>NJRQ01000004.1:170983-206800 GCA_003063805.1 Aphaenogaster ashmeadi
GCGCGCTCGCGTCTCTCGTCCTGCCTGCGCTCTGTTGCTCCGATCCTTCCTCCTCTTGCGCGCCGGCATGGCACGGAGGAGACCGAACGCGGGAGATAGGGTGGGCGACGCGTTCGCCGACGGCCGCGAGATAGAATGGTCGGATGGTCGGGCGGGAGGGGGGGAGAACGCGCGGGGGTTGAATAAGTCCGCTCCGTTCTCGTGGTGGGAAGCGACTCGCGGCGCGCGGGACGGCAGGCAGGATGCGGGACAGAAGGAGAGAGGAACGCGTTGTGCTCCGCGCCACTGTCTGCTCCGACGTGGTACGTAATAAAAATATATATTTTAGCGTCACGTATATAATTTAATCGCCCTTCACACGCGATCGGAACGGAGCCGGGCGTTAATTATCTCCACATTTACAATAATAAATACGTTAGAGTACATTGTCGGAGAGAAAGAAGAAGAAAAAAGAGAGCGAAGGTGAGAGAGAGAGAGAGTGTGAGGGGGGGCAGAGGAAGAGAGAGAGGGACATAGGGAGGGGGGAGTAGAGGGAGTGAGAGAGAGAGAAAGGGGCGAAGGAAGAGAGTCTGCCGAGTAGCAGACGGAGCGGCGGGGAGAGGGGGAAGGTCGCGCGGGATTGGGCGCGAGAGGGGATATATAGCTGGGTCGAACGCGCGCGGATTGGTGGGGGGAGTCGTTGGCCTCGGGAGTCGGGAGTCTTCGTCCGCGCGCGAGCGGTCTCGCCAGTGCGTTGCGGAACGCGCACTTCGTCGGTGCCTCGTCGGCGTCGCTCCGTCCGTGTACGCTCGTGTGTATGTGTGCGCCTCGCGCTCGCGCGTGATACCGCCCGTTTTCGTGTCGCCGTCGTCGCCGTCGTCACCGTCGCCGCGAACGTCCGTGCCTCCCCGGCGTCGCGCGGCCGGATCGAAAAGCGACGGGTGTCAGAGGCGACGGTCGTCCCACCGTCTCTCTCGCTCACTCTCAACCCCTGACACGTGTGTGTGCGCGCGCTCGTGTGTGTGTGTGTGTGTGTGTGTGTGTGCGCGCCAGTGTGCGCGCGTGCCTGTGCGTATACATGCATCCCGGATGCCCGGTGTATACGCGGGCGGCGTCGGCGGCGTCGTCACGCGGCGATGAGCGCCGATGACACACGGGGCTCCGACCCAACTTCCTCCTCGGGTGGCGCGTCGTCGGCCAGGATCCCTCGCGGCGGCGAGCACGCCCGCGGCACGCTAGCGGCACCAGGACTCGCGGTCCCGCAACGACGAGCTGCGCCTCGGTGAGTGTTGGTTGGACGCGCGCAGGGCAGGCGCGCTGCCTGTTACGATACATCGTGGCGAGCGCGCGTGCACCGGGATGTCCCGGTAGTTGCCGCGTGTCCCTCGAGCAGAGATTCGGAGCGGTCTCGCCGCTCGCGTCTCGGGGAAAATTCAAAGAGCGGTGGCGCCATTCTCCGCGAGACGCGTTTGAATTTTCCGCACGTCGGACGTTTCGATATCCGACCGTCGCGCGCGCCGAGTTAGACTGCGCTGGAATTAATAATTAAAAGGTAAGCACTCCGCTACTCGTGCCACCTGCCCTTGAGACCGGATCCTGCGAGATGCACGTTAACGCGTTACGTTTCGCGATCGTCGATGTCGAAATAACCGCCATTTTCGTCGGCGCGGGCCGTTGTATCGTTGAAAAGATAAATGTGGCAATAGACGGGACATCTCGTATATTTATGCGTGTTTATACCTATCGTGAGTCCCCAGTATTTCGTCACATTTGAACGCTCACGCCGTCCCTCCGCGCGTTACGTTCCGATCAGAATGAGAATGAAAGGAGCGTGATTAGCGGGGTCGGATCTCGTATCCCGCGAAGCGAGGTACGAGGTGAAGTTGGCCGCGTACGCGGCGCGCGAGCGGCGCGACCGCGACGTGACGAATCTGGATAAAACTTGTCGAGACGAGTCAGCGTCCAGTAGTGCGATTCTGTAATTTTTATCGACGATTTTCGGTATCGTTAACTAGCGACAGCCAATGGCAAGGACGATCCTGGTGGAAAGCGCAACTCTCATTGGCTGTCGCTAGTTAACGATACCGAAAATCGTCGATAAAAATTACAGAATCGCATTACAGGGCACCTATTATGCAACTGTCGGAAACCGATTCCGATCGGAATTATTCCGTTTTCTCTAGAAAAGACAATGAAAATCTAGGAAATAACTAAACAATTCCGATCGGAATCCATTCCGAACAAGTCCATAATAGGTGCCCTGCTTCCACCAAATCGGCGCGCAATCGTGATTTTCTGATGCAACGGCGACGATTTCAACGAGACAAGGAGAATTTGTATTAAATAGATAACAAGAGAATTTGTATTTTATTGAAAAGGCGAAAGAACAAAGGGAAATTTGCGCTTTTGTGCCTGTTGTAATAAAATTGCATTTCATATTCGAACACTGCGAAGAAATATCGTTGCAATGGCGGGATTTACATACATGATTATAATGAACTGCATCAAATATGAATCTCGCGATCTTTTAATCGGTCACGGACGCTATGTTTTGTTACATGGCTATTAATTATAATTTAAAACAATTAAAGCGATGTAAAGCTATTTTAATTTAAAGCAACATATACGGCGAATTTTTGAAACGTCTTTTGTCTTAGGAAACAAATTATACAAAGTATTTACGGATAATCATATACTTAATTGTCGAAATCGTTAAAGAATTATTATATCGCTCCGTTGATAGAAAAGTTATACAAGTAAATATTAGCATTTTTGAAATAATGAAAGGAAATCGATCCTAAAGACTAATATATTAATTTTTTTAATTGAAAGTATAATATGCAAAGAAAGTGAAGTTATGCATGTTCACTAGAGTGGAGCGATTTATTTGACTTTATTTTGACGCCATGTCAGACATGGATTTTCGGAAAGAGCGTGAAAAATGATGAATTTTGGTTAAAAGAAAACAAATTTTAAGGAAAACATACCCCCCCCCCCCCGTAAGAATCGGTGAAAATTGAAAAATTCGCTTTAGCGCCGTTAATGCCTGAAAATGTCGTATTTATTCATATTTCTCATAAAATACATAAAATAAACCTCCCAGTGACCGGACATGTACGTATATATTCGGACATTTACACAGAAACCTAATTATTATTATTAATCTTAAATCCTTTTCTTATTATAATATTAAAAAATTGTAATCTTTAAGTATTAAAAATCATAATTAAATGTTAATTAAGAAAAAATTGTAACTAACCTAAACTAACCGAACAGATATTGAAATAAAATAGAAAAATATCGAATTTTTCTATTTTCACCGATTTTTACGGGGGGGGGGGGGTACGCGTTTTCATTTTTTTTCTTTTAACCAAAATTCATCATTTTTCACGCTCTTTCCAAAAATCCATGTCTGGCATGAAGTTCAAAAATCACTCCACTCTAATATTCACTATCTTGATTAGAACGTTGTTCCAATTCAAAATGTTAAAAATGCTCTACTCTGAAAAGTTGCTAATTGGGATGGCATTTTTTTATTAACGGAGCGATATGTTAAAAACTTAAATGTCGGTGCGAGTGAAAAGTTAATTTTACAAAGAATTCGCGGTTTTTCATCTTTTTGCGTTCTTTTTCATTTTGAAGTCTTCGTGATGATATCCTTTAGATCCTTTCGTGATGAGGTCCTTTAGATATATAAGTAGTCTTCAGACTTAGATAATTAAAAAACCGTCAAAGATCCTTCGCGAGCCTGGCACAGCCTGGCAATCTCGCTCGCGCTCTGTTTGGACACGTTATTTTACGCCAAACAATTTGCATAAAATTACACGCGCCTTTTAAAGAACGAGCTAGTCTCCCGCCTCGTCCCTCGACTTGAATCGGCGCTCTAAACGTCGGGAAATATTTGCGACAGAAATTGGTAACGATTCGTCGAGGCCCTTGAGTAAAGCTCGCAAGCTCGGTCGCGAAGCCAAAAAGGAAGTCCGGATACGTACATCGATGTTCGCGTTCCTCCGGGAGAGGCGGAGTGTTTTATTATGTTATGCCAAAAAGCCACCGAGAAAGACACTCGTCGTACCGCGATGCTATATTTGGGGATAACAGCAGGAATAGTTAACCGTTAAAATCACCGTATATATCCGTCGGACGTAACAGCGGGACATTATTATTCCGTGGATCTGCCGAGGTTTAAAATAAAACAGTCGTGAAAATTAAACGGTATTTCAAACTAATACACGGAAAGAACGGTTTTGCTGAAATATAAAAAAATTTGGCCAGATACAGATCTGAAAAATAATTTTGTTGGATCATCAAAATAATTATGTAGGACGCCTAAAATAGTTGCTAGAATATCAAAACTTTTTGCAGCATTATCATTATGTTGGAGTGTCCTACATAATTATTTTGATGATCCAACAAAATTATTTTTCAGATCTGTATCTGGCCAAATTTTTTAATATTTTAGCAAAACCGTTCTTTCCGTGTAGCGGTTGGGTTTTCGAACGTTCGGGAATGATGCAGGAATGTGTCAGGAATGAGAAATAACATTTGGCGATTTTAAAATGCTTCCGCGTGCGCCGGTTAATGCAGAGCGCGATTTTGAGTATCAATTTTGTGCGCCGCCCCCGGGATTATTCAATGCGATTTAATATGAAGATTGACCTTTCTTTCGCACCAGACCTTTCAGTTATAATTAGACGCGGTGCAGAATGCAGGGTTGTTTCGAATTTCTGACTTTGCTTCTCTAGACTAAATGCGAAACTAGGCTAGAAATTCATAGTACGTACAAATCCCAATGGGATTGTACGGCACACGCGAATAACATTATAAACTTCAATACTATTATTTGAATAGTTTGATACGCCGGAAAAGATTTCTGGTTTATCAAATGTTATATAGACCGTGATCGTTACAGGCCGGTCTTACAATTAATCTGAAAAAAAAATACACGAGCACATACAATATAAAATATTAAAAAAATTTTTGTGAATTATATTAGGGTTGTTCTTAACTGCAATAAGCGTCTTTTATAAATAATGTACTAAATGTTAACGCGTTGAATATAATTTATATACTTCAGGTGCAAAGTGTTTATAGTAAAAGCATTGCCACAGAAATTTCTTAAACTTAAAAATAAAACTTCTTCCCTTAAGATTAACCCAGAAAATTTTAATAAAGCTGTGCGCAAAACTTGACAACGAAAATAGATGATTTCAGCTTATTGTTAATTTTGCGTTCCAGAATTTTTCAGATTTTTATAAGATTAATTTTTGGAACTTATATATAAGGATATATGCGTAATGCAATATGCCGTTAAAATTACACATTTCGAACTCTCACCCGGAAATGTCTCCACACAAATTCAGAACAATTAGCGACAAGCATAGTGAAAGGTTCAACGGTATCTCGAATGGGAAAGAGATTTGTTAAAAGGTGAAATTATAACATGTTTCCTGGCTATTGTTGATCGATAATTATAGACAGTATCCATAGAGCGAAAGAGATTAATCAAGCTTTTCAAATTGATTCAGTTGGAAATCAATACTCTCACAAAATGTAAATAAGTTTCATTCTGTAATTAATTGATTTTTATCTCTTCAGAACTACATTTTACGATAAGATATTTGATTTTTACTACCACATACTAATTCCATTTCCTCGTATTAATCAAATCGACTTTATCTTATTCAGAGGATAAAAAAGAGATTTCGAGTCTCTTGTGCGCGATGTAATAGTACTACGATAGCACGTTTTGCGAGTGGTCGATTTTTAATGCGGCGTAAAATTTATCGCGGTTCTAAAGAAGGTTCGATCGTCAGGACCGAACGGCGCGGCGCGGCGTGCCGGGTCGACTTCTTCGTAATTATTCTATTCGTCCGGGCTCTATCTCTCCCGCTTGTTGGACATTACGCAAAACGTGTTTCGCTGGCGCGCGCGTTGCGAGGTAACGGTTCAGCGAGGCGCGCTCGACGGAAAATTGTCCGATCGTGTTCGCCGGCGAACGCGAACGATGCTTGCGACACGCTAATCCTCTCTCGGTGTCGATTCCTCGTCTATCGATATCCCTGGACGATTACGGTGGAATTTCGGTGACGTATCACGACGACGACAACGAATCCCAGTCGGAGCCTGATATATAATAGAGTGTCAAGCGTGACGTGTATTAATAGATGATAAGCTGGAAGATACGTTCGTGTTTGATGCCTCGCGAGGTGGTGTCGAGGTCGGATCTCATATTCCATTGTAGAGTCGTGGCTTATGAGAAAACTCCAAGTTTTGTATGCTAAGATTCAGATCTATTCTCTCAAAGAAAAATATACCTGGTCCCGTGCCCACGCGGATGAATCATTCGAAGTGAATGCATCGGAGGAACGGGTTTTCTTCGGCTCAAGGCGAATTCATTGGGGTTCTCGCTTTGATGAAAAAAAAAAACTAAGAAAAACGAAGGTTTCCTTTCACAGAGGTAATCATCCGCATTTAGAGATGAGAGAGATAGAAATTGACTGTGCAATATGAACTTTACTAATAGCTACAGCAAATAAATTAGTGGCTTCTGTGTGAGTGAATGTAACTATATTTTTATAAAAGTACTACAGATATCACTTATTACTATTGTATTTTTATAGTAATAATAGTATATTTTTTATATTCATTATTATCCCTTATTATATAATATTTATTATATTACTGTTATTAATATATATACATTTATTATAAAGTACAATTATATTTATTATTATCCCTTATTATATTGTATTTATTATATTACTGTATGAATACATTTATTATAAAATATAATTATATTTATTATAAATAGCATTTATAAATTGAAACTGAGAAAGTATCTAGGTTTATTATTACTTTTCAAAAGATGTATACATTAGTCTGCGTCTCGACAATTTCAATTTCAATTTCATAAAAGTAATATTCTCTTCCTCTCTCTCTTTCTCTCATTTATCAATGCGGATGATTATTTTGCGGAAACATCGTTCGTTTGAGTCACTTCCTTCTCACTTTGGGTGACTCGTCCCGGAATGATCATCAAATGCGAACAGTGTAAATTCGCCGTTTCGCCGTGCCAGGACTTGCGAAATGCGAGTAATGGCTTTCGCCGCGCCAGGTCATTCTTCCGCCTGCACGGACCAGGCGCGATAAAGCTCCTCCTCGTACGAACATCGCGTCGACATTCCATTTTCGGAATGTAGTGTCTATCCCGCTCGGGGACCGCCTCTACACAGTGTACCGGGAAAGTGTATCCGACCGCAGTGCTCTGCAGCGCGGCGCCCCAAGTAATTTATTTCGGCAACGAACTTTAGAGTTCCTTGAAATATTGCGTCCTACCTACCTAATTGCGAACTTTACATCGGATCGAAAGAGGGAACGTGCGACGCGAGAAAATGAACAAGATCGGGATCCCATTTTTGACAAGAGTTCTCTCTGTTCTCGGCGAGGAAACTCCAGTTTGCTGAATCGGGTTAAAATAACGTTTGACCAAAGTCATCAACGGAACGTTGACATGTTTTGAAGTTTGAGTAAATTTGCTTGCGACTCTTCTCGAGTTCAGCTACATTCCTCTTCCTATTAATCATCATAATTATTTTATAGATAGTACAGCATTAGGAAGTAGGATAAAGAGCTTTCCAGTCCTTCGTCATAACATATTATTTTCGTATAATATAATTTGGAATCTAATTCCGAATCTTATTTTTCGGTCTCTTCGTCACGCCTGGGGATAAAGTCCCAGGCGAAATACTCTAAAGGATCCGCTGGTGGCGTCCGTTGTTCATTGCTCACGAGCTTAAGCGTAAACATGATTTATTCGCGGATTATGCGTCGCGTCATCGTGGAAAAACGTATTATCGTCCCGGTGATGTCGAGCTTGCGCGCCGACACGACGCGACGCCGCCGTCGCGATGCATGCACTTTTATTTACCCATTAGAGCGTGCGTTTCTTGACGTTGCCACGGCACGCCAGATCGGGATATGCTAAAGTTTATGTATATTTAGTTTATATATATATATATAATATATATACATGGTTATCCTTTTCCGAGAATGCATCTTGCCTATTATAATTTTTTTTTCATTTTATTCTTTCGCGAACACGGGAATATGCGAAGGCGAACGGATCTATGCGAACCCGTTTCTCCTCGACGCGGCCATCAGACAAACCCTTTATGGAAAAAAGAAAAATATATGTGTGAACCTTTTTTCGCACGTCGAAATATTGTACACGCTTAGGGCATCGCGGAAATTGAGTTAACCCAATAGATCGAAAATAGGACAAATGGTATTTATGCAGTTCTATTTTATTGAATTTAAAATTTAAAATTTTTTTCAACGAACTAGTTTTCCAATTATTGCCTTTGTACCTCATGACATATTTTTATAAAACACAATGCTCCGTATTTCTGAGTTTGCCCCGCTTCGGACATTATTATTATTCAACTCGTGAAACGTATTTTTTTTCATGATCTGTATCTCGGAAGGTAAAGGACGATAACGTCGAATAGAAATGTAGGTAGATGCCGTGGTGTCTGTTACTAATTGTATTTTGACCAGTGAAGTTACTATTTCCAGAGAAATAAAGCAGTTTCGATCGTCGAGTATTAACAATACGAAAGTCACTCTCGTGCTAGTCGCGCAGTTTCATTTGCATGTTTCAAAACTTTTTCCATGAAAAATGCAAACTGTTTGCGCGCTACAAAACTGATGTATTTCACGAGCATTTTTAATCGTCGCAGCTCATTAATAATCTCTCCTGCATTGTTGTATGTATATGTATAAAATTTTGTTGATCAGTCTTGCGATTGGTATTTGGAAATAGGATTAGATTGTACTATCAGAAATAATTCGACTAATCGAATCTATTCACTGCTCAATGAATAAAACAGCAAGTAATGAAATCTTATAAATATCGAAATATTTGTGTTTATACAAATTATCTTTTTGGATATTAAATTTTCATATCTCATGAACATTAACCTTTAGAGGGTCACGAAATATAACATTTTGAAATTAGTGTCATATTTTGCACCCGATTATATATTAAACATATTTTTAAAAAAATATATTGTCCGTTGATAAAGACTCGAAAATGAATCGAAACGTCCGATTTTATTGTTATATCATGATTTTTTATTAAATAACATTATATTTTATCCATTGCGCACTGTCGCCAGCACTTGACTCTTAATTGCCTTTTTATACTTTGTTATTTGACCTTATCGAGAGTCATTTATATCTTTTTATATTTTTTTTCCTGGAACGAAATTTTTGTGAATTAAAAAAAAATCCTGCGGCTCTCTAAATGTTAAAAACATCAAACTGTCGCTTCTTGGATGCTAAATTATTAAGCTATTACGTTTGGATTATTTTTAAAATTTTAAATTCTTATTTATCGTGTAACACAAGAGTCGCATGTGCAATGTCCTTTGCGCAGTCCCTATTGCATGCTGTATACATACCATTAACGTGCCACATTATACAAACCCGCTCGCGCGAACAATTCTCCAGCCGCAATTGCCGAGTCGACGACACTCTATCTCGGACCCCTTTGCCCCTTCTGACTCAAACTTTTACGGTTTACAAGTTTACTTTTACGAGGTAAACACTCGGCCACCCCTATCACTTCCTCGTGCATGAGAACGAGCGCGCAATTTCGCAGCGCGGCAAGTTTCGTGGTCGTGTGCGCGCCGCTTTAATTTAACCCAGTCTTTGATTTTGTCCAGAACGAAATAATGTTACGTATTCTCAGCACCAATTCTTGTGACCAATTTTTCGTTGCACATTCCTGTCAACAGGATCGATCGACGGCCGGAGAGCGGCGCTCGGAGTTGGTGAACGTCGAGGAGGAAAGAGGACGACGAGGAGGAGTCGATCCGCCGTCGAAGGTAAAGCGAGGTGGAACCGGCTGAAAAAGAGAAGAAGAAAAAAAGAGGAAGGCTGAAAGCGAAGAGGAGACGCGGTGGTGGAGGAGACGGGGGTCGAAAGGTTGAGCGACCTACGGACCAAGACGAGGAGGAGGTGGCGGAGAGAAAGGGGCGGCGGAGAGTGGGCAGGAGAGGAAAGAGGAGGAGGAGGAGGGGGAGAACGACCGGGGAAGAAGGACGGAGAAATGATCTTGGTAGGTGACTGGCAAAGTGCTGCGGTGGTCGACTCCTCGACGAAAGGCAGATAGCGCCATTAGTCGTTGCCGGGGCACGGAACATCGGGCCCATGCGTGTTGCGGCCCTGGCCGTGGGCGAAGAAGGGGAGGAGGAGGAGGAGGACGAGGAAGAGGAGGCGGAGGGCCGTGCGGGGCACCACCACGGGGCCCGCGGGCCCGCGATGCGCTTCCCGGCTGCCGTGACAGTGGGGGGCAGGAGTCAATGGTCCGTCACGACGTGTCCGATTTTCTTTGTGCTGTTGCTGCTGCCCATCTGGATTCTGATGGTCGTCGTCGACGCGTCTCCCCTTCATCCCATACCTCCGCATAGAGGTGAGTCACATTTAGCTCTCTTTGTCGACTCGTTAAAGTAAAGTTGACTCGGTGCCCCAAAGTTCGTATGCTCGATCTGACAAGTGCCTTCGAATCGAGGACACACGTCGAATTGGGGCCCGAGTTGAGAAAAATTAAATTTTCACATATCAAATGTTCTCTCTTGTGTATTTATTTAATTTTCTGACGTGACATAAAATTTCGAGATTATTTTTTACTGAATTATTAGTGAAATTGGAGTAATGAAAAGCGGTCATGTTTTTGTATGCATTATTATTTTCGTAATGTTACTTTAGGAACGATAATAACGATAATTTAGAAAATTTTTATTTATATATATATAAGTATTTTTAATATTTCAAATATTAGTATCTATACTCTTTATTAGATTATAACATTTCATTCTTTTTATTTCAATATTATCGGATTTATTTTTAAATAAATTTGGTTTTTAGAACAGAATTAAAATCGGCGCATGTTCGTTTATATTATAAAACCGTCAATATTCTAGTTATTTATATAAGGTGCTAAATGTGTGATGTATCCGATTCAAGATCGTCTAATTTGATTTAGTAAAGTTTAAATTGAAAGAAGATTAGTTTATTCGTGGTCGTATGTGCCCACGTGAGTCTCGCGGTATTTCGATATACGTCAATATACGTATATCGAAATACCGCGGCGTTCGATGTCCCGAAGGGGTTCGCCCGCGTCGGTAATAGCCTCAAAGTCCGATACTCGCCTTTGTCCAACGTGTTCCTTTTGTGTCCTGATCGCTCGATCGGTAGTATTTACGGAAACAATGGTACGCGACCCTAAACGGTGCTCTAATTGTGATCTGGGAGCACGTGACACAAACTGTGCTTCGCGTTGCCCCATTGATCGTTCGGGTCATTTACTCCGAAAGTCGCTTAAGTCACGTGTTCAACGTCCTCTCGTTAAAATACAGATGCACCGCGTAATATGCAATCGTAATATCGTATCCCACAGATTCCTTAAATTCATCCAATTAATACAAAAATTGAGAAAATTAGGAGAATCAGTGGCTGCAGACCGTAACACAAAGCAAGGATTTATAATAAAGAATATGGTAGTGAAAAGTTATCTCAAATGATAAATAACGAAATTTGTTTTTGTTTACTTAACTTTTGCTTTCTCGAGAAACAATAATTATTCTAGGGTAGGGAAAAAGATACAGGGCGTAGGTAACTGGATCCGAACGTGACTGGATTGAATCCGAGAGTTTTCGCTTGCCAAACAACTGTTAAGTTACCCGAGGCTTACGCATTAATACTCTTCCACCCGCCCACTGTCTAATAGCACTACGATTATAATCAATAAAATTATGCACTGAATAAACACAATTTTATTTTTCACGTTCCTGAAATATCCGCTGAAATTCTCCAATCATCGTTTTCAAATGAAATATTATTGATTTTATTTTTAAGCTCCTCTAGCACGTGCCGTTAAAATATTTTCCGGTATCGGCGGATCGTTTTCGCATATTTATTATAAAAATATCGGAATGTTATTAAATTCGCTATATTGAAATTCAGCGGCTGGGGGCTAATGGTTAATGTGTGTGCATCCTCTCGGTGAAGTGGACGCGAAACAAGTGCACTTCGGCTGCTGCACTCGTCCGAGATCTGAAAACGCGTCTCTGAGGAGCTCTCTCGGCCGAGTGGTCGTGGTGAATGCTCGAGCGTTCGTTTCCTCTTAAAATTTCCGTGATCCTTTTACACTAAAATACTAAGCTAGTTTTCGCGGAGTGGGTGTAACATTTCGCAGGGTGTACATAATGCGCGCGGAAATAAATTAATTGATTTAGCAGCGCTTTTGCGATGAAACGTCGGCATTCACTGAAGCGCGAGTAGATTTAAATTAATGGGGTGAAAGAAGAAGGCTCTTTGATATAAAATCATATTAGCGACAGGAGATCCAATAAGAGAGCGTAAAACAGCGTAACTAAGTAGTTGTAACAATCGCAAGCATTGCCAATGGTAAAAGGCGAAATATTTCAGTGCATCTCAGGCTCTTCTTAATTGTAAAAAAATAAATTGAAAAAAAGGATTTTGAGCCTTGCAACTTGCTCTCATCGGTTTTTTTCTTACGATTGAGATTTAGATTCCTATAAAAGGACAAGTACATTGACTATCTTTGCATATTCGGTGCTAAATATGACTGTCTAATTTTTAATCTGTAAGTGCAAGTATTATGCGGAATCGGTTTATATTCTCAGAGAATATTAATGTACTATATATAACCATCTGACCATGGAATTTCGATTTCCATAAATATGAATGCGTTTATTCATCCTATCACTGTGCATTTAATGATAGACATGACTGTCTGACTTTACTCTTTCATTGGTTGTCGTTCATAGGGACAGAGATAAATATATGTAGATAGTTTCAATTTTAAACTTTATATATGAAGATAAGACGCCGAAAATGGTCAAAATCTGTTTCTATTTTTCGAGATATGTAGAAATTATATTATATCTGCTGATTTTTAATCGAGATTTGTTGTAGGCTTTTTTTTTAATATGCCACGCAGTGAAAGTGCCATGTCCGACCTACGCGCCTTCGAATTTTGCAACAATCTCGACAGGCAAAAAAGAACGCGGTATAGTCATCGCGTTTTTTCCCACCGTGAGCAATCGAGCGCGAATTATGTACGCCTTAAGGTGCGTTTATATCATGTGGCAGAGCTCAAGTATTATTTTTTGACAAAAAAAGCCATGATATGTTGGAAAAATTAGACCGTTAGAACTGTTGGAAAAATTAGAACTGTTTTCCTTCAAGTTTGTATTATTAATAAGCTCTCGGTAACGATATAAAATCATTGTTCTTAAACTACAATAGAATTTTCTTTATATATATAACATCTTATAAAAAGGAATTTTAAAATATTTTTCTGAAATAATTTTGCACTTATAATTATGCATTTATTTGTAGAAAAAAGATCCTAAATCGATAATAACGAAACAAATATACTATTTTGTAGTTCTCGAATGAATTTCATATAGCATCCGTTTTCCTTTGTCTCATAAAAAAATTAACGGGACGATTTTTTTTACTCATCTGAGGAACACACACACGCTCGTTCGCTTCCTCAATCATGTCTGTGGTCACATCTGATACTAGCGCATCTTTACGATGCGACTCATCTTCGCGTGACTCGCGGTTTACGGTTTGCGCAACGCATTCTTCTCAGACGGCACTAATAGAACATCCGTTTCCTTCCCGGGTGCTTTCAGATATCACGCGCAGCTCGTATATCAGGTACTACGAGGCAGCCACATATGACACCGTAGCCTTGAGACGACATCGCAACCGGATACGTCGCGACGTCACCGACTCCGAGCAACCCCTGATTTTGAACCTGAAGACGCTCGACAGGTGAGTGTGAGTCCCATAAGCAAACTCCTTCGTTCGCTTCTCTCCATCTCGGTACACAGAGCGAGGTTCTTCCTTCCCTCGCTCGCGATGTGTTCCGAGCAAAGACGGAAAGATCGATGCGGAATCTGAACGTCCGAGGAGCCCGTTAAGATATCAGGATGATCATCGAATGTTCAATTCTAAATCGAAATACGACGAATGTCTTTGAACCTCGTGAAAAATTTAAAATTCTTATTTCTACGAGCCTATAACGTCGAAGAATTTCGCACGATTTAACAGTACGAACGAAAGTATGGCTGCGTTCAGCAGAAAAAGCAGCTTTGCAACTATTGTAAAATTCTTTAATATGATTGGATTATACACTTAGAGAGAGATCCAGAAGAAACCAAGGGCAAGAACCAATCATATTAAAGAATCTTACAACAGTTGCAAAGCTGCTTTTTCTGCTGAACGCAGCCAATCTTTGAACAAGTTACGATCTCTTGCAAATGGCATTTCGAAATTGGCGAATACGTGTATCACCTACACGCTGCTCATAAAGCGATCGTTGGACGAAGTTGGCAGTGTGTGCCGCCCGCACGTTCTCGGTATGTCCTTGTTAGGTCAGTGATACCTGGATCTGATTAAAGATGGTAGCCAAGCCAATTCACTGTGCCTTAGACCCATTAGATCGCGTATGAAATTATTTTATTTTGGTAATTAGACATATTAATTAATGTGATATTCTCTCTCTCTTTCTTTCCGCCTCTTTCTCTCCTCTCTTCTTTCTCTCTGCCTCTGTTTCTTTTTTCTAAAATAAGAATAAAAGAAAGTTGTCTAATCAAAAAAGGAAATTGATTCTGTTTTCTCGTATATTTCGAGATATTCGATATTCTTTTTATATCATATAGGTCATTTCTTATTTTTACGTTTAATAAAAAGTTTTCTGCTATGTCCAATGAAACAAGTGGAGAATAATTGCTGAAGTGTTTTCTAAGGCGAGAAATTTTCATCACGAAGCAATTACAATGGTGACGCTTACAGTTATAACAATTGAAAATTTGTAGAAGACGCGTGCGTTGTTTCTTCTTCCGCGTGGATCAATGTTTGTGCTCGTATGTACGTCGAACTGCAGGATTTACTATCGGGAGCGGCAATCACGGAGTTTCTCACGGTTATTTAATATAAGAGACACAACGCCAGAAAGTTCAATTTATGATAGCGCTCCAGTTCAGCAACGATACAAACCGCGTTCTAGTCAGTGTCGGTGTATTACGACGGAACCGTTTAAATATTGAATCGCGCTTTCACTCGCAGCGTATTTACGAACTTAAGAAATGGCCGTTAGATAACGGTCCGACTTCGTTTTGTCTTCCGAATTGTAACGGTATACGATATGGCTTTTTCGAATTCTTCAATCCGCTCGTTTCTGTATCGCATATACATTAAAATAATTATAAACTTTTCATTTTCTTAATGTAAACATATATTGTTTATTCATTAACAATCTTTTTTACGAATTGCAAAATTACATAATGTTTTTGATAACGTTATTCTTTATTACGGGATATAATTGGAAAATGAATTAATTTTTGTTAATTGTGAAAAATTTGTATTGTGTTGTGTGTTGTGTTTTGTTTTGTATGTGTTGTGTTGTGTTTTGTGTTGTGTTGTGTGTGTGTTGTGTGTTGTTTGTGCCTTGTAACTTAAACTATAAATGACTACTTGCTTCTCTTTTGCTTTTAAGTTTAAAGTTAGTTTCATAGTTTCATGTATAATTTCCATGTCCAAATCAAATGTCAGCCATAAACAATGGAATTTTCTCGCTTCGTTATTCGAGAATAAATGAATTAGATTAAATCGGATAGGATTTTAAATTTTCGATCTCTCTTCAAATGCAATCTATTAGGAATATTAAAATGACCATAAATAGGAATGAAAATTTAGTCTATAATTTTAGGATTCATTATTAAGAAATATAGAAATTTCGGCATTTGTAATTAAAAACAAGTATTAAAAAAATAAGATGAACTTTTATTAATATATCTTTTAATTTTATTTCAATTTTTTTGTACTTTTAATTTCTTCCACATAATTTAATTTTCTTTTTATATTAAATTAAATTTGCCGACTTTTTGCCCACTGTCTGGGACGTACATATTATATATTTCACACCGTTATTTTTATTGCGTACATACATATATATTAATATTATGTATAGAAAATGCAATGATTTTCTATTATACTATCCTATTATACTATACTATGAGATAATTGTATTAACTCATAATAGATCGTGTTCGACGAATTGTGTAATCGCATTAAACCATCTACTGAATTCGATCTGTTCGAAAATTTCGGCGAATTCTACATTCCGCGGGGAAAGGGGGAACAACATTAAACATTTGTCGAGCTATACATTATGCAGGGGACCGTGACGACCGTGTGTACCATGTAGATTGCAAAGTTACAACGAATGGTCCAGCATCTCAGCCGTGTCGAGGTGACTCGGTAGAAATGGTTTACGCGCGATCCCATCGCCGTTTCTCCTTTCTTCCTACCCTCACCTCCCCCTCCCCTCCCCTCGGGAAAAGGAAAGGGAGACAACTTCTCGAGGAAATTTCGCCCGTAATTCATAGACGTTAAGCTAATTAACTGGCGGGTACTTCTTGATCCGACAGTCCGGAGGATTTGCGGCACCCTGGAGAGGGAAAGAGGAAGAGAAAGAAAGAGAGAGAGAGAGAGAGAGAGAGAGAGAGAGAGAGAAAGAGAGAGCGATCCTCTCGACGAAGTCGAGGAATCAAGGAGCGAGCGAGCGAGCGAAGTCGAATTCCGTGATTCCCGCGTGCCGGATTTAGACGCGTGTAATTATCGCTAATTGCGACGACGACGACGACGACGACGACGACGACGACAACGATGATAACGTGACGTCATTGTCTTTCTTTCCCGTCTCTCGCTGGCACTATTATTCGTTACTTTGCCGCGAAAGAAAATCCGTTGCTCCGCTTTTATCCCCTTAAAGTTGTGGAATTAAGACATTTACGATTCCGTTAGCGCAACCGATCTGTGTGTGTGCGTTGGGAATAATTGTCTTTCTCCTAGAAAAGACGCGTAGTATCCTTGTATTCCCCCAGCGGGAATGAACGGTGACGGAAACTAATGGAAGTGTCGAATCAGTACAATTTTTATTTCATTTTTATTTTTATTGCATTTTACTTCTGACTTCTGATTAAATTAGTTACAATTTTACGCTCCTGACTTCGATATACGGACTTTCAATTTTTATTTTTGTTATCCATTAACCTGATTTTTTTTTAATCATCACCTGACTGTCCAACCATGGTGAACTAGAATAGATAGGCAACGGAGGATTGACTCACTTTGGGTTTGCCAGTGGGAGTTGAGATCCAGATGTTTTCTACGCTAAGATGGCTCAAAATGCAGCGAAAGTTTGTTTGTAATACTTAATTGTATATATTACATATATGAAATTTGCGCTCTAAGTACCGCGCTGTACTCTCATTTGCTCTATTACCTTCAGAATTTTATTTCAATATCGAGAGTTTTGTATTATCTTTTTAATTTTATTTTAGATTTTTTCGTAGAAAACACTTTAAATACATATGCGATTTCTACCAGAGTCATTTACATTAATCGTATAAACCGCCGTTCGTCGATTGTGATTGCTGCAAGTTACGGGCCACTTATTTCGTTGCGCTACGACTCGCCGTTATCGTAGGATTGTGCATTCCGTCGGGCACAATATCCGCTACCGTCCTACGTTCCAGCAATTCCGGAGAGTATCAGTCCCGAAAGAATTTCAGTTCACGAAGAATTTCCTACGTAAAGCTGTCCGGGGAATGTTAAATAAATGAGTATGAGAAAAAGCCAACTAGGAGATCGAAAGAGAGAGAGAGAGAGAGAGACAGAGACGGAGAGAGAGTAGGGAGATACGTATTGGCATTCGCGTTTCACACACCTCCCGCATCGCAAATTTCTCGTCCTGGGCGACAAACGGCACGCAGCCCTTCTCAAGCTGGTAGGAGACACGAGAAACATCCCTCGATCTCCACCTCCTTCCCTTCCTCCTCCTCCTCCTCCTCACCCCCGGTCGCTTTCACAGTCCGCCAATGTAACTACAGCGTTCGTCTCTTTATGTAAATCGGTCGAATCCACGTCGGGCAATAAAATGTAAAGCAGGAGTGCGCCGTGCGATTCCCTCCATCCCTCCTCGTCGTCGTCGTCGTCGTCGTACCAAGCGCCCGCGCAACACCCTCCCACCATCCCCCGTCGCTACCGCACGACAGTGGCGTTTCTACCCCGGTGCACCTGGTACAAACTGGCAAGATAATAGTTGAGGAGAGGAGGAAGAAGTTTCCATGCGGCACACACGCCGCCGCCGCCGTTCTCGTCGCAGCGGCCTCCACTTCGGTGGCCGCTCCCGTCGAGTATCGTATTGTGCGATTTTCCTTCCCTTTTCGGTGCCGTCGGTGCGGCCAGGCGAATTTATTGGCCATATCGCGGCCAAAGTCGCCGGTACGCTCTCATACTTCGTGAGAGAAGTCCGCCGTTCGTCTTTCGCGAATTCCGTCCCGGTATTGTCCGCGGGACACGTCCGCGATTAGACCGCGATGTATATTGTATTCGTCCCACGTTTTCGCTCGCTTTGGATTCCGCGGGGCGGATTGTAAAAATAGTCGGACGGTGGGCAAGGAGCTTCGTGAGGTAATGGTTATTACATCCTGTTACCCCGGGTCGTTATAAAATGTCAATTCTCGCTAAATCCGTATAAAATATTCCAGAACCGCATAGAAGCCTAAAATATTCCAGAACTGCATAGAAGCATAGGGAAAAAGTTAGAGAAAAGATCTTCCGAGAAAAGATCAAAATCTATATTCTAAAGAAGAAACACAGTTTTAGTCTCTTTTGGACAACACTTTAATACAATACATATTAATACATCCTGTTTTTTAATACACTGAGAAAAAAAAGCTGTTGCTTCAATTAAAGTGTTATCACGGGGTGCCAAAAATATAAGTAGTTCATTCAATTGTATTATTAATAGACCCAATATTTGGATTATTAAAACAATGATTGAATTATTGGTTTAAAAATGCAGACATTGGGTCTAATAATAATACAATTGAATGAACTACTTTATGTTATTGGCACCCCGTGATAACACTTTAATTGAAGCAACAGCTTTTTTTCTCAGTGTACGTTTGCAACTAAGCAAGTAGAAAAAATACTGTTTTTTTTTAAGAATATATTTCTTTCATCACATTTCTAGAACACGGCAATTTTGTCCAACGGCCCGCAATGGCCTTACCGGTTCCGTTTGACTTTGCTGCGTGAGTAAATGAGAGAATAAACTTTCGCGTTATTTCCTCAGCGATTTCTCAGAATATAGCCTAGCGTCGGGAAGCGGCACGGTTAAGCCGGGAATAGATACCGTGTACAGGCGACACCTTCTCACTTTTCTAGAGCCGCGCGCTCGCCTCTCGGTGGAAGACTGTGCGCATGAATAGACCATGTACCTCGGCGCACCTCTCTCGTACGTTGCGGGATCCAGTTTTCCCGTACGTGGGCACACGGGCTCAGCATTCAGCGAAGCCAACGCGTCGTTTCGCCTCGTGCATACGGGGGCGTGTTATGGGCGGTTATATAAAAGCTAAAGAGCACACGGCCGAACCCGTGTTCCACCCTCTGCCGTCGAGGACACGCGTTGCCCTTCAATGCAATAAAGTCGGCTCTCGTTGCGGAAGCGCGTGGCACCGTGATAAAAATTACGATATTCATCCCAGCGCAACGAGTCGCGTGGACTCGTAAAGGATACATATCGCGCGCTTATAATCATTATGGAAATAAACGTCCGCGCAACGCTACGCGAAAGTCGTGGTCTCGTGGAAAAACTGGGAAATTATGCGAACTTATTTTTCCGCCTCGCGCGGCACGGTCGTTGCCGCTCGTAACCGTTATAAAGAGGCGCGATCAACGAATTATTAAACGGCGGATTTTCCATAGCGCGACTGCGTTAATGCATCGGCACGCTTCGCAATAGTTAGGAAGAGCTGGGGTCGTTGAATTAATAAATATATATGCTTCAATCTCTTAGTTGCTTGCTCGGAGGAATATTTGTGATAACGGGGATACCCGAGATAACTTGCCATTGCCGAAGTTTATCTGAAAGCCGACTGTAGAATAGATCCGGGAAAGGAAGTATACCAATAGCGAAGTTCTACTTCTGCCAAAGGAATTTGGCGCCGAGTTTTTCTCGAGGAAAATTTAATCTCTTGATGGCGCGATCCCATTAGACCTTTTTCATTTGAGATTGAATATGTATTAGCTGAACTCCAAGTAGAACAAATTCGTCCTTTTAACGGAAATAAAAAACATTCGATATCTTAATGCTTTAATAATCTAATAGTTTCTTTTAACGTTGCTCTATTTTTATATTGACTTTTTTATATGTCGCGTCTTCTGTTGTCCGACACACGCAGAGAAAGGATTAGCCAATGAAACATTGCGAATCGAATGCTCAGTTTTACCCGCGTATATAAGATATTGAGGAATAGCTGCCACTTTCTTAGCTATTCTTGTTAAAGTGCACTTTTAATTTTAGCTAATAAAGTTGTATCTCGCAGCAAATGTATTTTACCTTTAATAGCCAACTTTTGACAGAAAAATTCGAACTAGCTACTGACGTTTAGCTGATATTGATACTAAATCATTTCTTTGCGTGCAAGTGCGATGGTAAGCGCTTTAATTAGGGCGTCTTGTATACAAACTTACGAGAGATTATAGCGGGTGCAACAAGAGTTCGTCTTTTATTCACCAGCTTCTGGAGATGAAAGCGGCACTTAAGCGACTTTTTCACGATGCTGCAAAGATATGACACAACGAGCCTGTCAAGACAAAGCTGACGATATAATGCGCGGTCCGCGATGAAGGTGCAGCCGACGTCGGATTATGAAAATGATTGTCGCGGAAGCAGCAACGTGTGCGCTATAAAGAGCCACGACTAATTGTTATGCTTCCCCTAATTCCTCGCGTAATGCGTCCCGACTCTGGCCCTGCGTATCTTTATGGTAATCCAGCGTTTTAGCGTCTTTTTGCTCGAGTATGCTAAAGTCGTTTCTTCTCTTCGCGCTGCTATGATAATAAATGCCGCGAAAAGAATTACGATCGTCCCGACAGGTCTCTAAATAAAAGCGCAAACAGTCTTTAGTTGGTGACGCATTAAGGCCCGGTTTCACCAACGCGAGTTAATCTAATCGGTCGATTAAACTATATCTTTATCTCTCTTTAAGAATGTATCTGAAAAGAGACAAAGATATAGTTTAATCGACCGATTAGATTAACTCGCGTTGGTGAAACCGGGCCTAAGAGCTTCATCCTTCACTATAGATGAAAAATTTTTTTTTTCAAGAGCGCATACGAACGGTATTTTTCGAAAAAGGTTTTTCGCTTTACGGAAAAGGAGCGATGGAAATTAATAACACGAAGATAAACTTAAAATATATGCAGCTGTGTTTTTAAGTGCTCGCAACTTTTGCATTGCGTTATGAAATATGAAGCAGATGCGCGAATTAAATAATAAAGATAGATTTTCTTATCTTTTTAAGATGTTTTTATACTTTTCTAATAATTTTATATTTTTTTTCAAATTATTTGCTAGTCAAGAATTTCATGGAATCAACGTTAAGAAAAAATCGAATATTAATTAGCGAATATATGAGTAATGTTTCGTCAGCATTATATTTCATGTGTACTTTGCATACTCAGCGTGCGTCATTTAAACGCGTTCGGTTGGTTTCGCTTGACCTTCCATGTAAATCCAGCATCATCGCAGAGTCAGGATTTAACGAGATATCCGGAAGCATGCTGCGTATTTGCGCGTCGTCATTGTGAAAGTCGCATAAGTTCTAGTGCCGTTCAATGACAATCATGCCGTTATTCCACCACATTCTACAATGACCACCGGTTTCTCGCCGACCTTTGATTGTCATCGTGTGTCAGTCACCTGTCATGCGATGACTCTGTCATGGCGATTATCTTTGTGCTAAAAATGGAGTTGCCTCTGAGCCAAGTTAGGATTTGCATGAGTAATATGAGAAAAATAAAATTAAGACGGCAATTAACCCTTTGAAGCATATATTTTTCCTTTCGATTTTTTTTTATTTACAATCGTCATAATACATTAGAAAGTATGTAAAAAAGGTAAAAAAGCGAATATAAAAAGGTGGCATTGTATAATGCCTCCGTGCCGCAAAGGGTTAAAGATGTAAAATCAGGGATAAATTAAAGATCAATTCGACAGTCGGATTTTGAGTAAAATGGAAAATGCAATTTATGGACTGACAATACGGTGAATTAGTGAAACTCTAGTTTATATTCGCGTTTGTATATTCGCATGTTAATATTATACAAACATCATTTTGTTATCGTATTTCGAGCATGCTATTTTATAATCTTGACATAGTCTTGGTTAAATATGTCGCGATGTATTTAATCTACGTACATAAAGTATATTCGTGAAACGCAATTATATTACATATTTAACTGCACGGATGCATTTCGGTTATAAATAAAATAACTAATTTATAACGAAGCGTATTTATGAAGGCGCTAACGAGTTTCTCGAGCATACATTTCAATTTACCATGCTCTAATATTACACATGTTTATATCGTCTCTTGCAAAAATGTCTCCTTGATAATTTATTCGCTGCTGTATGTTATATGCGGAATATAGTAATGTGGCCGAATTTATTTTTACGGTACGCGTACACGAACTTTTGTAGCATATGTATATCTTCATAAAAAAAAACAAATATTATTGTGTTTCAATCGTGATTTATTTTTCTGTAAAACAGATAGGATTTCTTCGTTTTTTGCATTGAAAAGGGTATATTATATTCGAAGCAACCAATTTATTTTCGCGATATGCTGTTTTTGCTGCACGTATGCCAATAGAATACAGCGGGGAAACGAATATTTATGAAAACGTCAATAACTGTTCCGTACTTGCATTATTTTTCAATATTTCGATTTTCAAGATCCGCTTTTCTTGAAATTTCTCTTTCCTTTTTAATCTGTTTACTGCTTTTATAATTATAATCTGTTTACTGCAATATTTTTGGTAAGGCAATAATATGGTTTGATATGACAGATGGGGAGCGTGTGAAATTGCTATTAAAATTATCAGTTATTCTATATCCTCACCTCACGATTTATTTTTTCATGAAATCAGAGTTATGTGTATACGAAGAGACTATATACGTATACATCGCTCGCTTCCGAGGCTGTGATTTATTTCTGCCATGGCCTCTTTGTCGTAATTGAACGTCGCGTTGACGAACGTCAATGTATGATATTAATCCGTTTCGCGTACTCTAGTCTGCGGGATTTGACGGCGCGAACGTCAATCTTAGCCGACTTTGATCTCGTTAAAGGCGGATTTGTTACGTAAATGCCACTTGCAGGAGCGAAAGAGCGTGTGTATATTTAGCGTTGAATCCGTTGGTGGCGAGAAGCCACTTCGATCCGTATGATGTTACATGGTTTCGTCCTGAAGCTTAAGCTGTCTTTGGAGGTTCGAAGGTTTCGAACGTCGTATCTCGAAATTGTGGAAGACATCCACCACTATATCGTGCCAATCCCGCGAGCCCATTTGCCGGGAATAGGAAGCGATAAGCATCACGATTGCGAAGATTCATATTTCACTTATTTAGCGAGAATTATTTCGAGCGAATTTCATTTTAAATACTAAACATTTATAGAAGATGTTTCTTTAATATTTCGTTAGAATATAATGATATACATATATATACTTTTAATATAACTGAAACATTTGTGAAATGTTATTCTTGAACGGTTATTTTCATTTTTTAATCAACGACGCATTTTCCTTCGTTATCGATAATCTGTTGTCATTTTACTGACAACCTCTTTATTCCATCCATACGGATTAAAATATACCGGCAAGTAAGTAAGTACGCATGAACTTACGGACTGACCTGACATTTCATACGCTTGAGAGCGATGTTGCGCCTCGGTGGGGAAATCAAGATATTTATTTCCTACGTTTGTATTCGCGTTATTTTCCTCTTTCGTACGCGAGGCAAATCGACGTACTGTACGAGCCGATATCGGCTTATATATATTTCAGTTAAAGTAATGTTTTTTTTACATAAATCCGGTGAGATGGTCATGCTCGAGGATTTTAGCTCGACGTTCTCCAGCTGCATATAATACGGTACCCAGGAATCCTTTGTCAATCCTTTGTTTCTATGAGAAACATCGTACTTTGAACATTACAGTTACGCGAGGAATGCACCCCGTGCTTTACTCTATCGTTGGAAAGATATTCGGCAGATATCCTCCTGGAATAACACTGCCGAGATAACTCCTCCGTACGGATGAGTTAAGATGCAGTTTTTCATAATCGTAGCACACTTAACGCCTCCCCGTTCTTCCGCCCCGGCGATTCCTTTTCCCTTATTCATGTTATTAGCAGATTATCGGCCTTCCGCGTAACGACCCGGAGCGAGCCGATATTATGGCACGCGAGAAAGGCCGATAATTACCATCCCCGTGTTCGAGCCACAAAAAATTCTCTCGTCCCGCCACTTCACGATTACGATCCATCTTGCAGATCCTGGACGATACGCTTGTTTCGCGACGCGAGCCTGTTCAGCAAGGACGTATCCTTCGAGAGCACGAGCGGACCGATATCCTTCGACACGTCGCATTCCTACGTCGGTACTATTTTAGGTAAGTCCACTTATATCTTCATCGTCTTCATAATCGATCGAGGGAAGTACAAGTTGTCGCTCTGACAGATACTTCGATATAACTGGCAATTATTGTGATCAAATCGATGTAAGTGCGCTGTATTAGAATAGACACGATAAAATCGAATTTCGTGTCTCCTCGTGTACTTTACATGGAAATTTTCATCTCGTTACAAATTAATCAAATTATTATCTCTTACTGCGTTATAGATATTATCATTTTAATGCTACAGTAATTTTTGTTCAAATTATTTAACGATTTGGTCGATGCTGTAGCTCATATTCCCCGTGGCTATTAATTTAATTTTCAAATGCGCAATGATAACAGAAATATCTATAACTAACATCGCGGAAAACTATGATGTAAATATCACGTGTTATCTTTATTCTTTTCCCTTGTAATAGATTATTCTTCGAGTTTTTTTAAAACGTAATGGTTATGATACGCAATCGCTATTGGGAAAACTTCTATTAAGCTAGCAGGACCAAGTCGGCAAAATCAAACCGGATCTATTGGAACATTTAGTACTTATTTTGTACTAAATTAATATAATTAAATATAATTTTGTACTATGTGCCATTTCGGAAAAAACCGTGGCGCTGCTAGCTTAATATGTTAAGCTGGCAGGACCACTTCAAAATTTTATATTTTCTTCTCGTTAAAATTACTTTATTAGTATTTACTTACAATTGATTGAAATATAAAATTTTAACTTATTTCAAATAGTACAAATTAGTACAAATTCAGTTTTGTTCATTTTCGTCCTTGTTTTTCTTTTTATCTTTTATTTTGAAGTGGTCTTGCCAGCTTCACATATTAAATAGTACAAAATTATCTGTAATAGTACAATTTAGTACAAAATAAATACTAAATGTTCCAAGAGATCCAGTTTGATTTTGCCGACTTGGTCCTGCTAACTTAATAGAGGTATTGGGAAATCTATATTCACGATATTTGTCGCTATTTAGAGGACTGATTATTCGCATTGATTTAACGATAAGGTACAAAACGCATGCATCAAAGGGACTAATCACACTGGCAGATTATGCCTCGACCCAGCCGAGGATCTTGATTCGAGATTACTGGGATAATCTCAACAATCCGATAATCTCGAAGCACTCTCTCTCTCTCTCTCTCTTCCTCGCCGCTTGTCAACGTCATAGAGCGGCGCAGTGAGAGCGCCGTTGATAGTCATTGCGGCAACCGGATCAATATTTATACACGCTCACTCTCCGCGCACTCCGGAATTACGTTGCGTAAACGAGGCGTATTACCGTCATTAGTCGGCGTGGCGCGGCGCGGCACCGCGCGATCGCGCGGGCGAAAGAGAGTAGTGTCGGCGCATTTCGAGATTAGGCTTGGTATTATACGTCGACGAGCTGTGCGCGCGTGTCCGCGGACAAAGTAATTAGCCGGTATCCCTCAACTTCAGCTTTGTGATGGATAGCGTGCGGCCGCCCCGTCCGCTATTCCGAGGCGGTTTCCGCGGGCACATGTGCGCGGCCGCGTTCGCCGCTCGGTAAGAGCAAGCTTCGGCGCACCTGAGGGTGCCTTGTTTAATCCTTTGATGCACTCCATCCGCTTCCACATTAACTGCAAGGTTTCGCGTGATTATAATTGAACATTGGTTTCACAAATCGGCACGCGGCGAAATCGCAAATTGCACGAAAACAAGTTTTAATTGAGAGCTGCAAATATAAAGCAGAGCTGTCAGCGAAATTTTGCTAATAAACAAACGCTTTTATTATGATTATTGAATGTTGTTTTTCAGAATTTGTCACGGGCAGTCGAGTCGAGGGGCATCTTCAGCTTTTATAATTGTCACAATAATTTACATTTAGTTTAACATGTTTTTTGAATGTACCTATGGAAAATAATTATTTAAATTAAGTCGTGCGTTATAAGATTCGGTGCTCGAACTGAAATGAAAAATAAAGTTTCGTAATTTTTATTAATTTATCTATCGGCTCTTCTGAACCCACGGGGAGCTTCAGCGTATAAACAGCGAAAATATTATCTCAAAACTCGCGGAAGTTGCGCTCAAAACTCTTTTTACTATCTTTACATAGTGGTCTTCCGGGATAGCCTTTATATCTTAATAAGCCGATATTCCCAAAACTGCACGCGTGACAAGTGAATTATGTGCAACGCACACGGGGTTGTTTTAACTCCCAAAGTGCATCAGAGGATTAACGCTTTGTTTAACGTCATTGCATAACCGCAGATGGTTTTCCGGCTGAATACGATTTCAGTAATTCATTGAGCACGCCCTCGTTAGTTCGCGTCGCTAATGTGCCCATAAATAATCGAGTTTGTTCCGTGTTACGCGAGTCAGTCCCCGTGCGCGAGAGCGTCTGGTGAAATAATCCTTCTTGATTGGTCCTTACAAAAACATTACAATGTGATTTATTAGTACCGTGCCTGGTTATATCCGTGTAATTAACTCGTACTCCCCTCGGATGTAGGACGTCGCGGGAAGTTACGATTAGAAATCTTACGCTCGACTTGACGAGCGTGGGAAAAGGCTTGGATGGACGTTTGCGTTCGTTATTTTCGACATGAAACGTCCTGATAAGAAAAAATTGATTGAAGTTCATATTAAATTAATCAAAGTCAAAGCTTCCTTTGCCGTGTACATTATTAAAACTCGTATCCTCTGTTTTATTAAACTCCTTCAGGTTCGATCGCTTTTAATATTCTTTTACTGAACCATACTTTTCGCAATAAGTAAGAGATGTTCCCGATTGCAGCTTTTTATCTCCTACTATCAAGACTTTTCAGAGAATCCCTTATATAATGGAAAATATAATCTGCCGCAGCCAGTGACAATAAAGATATAATATAATAGCTCCTGCAACCTGCTAATACTGTTTTGAGTTGGGTAATATTATTATTTATTTTCTCGATAGTAAAAGCGATTAAAGCTTAGTAAATAATAATAAACCAATAATAATGGAGAGAGTAATAATAACAGTAATAAGCTCCTCGTGCAAGACTGAAAAAAAGTCGGTTAGATCGATCGGCGACGCCCTGCACGCCCGACCAGTATCAAATATTCCCCTCAGTAACTTTTCGCGACTCTCGTCGCGACCCGAAGCGAAATCGAGAAATAAATTTCGCGTTCGAACGAGCGTATCTCGAAGCGGGTCGCGTGCGCCTCGCCGCGAACGCATCGGAATGCGCAGCGCACAACGACGGAAATGCTGGCCGTCCTCGATTTCAATCCGAAATTATTTGAGAGCCGCGCGCGTGAATCGCGCGAGATATTGTTTGGCGCATTGCGAAGAGAGCGCGAGAGGGGACCATTTCGCTCGGATTCTGAAAAAAAGAGAGCTCGGAATTTCGCATGCTAACTCGAAATGAATTCCTCCGTCGTTATTACGCGCGTTTCTCTCGCTCCGCAGATATGTTATATACACAGAGAGAACGGTTTTGCTGAAATATCTAAAAATTTGGCCGGATACAGATTTGAAAATAATTTTGTTGGACCATCAAAAGTACACAGTAAAAAACATTTTGTGCTAAAACCGGTTCTTGTTAAAGTCTTTGTGTTGAATTTTTAATATACCCGAATTTTTAATATATCTACCAGTTTTAATTTAACATAATGTGATTGTTATTTGATTATTTTGTGTTAAATTGATATTCAACATTTCTTAGTGCTAAAATAACACAATTTAAGTGAACAAATAACAAAAATAATGTAGTTTTAAAATGTTTTAAATTCTCAGATAAATGAATAAAATATACGTGTTAATTTAACATATTATAAATGTTAATTTTACTGAAGAAATATGCTTCCACAATTTGTTTCCAAATTGTGTCAAAGTGTTACATTTTTTATGTTAATTTTTATATAATATTTGTGTTATTTTTTAACATACTTATATTGTACTTATCTTGTGTTAAATTAACATAAAAATTTGGATGGACCGTTTGGGACATGTGAAATGTGTTTTCAACACAAATTTTCCAACTGTGTAACTATGTAGGACACTCAAACATGATAATGCTGTAAAAGGTCTTGATATTCTAGCAATTTGGGACGTCCTACATACCTAATTATTTTGATGATCCAACAAAATTATTTTCAGATCTGTATCTGGCCAAATTTTTTAATATTTCAGCAAAACCATTTTTTCTGTGTAATTAAAAAAAAATAAAGCTATCGTTGTGACTGCGCGACGGTTTTTTTCTGCAATAAGCGATCGTCGGTGAATATTGCTTAACAATTATTGTTGCGTGACAACACCGGTTTTCCGCGGATCACAGCCAATTGACATTTCCGAATGGCACGTTACCTTGCGCCCGCATTAAACTAGGAATCTCATTTTCGTCATAGCCGCCGTCGTTGTAGTCGTCCTCGTCTGGAAACGTGCCAGCTTTCCCTATTGGAGATACACCGCGCGGTTACTGTGCCGAAGGGGTCACGAATAAGGGGATGGTTACAGACCATAGACTTTCGGTGGGAAGTAAGCGTACGTCCATGCTTGTGACTAGAACCATTGGAACCCACGGATTTAAAGAACGAAGGATTGAGAAATCGGCTTTTTTTCTAATGAAAATTTCTTCGACGGATTTGGCGAATCGAAATCGTTTACCGTATAAAAGTACTTTGGCGTTTGTTTTTACAAATTTCTATTTTAATAATTTCGCTCTCTGAGAACACAAACAGTTAAACACTAAATAGCTAATAATTTTGTTTATACATTCCTTTTTTGTATGCAAAAGAGATTTTATTTTATACTTTATATGGAAATATTTTCTTTAATATCAGAAAGAATATCACAAATATTTGAGAATTCATAGATAAATAAAACTATTATTTAGCATTAATTTAAGCGTGGGATGAAGTTAGAATGAATCAAAATTTCAAACATATACACGCTTAATTTATAAATGTTATTTTAGATACGATTTCATGTTCGAATTGGTCCTTACGACTCGCGACTTCACCAGCTCCAACTCCGAACATTGATTGCTTTGAATTTTTAAAAAAATTTTCTCGTAAGAGTTAACGGTTAAGAAAACGGCTGACAGAAACGTAGGTACGGCATTGCCTGAATCGACGACGGCTGATAGTAGTGCATCGTCCGAGCTTCGTAAGCGTTCCCAGCAGGAACCAGGCGGACACATACATCGGACAATAGAAGCAGAGAGAGGAAGAGAGAGAGAAGGATCCTGGTATAATTTCGGCGAACTAAACGTAACCGCAAGCTCGCGAACGGACCAGAAACTTGATCGTGAATACGGCCTCGTCGCTTCGCCGGATCGTGAATCGTGAACGACCCCGTCGCCGCCGCCGCCGCCGCCGTTTCGACGATCGGGATTGCGGGGAAAGAAGTTGAACCCAGCCGTAATAGCGCCTTGCCGTGGGTAATATCCGAACGTCGTAGTCTTCACTTCGACGACTTAGGCCGCGGTTACGGCGTCGTACGCGAGTTTCCAACGAGCGTTCTTGCACGTCGGCAAATTTCTGCCGGGAAATATCCGTTGAACCGGCAGACAAGAGAATTGCATTCCGATTCATTTATTGTAATTGCATCCGCAAGTTGAGATATAATTACGATTCCATCGTGTCTACCTGCATTCACTTCAGTATTTGATTATAACAGCCGTAGTATTAGCTTCATTTCAACTGGAAGCATTAATCATGTCCGTTTTATTAACTGTCGGCGGTCGTCGATATGACACAATTAACCGAGACGTACCTAAAATTATAGTCTCTGCAAATTATTTGCATTTGCTTGAATATACCTATATTTTATTAGGTGGAATATTAATTAATTTATCGATTAATTATTATTTCGTAATTAGCCGTATTTATCGTCTTTCGTACAGAATAACTGGCGAATTAATTGAAGATACAGATAGTACGCCAAGATATTTATATTCTATTATATTACTTCTATTGATTTCAATATTTAATTTATATTTAATTAATGATTCTAGTTTATTTATTTCTCTACTATTAATCTCCTTAATTATATTATTCGGAATATCGCCATAAATAGATTTAGGATAGGATCTTAAATAATTTAGGAAACTTAAGGATTATAGCTGTACTAGTATGCGGGTTATAGCATAGTGAACGCGCATAGGAATTTGCCGATCAGAACTAATTAAATGTGTCGAGATAAGTGGAGGTAATTACACGCTACGTGATCAAATCTCGCGTTATATGGAGTGTCCCGGAACTTCGCATTCCCCATTGAATACCATGGATACATATGAACACTATGGTTTAATAATGAATGATTATTTCGAAGATAGGACACATACATATAGCATTCTTGCACGATAAATACTCGACAATTAAAAATTTCTTACGGAAAGTTCCGTGAATGCAAATAAAGAACAGAATTTTTTTCTAGATAAGCAGTTCCAAATAAATTCTAAGTTAACGGAAACGTAATTTGCGGTAAATTTATGAGTGACGATGCAGTAAATTTAATTTTGACAATAATAAAGAATCGTGAACAACGCCGTGAACAACGATCTCTCTTTAAAAACGCAATCCGTAGCCCAGGGGAAAACGGTAGTCCAGAGGTAGCCCTAAGTCATCTCGACTTAGTTCGCCGTATTTGATTAGTTTCCGACGTCTGGTACGAATTTCGTCCGGATGAATTTCGGTCGGGACGTGCATCCACTATAACCGTGGCCTTAAGGTGCGTTTACACTTTACGCAAGCCCCAGCTGTTCCTCGTGCTCGTAATAGAAACGTTTATACTACTGCAGATGAATTTCTCCTGCGTCAGTGAACCAGATCCGCGCGCAATATTCCCGAGCTCGTTCGTCGCGCTACAGTATATATATATGAAGATATAAAATAATATGGTACAAAAATAAAGTATACGTTACTGAATAAAAAATAAAGCACGATCCTATACATGACGAAAAATAAGACAATTAGGGGAAAATCAATTGGAAGGTAAACTAGACTGTCGCATAAAATAGATGAATAAATAGATGCAAAATCGATAGAATATAAAACAAGAGAATAAAAGCAAATATCCATTTTTTAAATTACCTATCGATGAAATATATCGATTTGAATTTCTATATTTATTATTTCTTCTTGTTGTTCGCGCATATGTATATGTGCTTCGTTTTTATATGTTATCTGTCTCACAGTTCCTCGAGTCTATCCACGATGATGCAGCTTAATATAGCGGCGGTAACCGCAGTATATGAAATATTGAAATGTCCCGGCTTACTTGATGGAACCATTTAATTCACATCGGAATCCGATGTTTAGATTCTGTATTGAACGGGGTTTCCTTTGCACACAGCCTCGAATCGACATTCGTGCCACGCGCGCGTATCTTCTTTTGACGATTGCCTGTTTGCCCGTACGCCGGGATGAACGCGAACGAATGGATACGTTCGTTTTCCGCCATGTCACTGCGAATCAGTTCCATCGTTCGTGCTCCCGTAACATGCCTTTCTAGCGAATTCATTTGGTCACTCCGCGCTACCCGAATGCCGCAAACGCACGTTTATGGCGAATCAATTTGTTCGGCTGATACTCGTTTGCTCTCTTGTTTACGCAGCGCGTGCAAACGCGAATACGTCGGTTTAATCGCTCTTTTACGATATAAGCGCACCTTTACGGCCAATCTATCTTGTTCGTTCACGTCTCTATATTTCAAACGCACCTATACTGTATCCACGTGCTCATGTTTGCCTTTGAGCAAATCTATTCGCTCGCTACACAAACATATTTTCATATATCGAGGAAAAGTTGCTTGCTCCCGTCCAAACAATTACGAAATTAATTGAACAACTTATGTATCGACGCAACGCTAAATTCTGTCGACGACAGAAATATTTCGTTGCATTAATTTGTTCACGTTTAATCGCGGTACTTGTTTATACAAGGGCGGTCGGTAATTGTTCGTTTGTTTACTCGAGTTTACTCGAGCAGTTCTTCCTCGCTGCATTGCAAAACACGTCTTCAAATACGAGTAGGAGAGCGTCGACGTGGACGAGAGACGAGACGAAACGAGACTTTATTAATCCTTCACGGTCGAATGTCAAGGTGTACTCGACACCGAACTTTGATGCACGGGATCCGGCCGTAAGCAATTCGACGCCAAAGAGGAGCGGACACGTAATTTATTCGCATTTATGCATAAAGCGGTAAAGGTGACTCGCCCTTCCTGATACGCGCGAGCGCAAAGTGGTGAGATTGTTGATTGCCTTCCTGTACATTCTCTTCCACGATGACTTTAATTAGGATAAAGCTATTTTCCGTATAAGCGATTACGTCTTCGTGAAACTGAAATTATTTTTGTCGTGCCAATTTTCCTCGTGTTTGAGGAACACACTTTAACTGACATCCGCGTTTCTAAGTTTGAAATTGAAATATTATCTTGTATATTATAAGATTTTACATAACCTTAAGACTGCGACAAAATCGCATGCTACATCGTTTCTCGAGGTATTATTAAAAAAGGATATTAGAAGCCGCAATAAATACATAATCATTTGAAGCACAATGCCAGACAATTTTTTCTTCTATATTGACTTAATAAGGTAGGAATGCATGCTACATGTTTTAAATTAATTTTTTTCCAAACTTGATCAACGGTGTCAATTTCAAGAATAAAGCTTATTTGCGTTTGGATCAAGAGAAGTATTTATAGAAATTATTTTATTATTATTCTTTTCTTAATTTTTCTTACGTTCCGAGAACAGTGAAATTGTGCGATTTTAATAAATTAAGAAAAAAGAATAAGATTAAATCACGATATCCTTTATGGTGATGTAATATAATTTTTTTTTAATTTATACAATTTTACATACAGGGTGATTCAGGACCTCTGCATCAAACTTTGTGGGACGACAGGTCTTGTACAAAGGACCATTTTTTGTCAAACAACCCATGTTCTCTGACGCATCGTTTAGGTGCTACGCGACCGCAAACATTGCATGATATGGGTGTTGTCTGCGAGGAAACCGCTGTTAGTAGATTCGGAGTGCGTCTCTTCCGTTTCCTCTAGCTTCTCCGTAACACATTATCATGTCAGAAAGCTCAGCCAAATCAAAGACGTCCATTCTTCACAAATAATTGTAAGTTATTGCCCAGGAATCGAATACGTCAGAGAACATGGGTTGTTTGACAAAAAATGGTCCTTTGTACAAGACCTGTCGTCCCACAAAGTTTGATGCAGAGGTCCTGAATCACCCTGTATAATAACACAGGACCACAAATTTTTTTTTAATTAACACAAACTAGACCACGTGTACTATACGTATTTTGGGTCGCTGAAGTCGAATCCGTTGGCCGTTTTTGTCCACCACGTCTAAGTTTTTTGTAAATTGCAAAGAAATGTATTAAATCACTTAAAATTTTTAACCATAACCGACACAACAAATTCCTTTTAAGAGTTAAAAGTCCTAACAATGTGCTTAATTTTGATTGTAATAAAACTTCTCCAACATGTCACATACTGTAGTTATAATATGTTAAAATTCACTAAAATAGCCCTTTTTTGCAACTTTAACTGCAATTAACTCAAAATTGTGACGTGATAGAGCAATTTGGCCAGCGGCATTGTTTTTTGCGACCCAAAATCTATAAGAATCACCTACTCTGATCCCTGTTGATTTTCACAAATTTCTTTTTGTGGTCCTGTGTAATTTATTTACCATCCATACATTGTACATGTTTTTTGACATAAATCTTAAGTCATAATGACTTAAATTTCTTTATAATATAATATTGCACTCGTGCTTACTCTCTATGTTTTATGCTTCCTACTATTCGCTATTTATGTTTCGTCTTTTCATACCCTGTTTTTTCATATATCCTCGCGTATTCGCATGCTATCGTATTAAAAAATGTTCCCTTTCAACGTTTCTTCAATCATTCTATCTAACTCTCCTTCCATATCTAACCTATCCAACCACTCGATCTTTAATGTCTTTCCTGACTAGATGCCTCATTTTCTCACATTTCCACATGTGCTTCCACACTTTCTCCTCTTTTCCACATATCGTAATACAATTTTACTTTTCTCTTGAATAAAAATCTGAAAATACTAATAATATATAAATTAATATATATAATTTTTGAATTAAAACGAAGAGATAAATGTTATTTTTCAAATTTAATAACTTTAAATAAGATAATCAAGGTAAATTATATTCGACCCAACTGGCTAAATTAATTAAAAATTTTCTCACTACATCACGACCATGAGTTTTGGTCCATTAACGAGTAGGATTTTAATAATTTGATGCTGACAAGTATCTATAAGATCCCTCCTTCCCCGAAAACTGTAAAGAAATTAGAAGAGAAGACGTTATCATTGGTTTTTAAATAAGATAATTAATATTAATTATTCAAATTGTCACTTAATGAAAACATTAAATAATTTCGCGTATAACAGTTAAAATTTCGTATTAAATACAAATTTAAATACATTCTTTAATCAGATTGAAGCAATTTATCAAAATTAAGATTTATAACAATTTTTTTATTCTTAAACTCTGTCTCAATTGATCGTTATTAAATGGAGTTCATTATTGTCTTAGTTAGATGATGATAATGAATCCACAAAATAAAGCATGTACACGGAGAAAATTTTATATTAAAAATTACTATGTATGCCAGTAGCCGTGGACTATTGCTGGAATTATAAAAATTTTTACTATGTTTTTCATTGTTTTACATAATAAAAATTTTTATAGTTCCAGCAATAGTCCACGGCTACTGCCATACATAGTAATTTTTAATATAAAATTTTCTCCGTGTACAATAATAGTTTATTTATCCAAATCCAATTTATCCAAAATTATTTTACAATACTTCGAATATTTCATGGCCTTGATATTTGTTTTTTCAACGTACAGCACTATGCGTACACAAGACCGAGCAAGACTGCATGAATCGCTCCGTGTATCATCGTATTATCTTTCGAAACGCAGTCGTATCTCATAGTTATTATAGTGTACGATTATTAGCTTGCGGAATTAAGAATACGTTACATATTTTACGTGGCATGACTGTCTTGAACGGCCTTGGCGTTTGTTACGGTAAGCAAGGTTGCTGCGCGTCGTATTGTCATTTTCGTGCCGAGACTCGAGCGGTACGAGCTCTCCTCCAGTCCTCCTCCGTGTATCGTCACCAAGGGCGTCCGCAGGATTTTTTCCAGGAGGGGGCATGATTCTATAAATA
>NJRQ01000004.1:210386-227824 GCA_003063805.1 Aphaenogaster ashmeadi
CAGATAGTCGAATTAATAAAACACATTTTTGTCTATAATTACTGGCAGACTAAACTATTATTTTTGGTTAATGGGATTATGTTTCATGGAAACGATCATATCACATTTTACAATCAGCTGAGCATATTGTCAACTGATTTTTAATGCAATTGTAGAACTATTTGTACTTTAAGATTAAATTTTATTCTAAATATTCTCACTTTTGATACACTTCTGATACGAGATTCATGCACTGAAAAAAAATTCTATTGCTTCACGGAGAAAATTTTATATTAAAAATTACTATGTATGGCAGTAGCCGTGGACTATTGCTGGAATTCTAAAAATTTTTACTATGTTTTTTATTGTTTTACATAGTAAAAATTTTTAGAATTCCAGCAATAGTCCACGGCTACTGCCATACATAGTAATTTTTAATATAAAATTTTCTCCGTGTTCAATTAAAGTGTACGTCACGAGCTGCCACAAACATAAATAGTTCATTCAATTGTATTATAATTGGACCAAATATTTAGATTATTGAAAGAATAATCCAATCATAATACAATTGAATGAACTATTTATGTTTGTGGCAGCCCGTGACGTACATCTTAATTGAAGCAACAGCATTTTTTTTTCTGTGTGTAACAACTATAAATGCGGGCTATAATATTATACGAACATATCCATGCATAAGTCAACTTCCATTTTCTACCTGTGAAATATTCGCTGCATAAAACAGTCGAGTGACAAGATGTATTCAAAACAGCGTATTATTATACATATATCGATACTATCATGTCATCATATATCAGAGAGTTGTCGCTCTTCTCGAGAATCGATAACATCGAGGTGATTTATTTCCCTGGAAAATCAGGGGAAGCCGAGGAAATTTCAACGAATAATTGAGATTTCATTACTTTTTTCCGATTTTAAGTTAATATCGCTCTTGAAAGCAAAGCGAAATTCATTTCTGTTGTCTGACGTTTGAAACTCGATACTCGACCGACCTAATTAAACCGCGAAATATTATTAATAGAAAATGCAGCAAAATAAAGAATTACATTAAAAGCGCTTTAGAAATTCTGCGAGATCTAGGAGATTTTGCAAGACAGGACGACGACGAAAGACATATACGTGTTACAAATTAGGATGTAATAGTAATTAGCAGGGTGTTTATTACCTGGAAAAACCTAGAAAATCTGGAATTTTTGAGATTTCTTTTTTACTCTTAAAAATCAGAGATTTTCATGGAATTTTATTAGCATTCGCGGAAATTTTTGGAATTTTACTTTTAAATTTAAATTCTGTCCGCTTCTGAAAAAATTATTTCTTTGATCACTTTTTTTGATAATACAGATATCGATAATTGGTTAGCAATAAAGTTATATTATACATATCCGCGTATATTCATGTACATTCCCATGTGATTCGCGAGTTTTTACTTAAAAAGTCAGGGTAACAGTAGAAGACAATACAGAAGAGAGTTCACTGATACTATACTATAGTAAACCTTCCCTATACTATCTTACAAGTTTCACGGTTTCAATTGTAGAAAAGGATAGAGATATACACGGAAAGAACGGTTTTGCTGAAATATTAAAAAATTTGGCCAGATACAGATTTGAAAAATAATTTTGTTGGATCATCAAAATAATTATGTAGGACACTCCAACATAATGATAATGCTGCAAAAAGTTTTGATATTCTAGCAACTATTTTAGGGGTCATAATTATTTTGATGATCCAACAAAATTATTTTTCAGATCTGTATCTGGCCAAATTTTTTTATATTTCAGCAAAACCGTTCTTTCCGTGTAGTCTCGTGACTATAAGAGGAAGGAATATTGAAAAGCGCGTATAATAAAATGAATTCATTGCAAAATTGCATTAAGACATTCTCTAAAAAGTCTTATCTGGAATTTGTATTAAAAATATCTGGAAAATCCGGGAATTCTCAGGGCATTCTCAATCTTTTTACATGCTTTGAGTATACACCCTGAATTAGGTTTATTGGGAAAGTTACTTTATAAAAGTATCTAGTTACAGTTACAGTTTTTTAGAAAATGTAACTAGTTACAGTTACAAGTTATCGATTCTGAAAAGTAACTCGTTACAGTTATAGTTACTTAAAAAGTAACGAATCGTTACTTTGCAGTTACTTTCTTGCAATGAAAATAAAAATATCAAATCTACACTTATAGTGATAAAAATTTATTGACATTTAATACAAAATCAATACTAATGATGCTAGGCTCTCGAATATAAAATCAAAGATAATTTGAAAGGAAGCCAATGTGAGCCAACGCCGTTGTTGGGGCAACAATAAATTTATTATTTAAAAATACACTATACAAAGCTGTCTCTTATACACATCTAGATGTGTATAAGAGACAGGTAAAGTGTCGATAACGATGTTTATGCACAAACGCAAGGCCGCCCAATGCAATTGCCAAAAGTTTGAAATATATATAAAGTAACTATTAATGTAACTATTAAATGAGTTACTAGTTACCGGAAATATGTAACTGAGTTAAGTTACAGTTACAGATGGAGAAAAAGGAACGAAGTTAAGTTAGAGTTACCGAAAAAAAGTAACTGTAACTGTAACTTCGTTACAAGTAATGAGTTACTTCCCAACCCTGGGTTTATTATTATAATCCGCGGTGTAATTACGACAATCGTTACGCTGAATGGCGATACAGCGAGCCGATACAAACGACGTTTGCCGCGTTTGTTATCCGGAGAAGCGGCCGTCATTTAATTTATCAACCGCGCGACGCTCGAAATTGGTAATTACGCGCGGAGCGACGCGGCAATTAAATTAACTTGACTTTTTGGCGCGTTCGCGTTCGCGCTGTAAATGGCCAGCAAGCCGCCGCAATCTGGCTCGGGTTTGGCTGTGCAGGCCTCGGGCTGCCTGATAGCGGGCGCACCGGTGCGGGATAACGCGTATCAACGATAATCCGATTAGCGATTAAACTTGCCTAATTGACGGTATACGCGCGTGTAATTGCGTATCCGGGGACACTCGATTTCCTCGATTCGCGATAATGGAGAATCGCGGCCGGCGCGGTACCATTAGCAGGTAATCGTCTTGGAAAGTTCTCGCGGCCGAGCGAACCCGTGTCGGCGCGCGAGCTATTACTACGAAAGTATTTGCCGCATTATGCTCGGAGTCGCATTTGCCGCTGTTGCGAAGTCTCTGGCTCGGTTTTATCGGGAGTAAAGATTATCGGGTCTCGGTATCGGGGTCGCGAGTTTATTTTTCTGGAGGCTAAATAGTCGCGGGAAGGTCTCTCTCTCTCTTTGTGAGCGTGTATATAATTAATTATTTATGTGTCTCTGCATGAATAATATTTTCTGTTCTTCGCTACATCGTTACGTCGTTACGAAGGCATTTAATTTAATTTCTAAGAGAATATTAGATATCGTTTTGCGGCCAATTAAATTGTCGTCGAGTAGAAATTGACGTGAAATTGATCAAAGGATCCGTGGACGAGAGGGGGCGCGAGGAACCCGAGACGGATCCTCCGTTTACGCGTCTCCTCGCGCTCGTTTCTTTGAGAATGAAAGAAGCGCGTAATGAATTTTCAAGTATTTATATTTATCCGCGCGAAACAAAGGATTGGCGTGAGCCCCCGTGTCGCGAGTTTTGTGATACTTAAAATTCAATTACGGACAAAGCGCGCTCGTTTAAATCCCCACCACCAAAGAAATCCCACTCTCGGCCACAAATCCTTTTAATGTTAATGTCTCTCGCGACAAGCTCCGACAGTCTCACAGAAGTTTCCCCACTACATTTTTTTTCGCTTTTTCAATATGAAATATGGTGCGCGTCTTGCGAGTGAGAGCATCAGACAAATACGTTTTTAATTAGTGAGAAAATTTTTAAGTGTCTCTGTATTTTTACTGCTTTTAGCAATAAAAATACGGCATAAAGCCTTTAATATACTTTACGAAGTATCACGTTTGCAGTACGTTTTAACCGATCTCTACATTTTTAAACCGGTCGCTTTTTCAAAATATCTTGTTTCGTAAATTTATCACACGCAATTCCAAACCGGAGTTAGAAATTTTTCTGTTTTTTTGTTTTTCCATCAGTTCTCCAAATAGAGCTCCGCATGCACGCATTCCGCGTTTTATTACTACCCAAAATTTACGGACGATTTAATTATGACGCGAAATTTCGAACGCTTTAAATTTTAAGCACTCTCGGTCGATCTGCCAGGCGGTTAAATATTGGTTAACACAGTTTCGCGGAACTCGACGTAACTTCGTTACGTCGGTATTAGCAGAATGAACTCAGGACATCGGCTTGGGGTATAATATGCGGGGGAATGATTTCACGGGTAATTTTTCATTCTTTATTGAGACGTATTTGACACATTGTCGTCGCGAGCGTTATGTGCCGAATGGACGACACCGCCGCGGTGACTTTTCTTCGCGATGGACTCGTATTCGCGCTCCGCGGCAACGACGGCGCGGCGGTGTCCGGGAATCGATCAGGGGCTTTCGAGGAGCGCAAAAATTGCCGGGCCATTTGTCATAGTCGGCGGAATCCCGCGTCGTCTCCCAATAGGCGAAATTTCAAAGTCCGCGAGTAATGTCGGTTCTTCCGCGCTCCTCCGGGGAGAGGGTATAGCATCGCCGGGAAAGTAGGCCAATCCCGTCTTTCCCTCCCGCTCAATGTTCCGCGGTAATAGCTATAACGATATTTTGGCGTATTTCGTCTCCCCCGGCTCGGGGAAACGCGGCGGTACGAAATGCGAATTGCGACAACGCCCGCGCCGGCGAAATGCACTCCGCACTTTGGTAGCGCGAATGCAGTTGCCGCGATGGAAATCCATCGGAATGGCCATTGTTTCCGCGAGATTGTTGCGGCGAGTTAAACTCTTTAACAAACGATATATTTGTCGAAACGTTCGTGCACTCGCCGTTTTGTTCTCAAATTGGTTTGACGGCGGAGGAAAGCCTCTTTGACGGCAGCTCCGCTGCCGAAAGAACTCTAATTCTTGTTGACAGCAAATTTGCCGGAACGTTGAAGCTCGCAAACTTCATTTTCTATAATTGTAAGCGTGCATTCGGGGTTAAATGCGGCATGTGATTTGTAGACGCAAGAAAAGGCAGCAATATGAGAGGGTCATTTTTAATAATCTAAACAATAAGCCGTTTAACGTAGATTACGTCTAGTATGGATTTTAATATAATTATTCAATAAACCAACAAAAATTTTATTGGGTTTATTCGATATTTATTTAGATATTTGAAATAATTTTTATTTTAATCAAATAGATCTTTAATCGAGGTAAATTACTTTGAAAAAGAAAAAGGAAAAACTTTAATATGTAGAAATTAATAATGTTCAACGCATACAAATATGAAAATTGCATTGATTTGAACAAATTAAACTTCAAGAATTTAAATAAAAATCGAAATTATTATTTTAATTTGACAAATTGTGCAAACACTAATTGTATCAGTCATTACATATTCAAAATTTCTATATTTTCCTAAGAAGAAATAAAATTATGCGTTGAGTTTTTTAAAATCTCTCTTTTTTATCTCGTATATTTATATTTTTTCCTTTACGAGTTTTATTTATCTGATATTGGACGTTATGTAATATGATCCGTAGGTCAAATGGCTACATTTAGCGCAAAATATCCGATACGAGAAAAATTTCTTCGATGGAAATATATCGAGGAATTAATTCCTAATAATAGGAAGCGATATTTTTGTTTCGAATTCAATCCATTATGTTTTTCTATATTTGTCAAAATTTGAATTTCTCTTCTGTTTTGTTTTAATTATTTGGCCTGTTCTTTGTCGCTGCACTTCTGCATTAGTGCAATAAGTTAGAATAAGACAAATATATTTTCTTTTATTCTAACTTATTGCACTAGTTCACAGAAGCGCAGCGACAAAGAACGGACCAATTATTTTTAAATAACCTTGCACTGAGAAAAAATATTTGTTGAAAAATGCAAAATATGTTTCATCCAACTAAAATATTTAGTCCAATACGTTCAACTAATTTTTGATTTAAAAATTTTGATGGTTGACATGAATGAATTATACCTTTTTTAATATGACTTAATAATTGTTAAATCAACCATTGGATCAACAACAATACAAATTTAATCCGTACAACCAATTATTTTTCTCAGTGTGGTAATTAAACTGCAAAACTTTATGTCGAAGTAAAAGCCATTTGCAATTTAAAATGCTGAAAACAGAATTTCAATTTTTGTTTAAACTCTCGAAGTTTAATTGATTTAAACCGTGCAAATATTCACATTTTTATGCGTCGTACATTATTAATTTTTACATATTAAAGTTTTTTGTGTTTATTTCGATGTGATTTATCTCGATTAAGGATCCGTTTGACTAAAATGAAAATTATTTCAAATCATATTTAATGAAGCTAATGAAATTTTTGTTGGTTTATTGAATAGTTATTGAAATTCATGCTGAGCGAATTTAAAATAAAATGCATTCTGTTAACTTTGTTTTATACATATTTGTTTGTACTGATTAATCAAACGAACTTTTTTGGATTTATTCTTAACTAGCTTATAAACTACCCGGCGTTGCCCGGGCTTCTTTTATCTAGAACAACTGCATTTGTAGTAAGATATAGATAGATAGAAGAAAGATGGATTAAACTTCTCGGCGTTGTCCGGGCTTGTTTTATCGAGAACAACTGTATTTGTAGTAAAATATAGATAGATAGTAGATATAGATAGATATAGAATAGATGATGCACCGAACTCTTAAATTATCACAAAGTGGAAAGAGGATGAAATTAGGGGGAGGAGGTGAGATGTCCAGATTTCATGGTAGCCTATATTTTGCACAGGGGTCTAGAGAGTAACTATGCCAAAGTTGGTCCACATCGGTCAAAGGGTTTAGGAGTGTATAAAGAACATACAGAGAGGACATACATTCTATTTTATATATATAGATATACAGCGCATATCTTTTTGGAACAACCTTTTCGTAAAGCATCGCACGCGAACGAATCATGACGTGTGCTTGATGAAAGGATACGATTTACAAAGAGTTCTGACGCGGCAACTAGAACGCGAAGGGATGGTAATTCACGATCGTCGAACGAAAGCTCTTCAGGCCAGCAGCCAGTTTGTCCCAACGACCCCGACGTATTCATAAGTGGAGCTTCTCCCATTCGAAGGACACGAATTATGGAGACAAAGGGACACAGACAGAGAATGCGTGCTTAAGGCTACGGCTACTACGGCTAATTAAGTCAAGATTTTGGGGCTACGCCACTTATTGTCAAGCACGCCAAGCTGCTCATAAAGAAAATGCAATTTCCGAAATGCGCTCTTTGCAAATTATCGTATGCAAAAATCCGCGAGTTTAAACGGACCGCCTTCGCCTTCACTTGTAAATCGTTTTTTGATCCGCTCCGCGTCTCATTTTTATCCGCCGAATTTTTATTCTGATCTTTGCTTCCATCTCAATAGACTTACTTTCTACATAGCTTTTAAATAATAAGTAATGTTAATCTGTTAACTTAAAAGCGCTCTGTTTATTGCAAAAGATAGAAACTATATTCTTAAACAGGAATAAAAAGCTAATCATTAATATAATTATTATACTAATTGTTTTCTTTTGAACAATTCTTACTTTTAAACGTGTTTAGAATTTTTAATTATAGTTGAACTATATTCTTATTTTTATTTACAAAAAATGATTTAGTACATTTTGGAAGGATATTTGGTGCATAACGAACGTAATCGAAATTTCGGCTTTGTACATCGAACGGGTCGAGGTGCTCGATAATACTAGTATTATCGATCCGAAGTGGTTGATCCAATTTTTCCGTCTGCAACGATTCGAGCCGACTTAATGGCAGATAATCCGATAGTCAATTAACAAACCAGCCGGCGCGTGTCCGTCGATATATCGACGGTCTGTACGCGTTCGAGTTCGTAATTTGCTGCGATGATCAAGAGCGGAATATTTATTATCCTTTCGGTGCTCCGAGTGCCGAGAACGAGGAAAAACAATAGCTTGGCTTCGTCGAGAGAGATCGCATCACTCTCCTTGATTGCGAGCTGATTAATCGTGGCGGGCAAGGGTATCGAAAGAGTGAACGCGTCGTCTTTAATCAAGAGGGGTAGCGCACCGCGTATAACTTTATTTTGCTCGGGATTTGTTTTTATAAATATACGAAAGGAAACCTCGTGTTTATTCATGAGAATACGGATGTGATAATTAACGTCAGATAAATTTTTTATATCTGCTGTACCATCGGTATCGTTGAACTCAAATTGGCTTCCGTCTCTGCTTTAATTCTACCGAATTAATTATATGTACATGTATAACTGATGTAGCAATAATAAGCAACATTAATTTTGTATTAGTAGTAATAAATAATAAATTACCGCAATAATTAAAACCGCTTGATCAAGTAAAAAGGAATCGGGTAATTATCAGGCCGGCTAGCAGCATACATTTATTATCGAGAAGTGTCTCTTTACTATAGAATTAATATTTGTCGAGAGATATTATCTTAAAATTGGCGACTAGAATTGCTAAATAATTAATAAAGTTAAAATATCGTCTAAATTATCTGCATTGTTCATTAACTCCTGTAAATTTATTTTTAATTTATAATTAAAATTTAAATTGATTGTGTAGAAATTGATAAATCATTATTGCTATATTGGGCTTTAAAAAATATATATATAATATAAAATAATTATTAACAATAAAATAAGATTAGGTCCGACGAAATTGTCAAATATAAATGAGAATAGGTCAAATGTCGGTCAACCGCGGTGCGTAATAATAATTTTTATGAATTCCCTGTTCATGCGAACTGCGCGCCACATATTCGTCGGTCTTGAAACACAATTCTTACATGAAGCCGGAAAATTGATTCTTTCATAATTTCAATAACTGCGTTTATTATTCCAAATTTAATTTAAAAAACCGTTTTCTCTTTAAATTTGCATAACTCAGCGAATAATTATCGCATCGAGCTCGGTAAAGACGCATTTTCAAAATAACATTCTATACTTTCATGTGCATCTTGTCCCATTCGGCTGCGATACCTGATTCACGCCATGCACCGTCGCAAACTCGGACCTTTGATTATCAATTTTGCATCCTCTCACTTTGTCATTCGCCATTTTGAAAAAATAACCGAGCATTATTGCCATTCAAATATTCTTAAAGTGGACATTTCAAGCTTTATTTTACCTTTTTAAATTTATTTTTATCTTCATTATTTACCAAGTTATGATCATTTGAAATTTGGTAAATTTTTCCTATATTTCTAGGTACCGCTTTTTTGGAACTGAGTGTATATAAAATATTTCTCTAATATACAGGATGTCCGGAAAATCGCCCGCAGTACTTCGGGAAGTGATTCGGGATCTAAAAAGAAGGAAAAAAAGCTATATAAACATAGGTCCGGAAATAAGTCGTTTCCAGTTATAGCCACTTTTATGTTTAAAAAATCGTAATTTATAGTTTGCTTGGCATCCCTGCTTTAAACATTTTTTTAAATTTAAATTTTTTATTTTTTTATTTACATCTTATTTAATTTGATTTAAATACCTGTTTATGTTTATCCTTGATTTTAAAAATAATGTAATCGTATTTACAAATATCGAAAAATTGAAAGAAAAGTTAAAAAATAAAAATTGTTAATTGTTAATAAAAAAACAAAAAATTAAAATTAAAAAAAAATTTAAAAAGCAGGGATGCCAAGCGAACTATAAATTACGATTTTTTAAACATAAAAGTGGCTATAACTCGGAAACGACTTATTTCCGGACCTATGTTTATATAGCTTTTTTTCCTTCTTTTTAGATCCCGAATCACTTCCCGAAGTACTGCGGGCGATTTTCCGGATACTCTGTATATCTATATTGTATATTAGAGAAAGACAAATTTACCGATGAACGTAGATCTATTACAATCGTCTCGCGAGTCACGCACAAATATCTGATTGTAAATGGCGATATTTTCACGTTACCGCAAAAGCGGCCGATAAATTGAAACTTATTTTACGCTCGCTGCAATTCTATCTGTCGGAAAATCGACAATCGAGGTCGATTCGCAAATCAACAAGAGCGCAAGTACTCGGGATATGTATGTACATACGTACGGGAACACGTAATTTGTGCTGCTGCGCGGCGGGAGAAAAAGGTCGGCAATTATTCCGTGCGATTAACTCGCAATAGGTCAATCGAGGGTTAACCAACGCTCATTAGACTAAGTATCGCGATCTCCACGGCGAAATAGATACTACCATCGATTACGTTAATGCTGCAAGACGCCGCGCCGCAACGAAATATCTTCGATATGCCCGTATATCCAGCACAAGTATCACACAGACGAAGCTATTAATTTTGCACGTCGGAAAGATCCTATTATCGTTTTTGCAGAAATTAATTACCTTCCTTTTTTCTCTCTTTATTCTGAATTAGTAATTATTTCCTAGAAACATAAAAATAGATCGGACGAACGCTAGACTACTACGCTAATAGAGGGGCTATACCTACGGGAGCCTTTTTACGCGAAGCATAAATCGGCCGGCAAGAGTAAGACGAGGAAAATTACGACGTGCTTTTCAATCTCAAAGAGATTGCTGCAGAGAATTGGGGATGGTTTAACGAAGAGTTACCCACGGCGTAGTTTCGTAATATATATCTCGAAAAAGGCTGCTAGATATATAGCGTAATATTTTTAACGCCGCCGTGGTGATTTACGGCGTCATAGATCATCGCTCGACATTGAATCTTTTAACAAGAGTAAAGCTTTTTAATATGAAGAGAGATTGAGAGAAATTAAACTCAAAGCTCACGTTACGTCATATTAGAACATTTAATTTAGTAAGAAATAGGCTATTATAAAAAAAAAGATACGGAGCGATGATAAAATCAGCAGTCACGTAAATTACATCGCGATTACACGTACATTTTTAAGATTATTTTCCAACAGCGCGATTCGTTTATTTTGAAATTTGCGTAGCGGTATCTGTACGAATAAAACGAATGAAATTATATTTGTACGTGTAACTTTTTATTGAAATTCAAAGCTCGGCTGGACGCGCGCCGCTCAAATTGGATAAATGACTCGTGTCTCTTTTGTCTCAGTTTTTGTCGGACATTATATCGGTGGCGGATAGTCCTCGATGTTATCCTCGGACTGCGGAACAATTCGGTATTCAAGTACCATTCGCTGCACATTGCTGTGCGAGTGCGAGGAGAGCTGCCGATGAAAGGCCACTTCGCGCGGCCACGATTTTCATTGCGTATTTCGACGCGGCAGTCGCGAATTTTCAGCGTCTGGCTCCCCACGTTTTGCGTGGCTGAAACTGGCCATTCGCATGTATCGTTTTTGCTAAATCGACGAAGAACGTGGGGGACGCCAAATAATAGAATATAGAGCGCGAAAGTAACAAAGGTAAAAAGCTCTCTGCCACGCTTTCATGTAGAAATAACTACGCCATGTGCCAACGGTAACTTTACATCACGATAAAAAAAAACGAGCCAGTTTCGATAGTCGATATACGAAAGTGATTCACAAGTTTTGACGTAACTATTGATCTTTGCTTTTTTTTTGTACAAGAACCGTTCTCTCGAGTACTTCCGATAATAGATAATTAATTAATTAGCGAAGCTTTTATTATACGTTCCGGCGGGGGATATAAAGTGGATTGGAAGTTCCGGGGAGTTTGCGAGATAAGTGCGTGAAAGAACGTCCTCGGTGAAAGCCGGGCAAGACGCTAAGTTCCGCGTCGACTCGGATCAATGTGACCGTCGCGCGCTCCACTACCGTAATTCGATTGTTGATCGATAAAGCGTCGCTCGGTCGCGCTTTCTCGCGCGTGTAGCATTACGCTCGTCGCGACTCGACGGTCGCGCCGAACGCGCCACGAGCGAGGCTCGATCCGTTAGCCGTTCGGTGACTAAATTGGATTTTTCCACTAACGAGCACGAGGGCTTTTCCTCCGTGAAAGCTCCATCGCAAACCTCCTCGACTGCTTCTCTCTTCCCTCCCTCTCCTCTTTCCCTAGGGCTATCAAACCCCCCGTTCGTTCCACTCCGCTCGAGAGCGCGTCTTCTCGCCTCATCTCTTTTATCGCCGCACTTTTCCGGATCGCGTAACCCCGCCGCGCTCGCCCCGTCCACATTCTGCGTCCTTTTAGATTTTTCTTTATTTTTTTTAATTTCTCTTTTTTCCGCGTTCCTCGCTCCCCGCCACCCGATTATAAGGGCTCTGTGTTTCCGTAAATCCGCTCCGCCACTTCTCGGGATTAGAGAGCCGGGAGCCAATCGGTTCGCTTGCTCCTCGCGAATCCTTCTGCGCGAATTAAGCGTCTCGAGATGCGAGAGAGACGAGAGCGTTTGCATCTTTCTGACGCTGCTTTGTTCGGCTCGGCTTTGCCGGCGGCGAGCAATCTCGCTGCGCACCTTGCTGCACAAAATATTAATGGTGCTACGTTTCGGACTTTCTCTTTTTTTTCCTCGCCGATACGTCGTTACTTTAGTATCATTTTTTACGTAGCGAAGCCATTTAGCAAGGAAATTGGACCATTTAATCATGATATTTCTTATGGTATCTATCAGAATATTTAACGACATTTTGTACTGCACTGATAGAAAAATTTATGATATTCATGACTATAATTAAATTGTAAATAATTATGGTTAGGTGCACCATTTTTATAGTTATTATTGCTGTAATGTTAGTAATAATAACAAAAAAAAGTTACAAATACCATAATTTAACTATATTATTATAAAATCAATCAAGAAAAGAAGGGGCTTAGAGCCGAGACAAGATGTTAGTGTCTTAACAATTTAATTGAAATGCAATGATTTCGAGTACATATTACATACGTTTCGATCCATTTATTCGGATCATCCTCAGTGTATTACAATATTTAACGAAAGAAGACACATTATATTATTATAGTTAATTATTATAGTTGGAACCTTTTTTAACTATAATAATTATAGTTAAATTATGGTATTTGTAACAATTTTTTTGTTATTATTTTACTAACATTATAGCAGTAATAACTATAAAAATGGTGCACCTAACCATAATTATTTACAATTTAATTATAGTCACAAATATCATAAATTTTTCTATCAGTGTGCACTGAGAGAAAATATGGTTGGAGTAACAATGATCTCACTATATTTTATAGTTATAAGTTTTGGCCTCAAACATATTTTTATAGTTTATTTAAACACGCAAAATATAGCAGAGTGAACACAGATTTATAGTAATCATATTTCCTTTGTTATCATTATCATGTGTATAGTAAAGCATGCTAAGAATATAGTTACCTGTACCAATATTTGCCAAATATTCCAATTACAAGTTAAATGAACCAAAACCCATGGTCGCTAACGTAGTAAGAATATTTCTAATTAATCAATTTAGCCAGTTGTTGTCGAATATAATTTACCTTGATTTGTTATCTATTACTGGCGTAAGAGAAAGACGTTATTTGTAGTTTATTCCAATTATATTGACTATATAAAATGGTTAATTTCTCTTACCATTCCATATATTCTATCTTACTACATTTTTACTTTAAATAATTATAATTATTGATAAAAATTTTACATGGGTCACTTATATACTATGCTTATATCGTAAATAACACTTACTATAAAAATGATATTCCTAACTAAATCATTTATTATGTCATTATAATTCAAAATATTATATATTTTTCTCTCAGTGTGGTGTCTATTTTTTTATTCGTCTTCGTCACGCTTGTTGATACTTCATAACATTCAGATTCGGCACGTTTTTACTCTATTCGTAGCGTTCAGAAACGAGTAGTCGGTAGCTACTTTTTAAACGCGACATTTACGTCGAAGTAAAAAGATCGCGACATGGATTCTTTATCACGATCCGCCAAGAGAGAGAAAGAGAGAGAGAGAGAGAGTGTGTGTGTGTGTGTGTGTCGATTCAGAGCGTATCAGGTATGAAAAATGCAAGTTTCGGCCTGAATTGATCGGCGACGAGAGAAGAGTCTCTATTGAATCGCGCTCTCAAATGTCCGCCGGCGAGGGCGTTTTATCGCGGAGGCACGAAATCGTCGATGAATAAGTATGAACGAAAACACGCTACAATGCGTGATAAAAACGAATTCGAACATGAATAATTCATTAATTATCGGCGAAAGCTTTTTCCTTTTGTATCTCGCCCACCTTTATCGGTTTTTTTTCTCTCGACGACTCTTCGACGCTCGTTTTGCATGACACTCTCTCTCTCTCTCTCTCTCTCTCTCTCTCTCTCTCTCTCTCTCTCTCTCACTTTCTAGCTCACATTCGAAACATCGCCCGAGAGGGAATTTTCTTCCTTCTCTCTCACTTTTACATCCACAATCTTCTTCCTTTATCTCTATTCGCTCCGACTCTTCTTGCGATCATTCTGACTTAACTAGTTTCTCCCTTCAAGATTACTCGAAGAGACGACTTTTAGAATCTTCCATTTTTTTCATGAAATCTATCACCTTATCAAACTCAGAGAAAAATCGTTGCTGATATTACAACCCAGATTAAGCGTGCTAAAAACGTGTTTGGACATAAATGTCTGATTTCTAGTTCATATGCTAGATATAGATTTGATTATCTCTGAATCTATATTGACGCTTATTTAATAAACACAATTACTCTTTTCATTTTATACTTTGCGATATTTTTGGAATTCATCAAAGTCGAAGGCAAAATTATCACGAACATTTATTCGTCAGATATATAAGGCATTCGCAGATTACTTTTTAAATATTCCGTAGTCTGTCAGTGCTGATTAAACGAGTTGACTGTCATATCGTTCGAATTAAATGCTTTTTCTTCCAACGGCTTCCACCGTTCTTTCTCCGTTCTGTCTCTATCTCTATGTGTCCAATCTCTCCTCTCTCGAAGTCATTCCGACTTAACCAGCTTCTTCCCCCGGGATTACTTTCAGAAGTCGATTCTCCTCGGAAAGAGCAGGAATGTTTTTCTCGCGTTTCACGTCGACGCGTAAAACCGTGTAAACGTGTAACGAGGGAATTTGACTATCGCGCGACCGCGCTGAATAATATTTCGCGAACGTGGACGCCGCGATGAATAATTGATAAATTGCCGGCGTACAACAACGCGCGCCGGAATACGATTGCACGTTACATACAATGCAGCGTGTCGGCGACGGACTGTAACGCGAGCTTAACACCGCGACTCCTATCGAGCGCACTCAAGGCGTTAATCTGATCAACATGTGTAACACGCGCCATAGGGACGCGAAAACGACGGACGTCGCGAAAATAGAATTCGAACAATAATCCACTAAATAAGTACCGGTTCCCGTATTCAGTTTTAAATTCGAGAGCTGCATGTCATGCCAACATCCAGCTACGTGTAATTTATTTTTAAAAAATAAATTTAATAAAAAAAGTAAAATGAATAACATTTAATAAGTAAAATGAAGGATTCTTTCGAGAATTAAAAAAATAAGGAAAGAATACGCAATGAGAGTCAACGCGCGATAGTTGGAGCGCCGATATATTATAATAATAATACATCAATTAGGGGAAAAGGGGGTAAGATGACGAAGTGGGTAGGATTACTAATTTTTCGAAGCTAATAACAGATAACAAGTCGATACTCAACTTATTAGAGACTTTAGATAATAATAAATAATCTGTTGTAGTTAATGACTGTGCATTGATACACGGTTTCTGATAGGTTGAAATCTATTGTTTGTGATTATTCTCTGTTCCTATCACTATCGCCTAATATTGTGTCTGGGCCTTTAAGTCATCTTACCCCCCTTTCCGCTACATAGCGCAAATGTACGTTTTGGCTCTAATTTGAGTCATCCTCAGCATATGCGTAAATTCTTAATTAGTTCGGAAGTACAAAAATTGAAAAGAAATTGTTATCATTCTACACATCGTCACCATTTAAAAAAATTTTTTTAATCTCTCTTGAGTCAATTGATTTACAGCAATATGAAGAATCGATGCAAAATCCTGCGGTATGCCGGCGACAAAGGATGAGAGCTTCATCGCCGTCGCGTTTAATTGCGCGGCCCACTTTTCCCTATTTATTCCCACGTATCTCGCGGTCCGGCGGGTATTCTGGTATTTATATCAATTTTTCTTTGTTTTCCCCGACGTCGACGCGCACGATCTACTTTATCCGCTTTACGCCTGTCCAAACTGTCGCGTCGGGATGAGACTCGATTAAGCTCCGGGGCAGCAGATTCCTCCTTTCTCTCTTTCTTTTTTTTGTCTCGAGCAGCCGGCAATCCGCGGTGGTTCTGGACAAAAGCTATCAAAAGGATGCACCGTTGGCGGTCATACGCGGACAGTTTTATAATCCCCCGTACTTTTGTTTGTCTACCCTTCGTGCTGTTTCCTGCCCTTATTGCACGCTGCTCCCCCACGCCCGGTCCACTTCAGCATTCGTATTTCCCATCTCGCATCTCTCTTAAATACGTTCGTTAATTGCTACGTTCTTCGCGTATATCTCTCCGTTCGTTTCTTTTTTTGTGGACCATAGAAAAAGAGTTACGTCCTTTTAATTCTCGTATTTTTCTGCCCTTTGTAGCTGCGCTCTGCCGTTATCGTCGTTAATCGCGGATATACTATGCGATAATTGATAGTGATAATTATATCGTTAGTCTGCGTTTGCCCCGTAATTTATTAATTACGACGAAATTACGGATAAATTTAATTCTTCATCTTTGTTCACTTTTTTTTTATCTTGCAGGAAAAATATCTTCAACCTTCTTTTCTGCTTTTCAGCTTTTTATCTCGTTCTTATTGCCGCTTTAATCGTTTAAAAGTCATTATCGTTTGCATGTAATCAGCACTTCCCTAACGTATTTATTAATTACCTGGCAATTATCACGTTTTCCTCGTCTTTATCTTCGTTTGCCCTTCGAGGACAGAGTATTTTTTCAGCCTTTTTTTTCATCCTTGATATTTCCTGTCCCTATTCCGCGCTTTACTCGCGCGTTGGCATGATCGTACTCGCGTGTAATTAGTATTTTCTTAGCGTATTTGTTAATTACTATGCAATTATCGCGTTTTCCCTGTTCATCCTTATATCCGTTCTTTGCCGTTCAGGAAAAAGAGTATCCTTCCGTCTGCTCCTCTCATCTGTGTGAGTACTCATGCTCGCTCGCTGGAGATTAAGCTCTTCGCTTTGATCGCTCAAACGTGAAAAAAGCCGACGAAATGCTATCAAAAGCACGGAGCAGTAGACTACCTGCCGCTTGTAATTCATCGATTCTCCACATCCCTCTCCTGGGGAACATAATGTATTTATCTAATAGCGAAACAAGCAGCGCAACATCCCGTGTGGAAATCTCCCCATCTTTACTCTACTTATTGTCGAATTCCGACGAGATTTTCCTAAGAAAGGGAAACTAAAAGGATTCCAACCTGTTTTTCTAACGTA
>NJRQ01000004.1:232801-297815 GCA_003063805.1 Aphaenogaster ashmeadi
AATCTCGTTCTTGTCTGCGTTTGTCCGACTTCAAATTTAAGAGAGAATATATCTTATATTAAGATTATATTTAAAAATAAATAACACATCACAGATATTAAAAATTTAGCAAGTTTACTGTATAATTTTTTTGCCGAAGTTTTTTATATAAATAAAATAAAATCCTAAAATTCAAAGATAATATAAGAATTATTTATTGACAAATTAATATTTAATCAATTTCCAAATTAAGTTTTACAACTCAAATGCCAGCACAACTTGTTTCAGTAATTTTTTATTGTCAAATGGAATATTTAACTTAATATCTCGTTTTTTACATTCATATTTGCCTTCAATTTTCATACTTCGATTTTCAATCCAAAATTAAAATTTGTCCCGAATATGTTCCGAATTTTCTTGATAAATCGATACTCAATTTCTGCAACTTTAAATTGAAAATTACAATTTGTTCTAAAAAGGAATAAATAAAAAAGTGATAAGCTTAAATGATAAATTAGTTTCTTACAACGTCTGACGCGTTTGTATCTTATTTTTATTCACGCGCAAATTGTTTCCTTTTGCGCACAGCAGCTAAATTGCCTCGCGATATGAAACCTCTCTACTGATTGTCCCTTTTATCGGGGCGGATAGGGTATCGATTACCATGAAGGGTGAATTTACGGATCGACCGCGCGCCAACAACCAAAGGGATCCAAACAATTACTTGTAGGAAGTAACACGCGGCCGTAAATTTCTCCGACTTCGCGATAGCACTTTAGTCGATTTATCTTTCCTCTAGCGATAGTCCGGAATATCGTCTATGATTGACGATTGGAATTCCTAGAATCTACCCACGTTTTACCCGGGAAACTCGCTCCGAGCCAAGAGACTCGAGGTTCTCGGAGGTCGTGATTTTCCGGGATGTCTTCCACTCAGGTTTCTCCGCGTCCCTCGATCTGCGACGTCTTTACAAAATTGTACCGGAATCGAGCTACACGCATATTGAGCGACAGTTTCAGTATACACTGCTTTTTTCCAGACGAATTCCAATCTTTCCGTTATTGTCGTTGATCTGCCCTGTGCACGCTCTTGTTAAAGAGAAGAGTAGAAAATCGAGTAGAATGAAGTATAGTTGATCTTGGAATCGAACTTTCCGTTCAGGAAGTCTAAAAGGAATTTGAGCGTCTTACTCTGAAGCGTCAGTATATTAAGAGATTAATAAATTTACTTAGAATGGAGTTTTATATAGAAATTTAATTATTTAATAATATTATTTTACTGCTTGTTTACCGGCCCATTATTATTTGCACATAGATTCGCGCATATTTTATGCTTAAATTACGCAAAGCTACGTTAGCGACAGCGATAAAGCAAATAGAAGGAATTTCTTGCTCGTCGCCGTGACGACAAACTTCGATTTCAAGAATTTTCCGCGGAAATCTGTCGTTTCGTTCAGGAAGTTGAACCGCCCGGATGGAATTTGCACGGCGTGAAGCGAAACGAAACGAAGTTATGGCTCGTCCCCGGATCCTAAATACCCGGCAATCCTTTCTAATTCCGCCCGAAAAGTTACCCTGCCGAAACCTACTTTTCTCTCTCTCTCTTTCTTTCTCTCTCTCTCTCTCTCTCTCGCCGCGCGCTTTCGCTAACTTGGGCGAAGTCGCAAAAATTTCATAAGAAATAATGAAAGCACGGCGACACGGAGAACGAAGGCTTCTACAAATATAATTAACCCCGACGGTAACTTTATATGCACCGTGGGAACGGGTCTCCTGCCGCCGCGATTCGCCCTCGTATTTTCGCAGATTTAAAAGGTAGCTGCGGGGTTATACCGCCGCACATTCAACGCGAATCCGTCTCTGTGGAAACTATTAATAATGAGTTTAGCAATCTCAATTCTTGCGAGCGTTATTAAAATACGGCAGATTGCCGTGGAAAAATATTATTAACGAGTTTATGGAACGGGTTTGTGGAACGATCTGTCTCTCGCGTATCGAATAACATGAAAAAGATCTGATAGAACTTTTCTTTTTATTTATGATATAATGAACTAAAATATTTATTAAGAATAATATTAAAAAGAAAATTTTTATAATATTTCATAAATTATATAAAATTGTGTGAAACAGATAATAAACGAAATGTAGGGTCGAATTTTCGGCAGAAAACGTGAAAGTGTTTAGTATTTATAAAAATCATAAAATATAATTATATATATATATATATATATATATACATATATGCATGTATTGCATATTAATTATTATCTACGAGTTTAAATATTTCACAATGGAGAGAGATGTTAAAAGTCAGTTATATGATAATTGAATCTACATATATGATGCAAATGATCCCCTTTCTCTCGATAAATTCGATTACTGGGTCTTTATTAACTGGCGCGTCGCTTCCTGATCTCTTTACAGAGGACGAGAGCGCCGTGGTGCAGGGTGTCGTTACGCAAGACGGTCTCTTCGACGGTAGTGTCGTGACCAGATTCGAGGAGTACTACATCGAGCCGACGAGCAGGTATTTGAATAAAAATGAAGACACGTCGCCGCCCTATCACAGCATAGCTTATCGCACCTCCGACGTTACCACCCCGCCACATCCATTACCCTGTGCCAGTCATCAGCTGCATCAAGAGAAGTCTCTTCGTGATTCCTTCGATAGGTGAGTTCTATCTCCTGCTCTCGAATCGCTAAGCGACAACCGTATATAGACGAGAATGAAAATCGTCTCTCAGATCGGGTTTTGAAATTCACGAATGATTTTTTCATGCTATCTCGGTGTATTTCTTGTCAAACCAGGTCGAATTTGCAATTTGAAGATGATGTCAAAATGATATTCGTGAAGCTTTCTGATTTTATCTTATAAAATAGATTCAAGATTCAAATTGCGATGATATATACTTAGTCTTTTTCTCGATAGGCGTGCGTTCGTACTTAATTAAAAATTATTTTCTAAAATTGCATGTTTAGTTTATTTTGGAATCTTTTTTTATATTAAGTCATCAGACGGCAGGCTTTGATACGATCATATTGAGATGATTTCTCGCGTGTGTTAAGTACTTTATATATAATTTGTTATATATATTTTATGATTAACCCAAGTAATATAACCGACGTAATGGCTGCGCCCTTATTAAGACATTCTTCCAAGCGTTCATATTTCCTCGTATATTTTCTACTTTATGAAAATACATTTGCGCGCGAAGAGAATGATAAGAGAGCACATATTGTTGGCAAACGCGCTATAATTTAGACACGTGTAAAGGAAATTCCCGCCGGCCGGGATTATCATATATTATGCGTTCCATGTCAGTCTTCATATGGCGGACTTTAAATGTAAATTTAAACTTCGCGATGTCTGTTTCTCCAGATATAGGTACAACAATTCTCAGGCGTTCTACGAGCCCCTGCTCGGCGAGCACGTTGCTCTCTACTCGAAGGAAAACAATGCGAGGGTGTTAACGTTAGAAACGAATAATGACGTCGAGTACACGGACGCGTGAGTATCTTGCTAAAATTTCTACAAAAAAATATCTCGAATTTCTTTTCTGGTTAACGTACACAAATAAGTCCATTTTACGTAACGCTATTTTTCAAAGCGTGGGAAAGTTTAAACTAGATCGCACCGATATAAAACGACGTAGCTTCGATAATATCTGTTTAAAGAGCCCGAGTCTAAGAATAAAAAAAATAACGAGAAGGAAAAGAGGACGTATTGCAGCAAACGTAACCCAGACGTTTATTGTGGGCACTTGTTCCATTTTTCTCAAAATGCAACTCGCTGTGACGTGTAAGGTAATTGGGGGGAAGACGCCAAACATTTTGTATTTAATTTATAAAAGAAATAATATATATATTTTGATTAATTCAAATAAATGTATTTGTTAATTAAAGAATACAGTATTAGAAAACACTATAAAATGAACATAAAGTAGTAGTTAACTTATAAAAAAATAAACTTGAATCATGGTTGTTTGGCATCTTCCAATTATCTTATATATTTTTTTAAAGTGACTGATTTGATGACGGGAGAAACAATAAACGCGACGCGGAAGAGACAACGGATTTTAACTCTGACACGAAATAGTAGTTGACTTTGTCTTCCGGGTCAATTCGCGTGTCAATGTTAGCCAAGTACCGGGCAACGGTTGGCGAACCGTGTCGCGCAAGTTGAAATAGAATTCGGAGGATCGGAGTTGGAGAACTCCAGGTGTGTGCGGGGAGTGCGGGTGGCGTTTTTCATCGCGCAATAAAAGCGACCTTATTTTCTCGCCCCCGTCCGCAGCGCGAGCGGCAGAGATCGGATCGCGAGGCATCTGCACAAGCGCGCGACGGTAGATCCCCGGAAAACTACCTGCATGCTCTACTTGCAAGCGGACCATCAGTTTTTCGCGCGATACGGCACGGAGGAAGCCTGTATCGAGGTGATGACGAGGCACGTGCAGAGAGTCAACTCCATCTACAAACACACAGGTGGGTGGTTTTCTTCCTCGCGGCGGTGCACCGCGCGCGCGGTGAGGGATGATCTAACAGTTTTCGCCGCGAGAACGGACGTGGCTAAGGCCGGGCAGGAAAAAGTCCGGGGAAATTGAAAACTGCTCGAGGAACGCGAAAAACGTCGGGAGAATCTAATTTAGAATGGCCAGGGAATATCGGGGGCGCGCGAGGAAAAAGCGAAGAAATTCAGAGACTTTCGTGGAATGCTTTCGAGGAACTTTACGAGAATTATGAAAATTTTCTGGAATTTTTACGATTTCTGCCGCGGTTGATGATAATACGGGAAAGAGTCGTTTGTTCGATTTTTACTCGTTGATATTTAAATTTTCTATCAATTTTAATATTGTACAATTGAGCACTGAGAGAAAAAAATAGTTGGAATAACAATAATCTTACTATATTTTATAGTGAGTTTTGGCCTTAAACATATTTTTATAGTTCATAACATGCAAAATACAGCAGAGTGAACACAGATTTATAGTCATCATATTTTCTTTGTTATTATTATTACGTGTATAGTAAAGCATGCGAAGAATATAGTTACCTGTACCAATATTTGCCAAATATTCTAATTGTATTGACTATATATAAAATGGTTAATTTCTCTTACCATTCCATAAATCCTCTCTTACTATATTTTTACTTCAAATGATTATAATTATCGGCAAAAATTTTACATGGGTTACTTATACTATGCCTATATCGTTATTGTAACTAACATAAATGGTAACACTTACTATAAAAATAATATTCCTAACTAATCATGTACTATATCATTATAGTTCCAAATATTATACATTTTTCTCCCAATGAGCGTTGTATCTACATAGAAAATACGGTAAAAGTAGTAAATTAGTTTTCTTCGTTTATATTAGAGTATGTGTACACGCCAATTTTTTTTATTTTCCTTATTTACAATTTTGGCATATTGCGGTAAAAGCGATGGAATTATAGATGAAACTTTGAAATTGCGAAGACCCGCGAGAAAGCAAATAATTAGCAAATAATTAGAGGAAGTGGAGCAAAACGGTATTTTCGAATATTACCCATGTGAATAACCCAGTTTAATATTACTTAAATTCTACGATAATATCCAATTTAATTTGAAAAGTATTGACTGTAAAGTGTAAACTATTACAAATCTTAATCCAATAAAAAATATAATTCTGAAAAATATTATAATATTAATTCTATAATTTCGTATAAGAAAAAAGATACAATAGTCACGTAATTTTTTTGAGTGTTAAACGAGTAGATTAAAGACAATTAAAAAATACATATATAAAATTCTGTACAATCTCGAAATTAACACGAGATACATGTATTTGCACTTTTTGCGAAAAATGTGAATTTAAAGTATTTTGGTAAATGTTTTGTTACTCAATTTGATGTAAAACATACACCTTGTTTATTCCCACATACGGTATTTTCATTACCGTACTGTTTCATTATGTATAACACACACTGAGTTCTACATTACACGCGAATTACTCTGCTTGGACCAGAGAACGGTAATCGCATGGGAGGCGTCAGCATGAGGCGCAAGAAAACATGACTAGAATAATGCACGAGTTTAAGTGAATTATTCAGTTCTGATGAATATGCAATTTAAGAAACAACCAGCGTTTGAACAGCGTCACGTTTGTTTTCAGACTTCAATCAAGACGGGCGGCCAGATAACATCAGCTTCATGATAAAACGCGTTAAGGTGCACAGCGAGGATGCTTTAAGAGACCCTCATTATCGTTTCCCGGGCAATTATGGGGTGGAGAAATATTTAGAACTCTTTTCAGGTAAGACCTCGCTGTCGCTCTTTGTTAATAAGCCGCAATGTGGCGTAATGTCAATACGTCAATGTCCGAACGAGGGAGATTGCTGAACTGATACGTTAATGTTTGCCTTGTTATAGAGGAGGATTATGACGCATTCTGTCTGGCTTACATGTTCACATATCGGGATTTCGAAATGGGAACTCTGGGCTTAGCGTGGACAGGCGATCTCAAGAATGCCGGCGGCGTGTGTGAGAAGAATGGGGTATGCGCAACCAAAAAATATTAATAGACCTCCGTAAAAGAAGTCGATTATATTTTTATATTAATTTTTGAATACTATGGAAGTAACTAAATTTTAAAGAGAATTAATGTTATTAAATTAGACTTTAAGAAAATGTACAATAATTTATCTATCGTTAAATATTTTGATGTTACATTCGAAACACAATCCCATGGTGATCAGCTGATCTACTCCGTCAAGAATTTATTTTTTGTCGCGTGATTTCTTTTCGCGACCATTGAAGCGTAAATCGTTGTACGTAGCGTAAATACGAAGCTTAACGAAAAATAATCGTCGAAACAACGTTGCAGCATTACCGCGGCAGCATGAAGTCATTGAACACCGGTATAGTGACCCTATTAAATTACGGGAAGCACGTACCGCCTGCGGTCTCTCACGTTACTTTGGCTCACGAGATCGGCCACAACTTCGGCTCGCCGGTACGTATGTACTTCCGTTAGTCGCGTTTAGAACGGCGCGTTCCACATTTTGCGGCCTTGTTATACGATGTTGTATCGTCAATAAACAAATGACGCGCAAGCCGTACATCTCATTGTTCTTTCGCGTCCAGCATGATCCGGAACAATGTACACCGGGCGGCGAGGACGGCAACTTTATAATGTTTGCCCGTGCTACCAGCGGCGACAAGCGTAACAACAACCGCTTCAGCCCGTGCAGCCTGAACGCCATAAATCCCGTGCTCAACAGCAAGGCACGCTCACCAAAGGGATGCTTCACCGGTGAGTTTTATGCCGCGGGAGCAACGGCGATATATCGCAGTGTCGCAACAAAATTGATCTGACCAGTTCCCATCTGCTCGTCCAATTATTCTACCTTCCGCTTGTTCTAACCCTGGTGGTACTCTGCATTGTTTATTGTAGAACCGCAAGTATCGCTGTGCGGCAACGGCGTGGTGGAGGAGGGCGAGGAGTGCGACTGCGGCTGGGAGGAGGATTGCAGGGACTCGTGCTGCTTTCCCCAGCGCCGTTATCCACCGCCCGAGGAGACTCCGTGCACGCTCACACCACGCTCGGTGTGCAGTCCTAGTCAAGTATGTATGACGCCTGTAAAAAATGCGAGTTGGACTGTATTGTCGGGGGAATTTTAGGACGACTTTCCTTCCTCAAAATTTTACCCGAAACTTGTAGCCGCGCTTGCGCCTTTTCAATCTATGAATATTAAATGTTAAGTGTTCAAGCGTCCAAATTTTTTAAATGTGCTTGTCCAGCTATGTATTAAACATTTATCCAGTTGTTTTAATATTCAAATAGAATATATATATATGTAGTGTCTTTAAATGTGTCATATCTCAATCAATTTTTTATGAAGCCATTATATCTTTAATATTTGATAAAATTTTTGTTGCATGACTGGACGCATTTAACGCGATGAACAATGTGTTTAATAATTGGTATAGAGTATTCGCATTTCATGCAAAAGATATTGAGACTCGCTGATGCACATTTATCGCTCGATGTTCATTTATTTTGCCGGAAATGCTAATTAATTTAAGCGGTATTCTGTGAAATTTACTTTAGGAAATTTACTCACAGATATGCATAATGTAATTACGCGGCGCGTCGTGCGTATGACATGACGTAATTTCGACGGCTCTGTTTGCTTTCCTTTTCAGGGTCCGTGCTGTACCGGCGAGTGTAATCTCCGTTTCGGAGATAAGTGCAGAGACGACAACGGCTGCCGCGACGCGAGCTTCTGCGATGGTCGTTCTCCATATTGCCCGCCATCCATTAACAAGCCTAATAAGACCATCTGTAACCGCGAATTGGTTTGCTTCATGGGGGTAGATATTAGTCCCATTAAAAACCGTACACGTGCTCTTATTAAATGAACAAATATGATCTGTCTCACATGCGCGAAACTTGTGTTTCAATAGGAGTGCACTGGCAGCATTTGCCTAGCATACGGATTGGAATCTTGCCAATGCATACCAGGCCCGAACGATCCGCCGACGAAGGCTTGCGAGTTATGCTGTCGACTTCCTGGGGAAAATCAACCGTGCCTGTACGTTTTTCTCGTATTATTCCGTCGATCGATTTGCGCAAAAATTTGTTTAATGTAACCATTTTTTTTGCAGATCGTCCTTTGATTGGAATTCCCCGCCGTACGATATTCCCGATATGTTCTCAAAGCCGGGCACTCCGTGTAACGATTATAATGGCTACTGCGATGTCTTTCAAAAATGTCGCGAGGTAAATAGAACTTGGTTGCGCAGGATAGCGGATAGTAAGATAGCGGCGTTAATTAAAATATTTTATTCAGGTCGATCCAAGCGGTCCATTAGCAACTTTAAGGAAGCTCTTATTATCCGACGAGAGTCTTGCCACTTTCAGACGGTGGGTTGCTGAACATTGGTATGCAGCCGCTCTGATAGTTTTAGCAGCGATATCGTTGCTGGTATGTGTAAAAACATTATCCACATTTTCTCTTGAATTAACGTACATAATAATTATTATTTATTTTCAAAATTAAAATTTAGATTCCTATAACTTTTCTGCCGTTTGTCTTGATTATTTTCAATAACTAATTCGATGAGATTGTTACATTAAATAAATGTATAAAAGAAATATGTTTTGTAAAAATAGGCGCAAGGAAACAGCTGTTCTATATATTTATATATGTTAAAAATGTTTATTATCAGAAACGGCTAAGGGAAAAAGAAAAATACGGTGAGATTAAGTGTAGGGACACATGTAAAGTAGGCTATTACAATCTGATAATGTTGTAAAATAATTGAATTAATTGCTTGTTATAAACATTCTTTGCTATTACATTATTATACTTTTCTCTGCAGTGCATACATTTAATTAAAGTATCGCGTAGAAGCAAAAATTCTTGTAATTACTAGACAGCGTAAGCTTTATTTAAAGCTTTGAATAAAGTGATAATTTTTGAATTTTTTTGTAAATTATATATTTTTTATTATTAAAATATGTATAAATATGTAATGAAGTACGTATATACGATAATATAGTATCCTTATTTTTATATTTCTAAATTCGCTTATTGTTAATGAAAAAAAAAATAAAATGAAAATTTATTTATGAACACGTAAAGATTTCCTTCTCTTTTTTTAGGTGGCCAGCATGAGATTACTAGGCAAGCGGCCGGACTTGAAGCTAAAGTCCGTCACGATAATTCACAGTTCTACGACGGAAACGGTACGGCTTCCACCGGAGGGTACGGAAGGAGTGACGGTGCATCCACCGGCACGTGCCAAACTTCCTCTTAGTAGAAAGGTCAGAGAAAAAAGGTGTCATCGCAAACATAAAGACGGTGGCCACGCTGACAAGTCCAACAATAAGGTAAAATTAATTTAAATAAGAGAATTAGAAAATAGACTATCGTTTAATCATTTATATATTAATTAGATATTTTATATTTCGGAGTTTAAGTTCCTAAATTAAGTCCCTTGTTTGCATTTAAAGGACGCCAAGAAGAAGCAGCAAAACCAACAGACGAAGAGATTATCTACCGGGCAGGTGGACGATTTTGCGCGGAAGAGACCGGCCGAAGTTTTGGCTGCTGCAGCGCAGGAGAATAAACGGAAGAAGATCACGTCGATGAGAGATAAAGGACAGGGTGCCAGCAATAATCCGGCCAGCGGCAGTAATGGCGATAACGACAAGAGGAAGCGTAAGAAGCAACATAGAAAGGAGGTGATCGACTACTCGGCGATTCAAGCGGAGAAGGAACCGGAAACGAATGCCGATCCTAAGAGCAAGGTGCGCTCCTGGTTATTGGCATCTTCGCAATGCCGACCGGAAACCAGTGCGCGGACCAACGTCAATGGATTGCCGAAAAGCAAGTCGACCCCGGTGGGTCTGACGGCCAGTGGAGGAGCAGTGGGATCCAGAGTGCCGGTGTCGAGGCAACAGGCGTTGACGTCCGCGCGACGTCCTGGCGTGGAAGTTGGAAGAGCGGAACTGAAGAACTCGTCGAATTCCCTCGCTAGGAAGGAACGGGCGAGGCTCCAAGTGGTATACAAGCCGCCGTTCCGGTTCAGCGTGAAGCTACGCAAGTCCGACAAGGTAGCGCAGGCACCGGCCACGGCCGTGAATCATACAAACGCGAATAGCAGAACGGCGAAGCTACCGAGAACCGGGGTGCTTCTGCGAACGGCCAAGAGGAAGGACCGAGTCAGGATAGGCAGAGCGCGACAGATTGCCCCTACCGGCATCGGGAACAGCGGCGGCGATCTGCCGGAACCGGCCAACTCCGACTTGCACACCGTACCTTCCGATCTGGAAGTACTGCTGTCCGAGAGCGAGTTCCTCTTCTCGGACACGTGACCATGGATTTCGATAATGAGCGTGTTTGAGTTTGTTTCGAGTCGCTACGCGACTAAGTAGTTCTTGCGTATTTTCACCCCTTATATCCTAGCGCGAGAATAGATAATACTTTAGGATGCGCGGGATGATAGATGGTTCCGCGTTGAATCGCTAACTCGTGCGTGGAAAAATCCCGTCCGAGAACGTGGAAGGGAAGACTCGTTTAGTTGATTTTTTGCCCGATCTGTCGAAACGATGTCTTGATTCGTTTTTCTTTCAACTGTTTGCTGACCGCTATGTGCACATGTCGAAAGGACGTTGTACTGATTCTCGTCATTCTTCCTTTCCGCATCTCTAGAGTGGAGCGATAGCACGGCGACTGATAATACGTTCGCGCTGTGATCGGCGATGCGATGAACGTTTCTCACGCGTGATTGCGATGAACGGAATTTGCGCTTCGACGGCGAACGTATGGGATGCGCCGGCGCTAGTTTTCGACGATCAAGCTAGTTTTCTTCTTCCAAAGAGAGGGGCCAAATCCACCGTTTAGTGCGACTGGTGTAAGCGCCGCAAGTATATAAATATTGATCTATTCGTCTAATATTTCCCGAAACTGTGCTATGAAAGCAGATTACGATTCGTTTTCGATGGTAGCTTTAAATTTTCAGGGATCAGTGCGCAACGTTAATCTCAAAATGCAACGCGGTATTTTGGGGCGTCGAAAGTAATGCTTTATCTTAAAGTCTCTTTACACTGTGCCTGTGCTGTTACTCTGTACCCTCTTTTCTGACGCTTAGGGAAAATCACGTCTGAGAATGGCGTAGTTTTCATTTAAAAGGCGATATAGCGGTCGTGAGAGGATGACAAAAGGTGAATTGCGTCGATAGCCTTGATTGACTAACTTTTATTAGTCGCTCCCTTTGAGATTATAGCCCTAGTTATAATGTAGTCATAACAGACACTACGTTACAGTCGTTGCTATGATACGGCTATAAAATACTCTATATTTTAACCCTAGCTGTAACATAACTATTATATATAATACTTTATATTATGGCCCTAGCTATAATATAGCTAAAGTACATTATATAAGATTGCAACATTATATCTTTAGCTATGATATAATTAATGTAATTCTATATTATAGCTACTGTTATAATGTAATGTATTAGCTTTTACTCGTAGCTAGGGCTATGGTATCGACGCAGAGGAACAAAACTTAGCGTACCACGATCAGAGCTGATCTGACGTTGATGGGAACCATAGAATGTCAGACAGCTCCGAACAGATCGTCAGGAGGGTCTCTTGTTTCTTCGCCGCCCGATCTGCCTGTAACGTTAAAATAACGTTATTATTCACTCGTGGTTCCTATTGTCGACAATTCCTAATCGCATCTCATGGAGCATCTTGTCGGATATACTTTGCATCTTCAGTACGTCCGTGAGAATCGCGAGACGAGCTGACAACGGATATTGCTTATATTTTTAAGACTGTACAAAATATCTTCAGTGACATCCGTTACGCCGAGTTTTGGCGATTTCCGTTGCTCGTGATTGCTAACGGAGGACGCGCTGTTTCTCCTACTTCATACTTAATCTTCAAATCCGATATCTGGTGCTATCATTTGGTACTTATGCCTCTTACATGTCTGATCGCATTTCTGGGTATAACTTCCATTTGTAAATATGCTTTACCACTCAGACATTCCTGTTCGCAAAAGATAAGTTGATTAATTAGAATCGATAGGTAATCGTTCTGTTTTCGCAATTAAATTTTATTTCAAAGAGATTAGATCAGAGGTGGTTAAACGGTCGATCGTGTGACAACGTGAAATTTACAATACAATTGTAATTGCAATGTAACCATTATTAATTTAATTATTGCTGTTTTATATCTAATCGCAACACAAAATAAAAAAACATGTTTATTTTATATAAACCTAGATTGCTGCGACAGGGAACAGTAGATCACGATGGAGTGAGAAGGCTGAAAGTAGATCTTGTGCTTCTAAGTTTGGCCACTTCTGGATTAGATAATCTTCAAAGAGATTATATCTTTGATTACATCTTTGATTGTATCTTCAAAGAGATACAGTATAACTACAATCAAATTAATTTGCAATAAAGCGTTAATGTGGAAAATGCTTCTCGTCATACCTGCTTTGCTATTACAAGTATTCTAAAATTTATACATTTACAAGATGGACCTCTATCGATTCTGCTTAATTGACGTTCTTTTGTAACGCACTGTCGAATGTGTTTGCCGAGTTTAAGTTCCTTGCGCTCGCGGCACGTGCACTCGAGCTAAAATTGTGTTCTCGAGATCATCCGCATGTTCGCGTTTGACGAGCCAGCTTCATGTGCATTCCCCTCGAGTGTGTCGCCGCGATCCCCTGAGCTGCCACGATTTCACTCACGGTGACAAACCGCGATAGCCCGCTCGGTTAATCGTTATGAAATCGACTAAACTAGCTCTTATTAGCCAACACGTATGAGTACGGTTAATGCATCCTCTTTAAGATCCGTTTACGATCGCCGACTTCTCATACCACACCGGCCAGACGTGCCAAGACGTATGAGGAGCCGCTCTGTATAATAAAGTAACAAGGTCGGATCGATACGGACTCGATACTCAAGGATAATAACATTAATAATATTAATACGCTCGTTGGCGGCATTCATTTTTGTATCATTCCTTAACAAGAAGTATTATTCAGTGGGAGAATGAGAGAGATAGAGATAACGTAAAAATATAACTAGCTACATTTTACGTATAGTTTACTAAACGATGTAAACAGGGTCTGATAGGTTTCTTTTATATAATTTGATTGAACTAAATCAAACTATTCAACTAAAATTATTTACATCGCTGTGTACTTGCATAATTTAACGTAAGCGAGTCGTATTTAATTTCGAACGTGTACATCGTTCGGAATTAAATAAATTAGCTCTTCCGGCAAGCGAAAATTTAATTACCGAACTGTGTATTAATTGTTTTGAATTAAGAAAAGCTGTATTGCTAATTAATTGGATTTTGTTTTTTATTTTTAAAATAATGTATCAATCGATTATGTGTACATGATTGATTTTTTACAACAGCGTACAGCTATTGGTAGCAAATATTAAAACTTATACTTACATAGCACTACGTATATTGACATGCGTTTATTAAAATTAGAAGCCTAATTTGTTAAGTGAGCGATGTTTCAACTTCAAAGCTCATAAGAACAGTACATTTATAATTATTACGTATATAGGTAAACTAAGACTTCGCAAAAAATTGTGCTTTGTCTAATGTGGTAATTTATACGTGGCCGACCGTGTTTTGTATATTCATAATTGGTTCTCCAAATGCGAAGCTGGTGTTCACAGTTCAAAAATTCACGAGAGAGATCCGCTTTTGTATGTGCGCGTGTATATGTGCGTGTATGTGTGCACGCACACACACGTTCCCGTAAATGTACTTAATTCGTAAGAAGATGTGATGTTACTTTTACATGAACCCATAGACAGAATTGCTTAAATCGTAAGGAAGCGTGCTTTTACTTTTAAGACCGAGCTGTGTTATATCCTCTCTTGAATTAATCGGGAATTGAAATCGATGTCATTTCGGTGAGTTAAATTCTCGATGCTATACCGTAGGAAACGGTCGAATGAAATTTAAATGAACGGGATTTATTTTACAAAATTGGATGCGGTCTGTGAAAGGGGAATCTATTTTAACGTAATTCTTAATTTTGAGTAAGAAGATAATTTTTAATACACGATCAAAGTATTTGAAAATTGACACGTTTTATAGGACGAGAAGAGAAGAGAGAGAAATCAGCTTCGCGTAGAGCGTCTGTAGTATTAAAATCCACTGAAATTTCAGTTTCAATTCCCGAATCTTTAACCGATTATAAGCCATGTCGCGCGATTCGCTTTGTTGTGCCTAGTCGCTGCGCAGAAATCGCTACGAATTTCGCGTGCGAGCGCGGCGAGCGTTTACGTATTAATCCGGACACTAGTTAACTTCGTTCATACTCCGTTGTGTCTATATGCATCTATACATATATATATACACACATATATTGTGATACATACTTATATATGTCGTACAAGTAAGTAGTACGTATTCCGCTTTGGTCGTAAGATTTGCGTTATAATCTAAAAAAAGGAGATAAAAGACGAAAAGGGAGCGAAAGCAAGGAAGCGTGTAGCTTGATCGTAGAATCAGCAGGTAGACGGCAGAAATGTTCGGATATTCGGATTCTGTAATGTGTAGATGATAAAAAACATAGCTGTTATCCTTGTGTAGTCTGTCTACCGAGAGACTTAGTCGCGGCGAAGTGAATCAAATTTGTAAACGCGTATTATAACGCGATTAACAATTTTCTACGATCCTAAGAATCCGGCGAGCATGATGGAGAACGCATACATATGAGAAAAGTTTTGCGCCACTTGGAGTTCATTCTAGGCTGCAGCGAATCTCGATTAGCGCGAGATGTTGACGAACATTTAGCAATTGAGAAAATAATCAATTTATAGCGAAATCAAAGCGAAACGTTCACTGAGAAACGTGAATAAGTTTAGAGAGGAAAATAGATATCAGTCAGCCTTAGATATCACATAAAATCTGTATTTTTTCATTGGTGCACATTTAGTATAGAAATTTAAATGCAACTCTTTATTTCTTTTATTTAACAAATTGAATTACGCACGATTAACCACTATATTTTATTCACTTAGTACTGCTAAATTAGAAGAAAATAATTATAGATGTATTGTTAAGGAAGAGAAAACCAGTAAGAGAATCAAAAACTTTTTATGAAACATACATTAAGGAGAAGAGATTGGCGTTGAAAGGAATTCTGATTTCTATTTGAATTTCCAAAGTAAAGAACAGGACAGAATGACGAAACTAAAGCTTCCAATGGAAATTAAATTCCTTTTGACCCCGTTTATCTTACAGGGCAAGATCGATCTACTTTTGTAAAAGAATAGCAGCTTTCCTAAACTTTGAGATTCGATCATTAATGAGATCGAAGACTCGTGCGAATTATCTAGCAAGGAAAATTGCTGATGGTGTTGCCGTGAAATCTTTTCTCGTATGTATGTGTGCTCGTCGTACGACTTCAGAAAGCATCGTAGTTCAGTAGTCGTAGCTGAACACACTATTTTTGATCTGCGAGTGATGAATAGGGCTGAACGACTGTGGCGACTAGCCACCGAACAAATTGGTTGCTCGTACTTAATGCTGTAGTCATTCCCGTTAAGCTCGAGTGCTTCTTGTTCCATTTAACGATTAGCAGTGGCGGGGTGGTGGGATCGCATCGTGTCCCCCCGCATGCCAAATAATACAACACACAACACTCGGATCCGAACAAAGTCGAGGGCACAAGTGGTCTCGATCCGAACCTATTCGGAATATTTGATACGTCCGAGAGGCGAGACTGTTATTATTTTAACTCTTATCGCGTACCACATAAACTTATAATTGATATAAGATGGGGCTGCTGTATTTTTACACGGACTTTGTACAAATATAACGGAGGAGTTCTCGCGGGGAACCCCCCGCGCCAGAGAGATATGTACATACCTGTATACCAATAAATACTAGACGAAATGTGAAGAAATGAAGAAGCTACGACCGTGCAAAAGAAAACGAGCACGCGCTCGTATAGTACATGGGAGAACGCAAAGATACATTTGCATTTAGTAGAAACCTTCTGATAAAAGAATACGTTTGTCCCGATTTATGAAGAAGTGGAAGGGACTAATTTTCCACTAAGGAATGTATGTCATAAATTAAATATGATAAAATTAATAGAATTATGTGTGAGTTTTAGACGTTAAATAGACTTTTGGAATTCTCGGTTTTTACATTCGTTATTGTGCGGTCGTGAGCTTCAAACTTTATTAGTATTATTCCATCATCTTTCTTTTGAATACGATTTTTTATTCAGCAGATTTTGAGATCCTACGTTAATAAAATTAAATAAAGTTGGACGGGACATTTAATTCAATTGTAGATCAATTATATTTTTTATCTCTTAGGTATTTATATGTATTATTGATTTTATCGATTTTTACGTATTTATACATTTTTCTATTGGAATTTCTCGTATCTCTGGGAAATCTCATACTTGTGTAACGCAAATTTTCAAGAAATCCTTTTATTAATGTCAGGTGTATCAATCGCGAGTTCATATTATTCAGCACAGCCTTTGATATCTGTATCAATTATCTTTTTTCTTGCAATTTTATTATTATCATTTCTATTGTTAGACTGTTTTACGCTTGTTGCAGTCATCTGATTTGCATCTTTATCGTGCGCACGAATTTCAGACTGCCGTTCCAAAATATTCATAGCGTAATCAACTCTGTTATTTGTTATAGCATCCTTTAATTCTTCTCCATACTGAGTTTCTGTAATATAATTATGTTATACAATTGTCTAATTTTAATTTCTCATATTTTTATTTTTTTCGACGTGTATATTTGAAATTAAGTTGACAATACATTCCGTAATCCAAAATTACATAAATGTTGGGATATAATGTAAATGCAAGCTTACTTCTTATGCCTCGTGCGTTATCGTCTTCTCTCTGTTTCTCGATATCTTTCTCTCGTTCTTTGGCTAAATATTGTACGAACGCGGCATCGGTCGCTTCATCTCTCGCCTTGCGTTCAGCTTTCTGCCGTCTCTTCAAGTGGCAGGAAGATTTATGATGTTTTATATATACGAATTTTCAACATATTATCTTTATATAATTTCCGCATTCATGCAAAAAATTAGTGATTCAAGCGTGATTTAAATTCATTATATCGCTAATTACATACAGTTAAAAAATTCTGAGAGAGAGAGAGAAATATTTGTTTTTTTTTTAAAAAGATCTTAATAATACTCTGCGAGAGCGGATCGTGGTAAATATTTTAATAATTTGATGATTAGCGTTACTATTTCTTGGAACAATTCAATATCGCATTGCTTTCTTGATGCAGGCCTGATCGGTTCTTTCGTCCACTTGCTCCTGTGCTCTTCCCGATATAATTCATCGACCGCTTCCTGTCTCTTTCTTTCTTTGCTCACGTTAGCCAGCAGTTCTTTAGCTACATTATCTATTGCTGCTTCCCTTACCGCACGAAGTTCTATCTATACCACAAAAAACAAAGATTACTGAAACTTTTATTCCGTAAATTAACCAGTTAACCATTATGGTTTTTTTCCAAATTATTTTTGATTTTATATTCGCGAGCCTAACATTATTAGTATTGATTTTAACCAGTTTAATCTTATGTATACCTTCAGAAGAAACCTGATTTTACCTTCATACCGAGTTGTTTCTCTTGTCGAGCTTCCTTCTCCTCGATTATGCGAGCTATCCTCTCGTCTTCGTCCTTCAACGCTTCCTTATATTTTCTTTCCCATGCGTTCTTAGCAGCCAAAGATGCGGCCATCTCTGCTCTCAGAAGAATCGCGTCGTCCTTCTTCCTTTTCCTTATTTTTACGTCTTCCTCCTGAATCTTCCGTATCGCTCGCTCCATCATCTTACGATCTTGCTCTTTCTCCTCTGTTCTTTTCTGTTGAACCCGTCGCTGATTGTCCGCCAATTGATTCTGCAAATCATCTCTCGAATTCTGCTTCTTCCTTTCATCCTCGGCTCGTTGCAGTTTCTCGACGGTTTTATCTTCGTGCCAGAGCCTCGATAATTCCGCCTGACTCGCTTCTAGATGAACCTTTTCCTCTATCAGACGCGATCGGGCTTCATTCAGAGTACATCTCGGTGGCGATTGCACGGAGGATTTTACTCTACCTGATTTTAGCGCGCGTTTTATTTCTTCATCTGTAATTAAAAAGAAATCGGTTTTTTATACGATATTATATAGCTGGATTCCGTAAAGGGCATATGCGCACATTTTTCTATATAGTAAACGTTACGTATGCTATAATATATATATGCGCACATATATATGCGCTTTACGGAATCCAGCTATTATTAGGATGAAAATCTCCGCGAAGCACAATGTAACACGAGAAGAAGAAATAATACAGTAAGGCTGTAACTGTATTTCTTTATAGATAAATAATTTCCAATGAAGCCGAGCAATTCCTAAATCTTTACTTTTACGTCGCGACAGTTCAGCAGCCAGTCTATGCGCCACTTCAATCTCTTCTTGTTTCGCTTCAACAACTTCTCGAGCGCGCGACAATTCCTCCGCCAAGATGGCTTCTCGTTGCTCGGCCTGTGAACGACGCCGCGCAATTTTGTTGTCGCATCGCTTTACCATCGATGCTCGTCTCGCCTCTAATTTATCTTCCTTCTCGTCCTTTATCCTTTTATCCTCCTCGTCCGTCTTTATGTCCACCAAGTACCATCCTCTACGAGTTTTCACCATCTTCACGTTTCGCCACGATGCAATTTCTTTCTATGCGCAACATAAAAAATGGCATACGCTTCGCGATAGTCGATCAATTTCAAGCAATTTGAGATTACGACTTCGATAAATGATAATACAGGGACGGTGATAGAAAAATCGATTAAGTTGCAAGACAATTGATTGGATGCGAAATATGCTTCTTGAAGTTCATGCGTGCTTATCTTGTTTTTTAATTGAAGACTTGCGTACTTTATACAATGAAATATTTCGAATATTTTGAAAACCAATGTATCGGTATAATATACGCGTTTAGAGAGCATAAAAGTACAGATTTATTTTTTATATTCGCGCGTATACTCCCATACAGCACAGAACATTGCAGCAATATTTCGGCACCCAGGTAGCAAGCTGACGTTATTTGTCGTCATTTTGACGACATTAAACGTCATTTTGACGTCAAATAACGTCAGCTTGCTACCTGGGCAATATTGCAATGTTATTGCAATGTTGCTGCAATGTTCTGTGCTGTATGGGTTGACATTAGAAATGCTTCAGAATAAGACACATATTTAACGTAACTATTAATTATATTTGGCGTAACAATAACTGACGAAAATTCTTGTATCTCATATAGTACGCAGATCCTAAAAGATTCGTATTTGACGTTTGACCCTAACAGCACACATAGATTCTGAGAATGTTCGGAGGATATCGCTAATGTATAAGATATTATAGGGATGTTCTCTCAGTATATTAAGTATATTCTTAGTACATTCTATGGATGTATGAAATATTATGTGCTGTTAGGCTGTCGCAAAAGTAACAAATGCGGCTTCGAAGCGATATTGTCGCTTCCTTTTGGAACAGCCATGGAAGTAGCTGTTCTAATGTCTATAAAAGCGTTTTTAATGTCGAGTATAACTAAAATATGTTCTAACTTCAAAACATTCTTTCTCTTTGCCAAAAATTTATTTTATCGGATATCAATCTATTTGCGATATTGGCTGCGTTCCGATATTCACTGCCAGTACTGAAAAAAATCTATAGTATACTACACTACGTGACGTTAACTACAGATTTTCAGGGCTACATTCCAAAACTCTACTCTGATAACTGAAACTCTATAGTATACGTAACGTAAACTATAGATTTTTAGTTACTGTAGTACATTTTGGAACGCACCCCAGTACTGACAGTGAATATCGGAACGCAGCCATTATCATGTCCATTGATATTGATACCCTGGGCTGCGTACTGCGTTCAGAAATCCTACTCGATGAGTAGAGTAGCGTTTATTAACTAATCATGATAAAGAAATTTTTGTTCTTTTTGTCCTGATTGGTCAATAAAGGCTACTCTACCCATCGAGTAGGATTTCTGAACGCAGCCCTGGTGGTACAGTCAGATGGCGCCATCTAATCAATCGCAGCGCTTCTTTCGCAAGATTACCGGACCGGAATCGTGCTTCACCTCGGTGAACGCTAAGCGGTAGATTTCGTGTGTGCTTTCGGTTATAATTAATAAACCGTCACCACGTCTTTCCAATTCGCATCTTTTGGGTACGTATGTCACTTACATGAGCTACGGAAATGTACTGATTTCACGCACGTGCCGAAAACACTCCGATATTTATGTACGAATGTTGCGTGTGCGATATTAGGTTATCCGGAAGCGTCATATTGATTTTTGTTTTACTCCGTTTACTCCGAATTCTTTACGTCCATTTCCACCAATGTAGATTAACTTTAATCTCGGTTTAACTTATTCTTTATCTTCTTCTTATTCTTAGAACTAGAAAAAGATAAAGAGTAAGTTAAACCGAGTTTAAAGTTAATCTACATTGGTGGAAATGGACGTTAGGCCCAGTTCCACAATCTCCAGTTAACTTAACCGGCCGGTTATTCCATTGGAATTGACCAATCGCATTTGTCGTTAAGCAAAATTAACAAATGCGATTGGTCAATTCCAATGGAATAACCGACCGGTTAAGTTAACTGGAGATTGTGGAACTGGGCCTGATAGGTTCAGATATTTCAGACAAATAAGGCCCGGTTCCACAACTTGCTTTAACCGAAGTTTAACTCGTTAAACCTAATCAGGATTGGTCTATAACGAGTTAAACTCTGGTTAAAATAGGTTGTGGAACTGGGCCTAAGTGTGAGAGGCTCGCTATTTGTCAAATACGTGAACGCATATTCTACTTTATAAGTTATTAAAAATCCATTGAAGCATAATAACTTATATATATGTATATACATTTATATATGTAATGCCAGTTTAATTAACAAAGTTAACTGCTAGATATTAAAGTTTTATCAACTAAACTTTGCAGATGCGAATAGAAGCAGAATCTGATTGTTTATATAATTCCAGGAGAGATACATTTTAATAAAATTTTAATGCAAGTGTATTTTATTTCTAATCTCTAAATTAGAATTTATATAATGTACGAAATTACGCATAATATGTATTATATCACTACATATACGTGTAAAATTATTGTTAATTATTTTCGTTGCAGAAACAATATGGTACGAGGTCGTGGAGGGATGATCCGAGGTGGTAGAGGAGGTATGGGACGTGGAATGGGCTTTCCACGGAAGCAATTCCTACCACGACACCCATTTGACTATACGCTATGCGAGGCGGCTTTCCCACGTGTTAAACCCGTTCCAGATGAATCAGACTTTCAGTCAGCTCTCGTGAAGAAAAATGCTGACATGTGTCCCACGCCGAAGGAGCAGACTTCTATCTTAAACCTTGTAACTAAGCTGCAGAGTGTCCTTGATAACCTGATTGTTGCACCGGGAACTTTTGAAGCTTGCGTAAGTATATACATTTTCATTGTATAAATGTATAAATTAAATTTTATTTCAAATTAAATTAATATCTCCTAATATCTCTTTCTCGTATCATGTCTTATGCATATTATTTACTTATATATATTTTTTTGTTTTAATGTAGCAATTGGAAGAAGTAAGACAAGTCGGCAGTTTTAAGAAAGGTACGATGATAAAGGGTCACAATGTCGCTGACATTGTAGTTATCCTCAAAACTTTGCCGACAAAAACGGCGGTGGAGGCTCTCGGGAACAAAGTCAATAACGACCTGAAGGCCGTGAATCCGAAGGAGATCTTCAGAGTTATACAGACGGAGCGCGGATTCGATATTGCTAACAACGAAGCTACTGTGCGTGTATTAATAACCACGTTACACCAAAATTTACGCAAGCTGGAATCGGAGCAACACTTAGATGTCAAAATTTGTCAAGGTAATTCCCGTGCTTTTACAGCCAACAGATCTTGGTAATTATTACTGGAAATATATGACTTCTTTACTTATAGGACATCTCGCAGCTATCAGACATTCTCGTTGGTTCGAAGAGAACGCTCATCATTCTAGTATTAAAGTTCTAATTCGACTACTTCGTGATCTTAGAAGTAAATTTGAAGGCCTAGAGCCATTATCTCCGTGGATGCTGGATCTATTGGCACATAATGCTATAATGAACAATCCCAGCAGACAAGCATTACCGATAAACCAGGCGTACAAGAGAGTGCTGCAGTTGCTCGCTTCCGGACTGTTTCTCCCAGGATCGGCAGGTACATTAAAAACTTATTTGTTCTTAGAATTAAAAGTCTTTGATAGCTGTTGTTGGGAATCACATGACGTCAAGAGTGAGGAAACATGTATATATTATTCATAATTCTCGCAATTGCATGATTGATGAATTGCAAGAATTATATTCGCGTTCTAATTCCAAATAGCTGTAGATATCGAATTAATTATATAGTTTTGCAAGAATCACTACATGAATTATAATAACATTTTTCAGGTATCTCCGACCCATGTGAGGGTGGCAATATACGCGTGCATACAGCGTTGACACTTGAACAACAGGATCTCGTATGTCTTACTGCCCAAACATTATTGCGCGTACTAGCTCATGGTGGCTATAGACCGTTGCTGGAAGGTACCAACAAACTCGCAATAGAGATGAGCGTATGGGCAGGAGGTGTAGTGGCAAGCCCATTGGACAAGGCGTACGAGCCACCCACGGAGCAGGAGCAGCAGGAGGACATGGACGAAAGCAATGAGGAGATGATCACCGAAAGTGTTTAGGATCTTGAGTTAAAACAGGAACGTTTTGTGAGTTCCTCCTTTTGCACGAGATACTCCTACTTTCTTGTCGGTGTTTCTTATAAAATGTATTGTATTTATAACATATTTCCACATACATTTCGGTGATAAATGAATTTCATTAATTTGAAATAATACTTTTATATGGTGTTGATATTTGCACCATGGGCAATTCGACGATGGAAGTGTGACCACCAAATGTGAAATTTGACTTCAAATAAAGTATAGATTAATGTGCACTCTACCCGATTAAATAACTTATTCTACTTCTAAGTTTCTTCTGCACGTATAGCACTTCAAGCATTTACACTTTCAACGACGATTGTATAAATTTTTTTTATCGAAAAACATCTCTGATTTTCTTAAACATTTGGTTAATGACTGATGACTGTATTGCAACGATACTGTGTAAATATGTTGGGAAACCAGCCATTTCTTTATATTTCTTTATATTTCGAATATTCTGCTTCACGTACTATCTACCGATGATACACGCATTAGGCCCCACAGTATTATGCACACAATATGAAATGTGCTTATGTTTTGTATGCACTTGCAGTTTGGCAGTGATATGCACGTTACTCAAACGTGTAACGAAGTGTAGAAAACATCAGTCTTCACTTAGAACTTAGTGCAGACAAGGATCGTTTTGCGGGGTTCTGACGACCCGCGCGCAATTAACAGTACGTGAACTGGTGCCCGGCCGGACCGGAACCTTGAAGAGCTTGCCCTGCGGCATACACACGCAGACCTTGTACTGCTGCTCGTGGCTCGCGGCCGGGCTCTGCAGGAACATCGGCGCTACCGGAATATTCTCCACGTCGATCGAGATGCCGTCCTTGGCGTCGAGCACGACGCTGCCGTTTACGCTCTTCAAGAAGACGTCTTTATCAGCGCTCCATACGATTTCTTTGCTTTCCATGCGCACGCCCTCCGCACCGTGCATTGAGACTTCATTTTCAGACTTGATCTCTAGGCTCATGTTGACCGGCGATGTAATCCGATGGGTCTCTGCGATCCTTACGTCGATCGTCTTAACGCCGTTTGGTAGACCGAAATTCGGAAAATCCGTGGTGAAATAGGTCGCACCGGTACGCGGGTCCTTCACCTCGAATGATTCCACCTGCGACATGGTGGTACCGTTCGGCAGGACACCCAGTTTTGAGTGCGGATGCGCTTCGTGGACACGTCCGCGGCTCTTTACGTCGACGCGCACTCCAGCCTCATCGCCGGATATTTCCATCGGCTCATCGCCGTAACTCTGACAGATGCCCGACTGCAGAGATATCTTCAGGAAATGCAAAGAAATGTGATTTATAACATCAGTACTTGTATTAGAGATATCGACGTATCGAGTAGCATAAAGACTATACTCATATTTTTATTGTTTTAGTCTTTTTTAAACATACATTTGATCCGTCTTTAAATGTCAAATGTACAAATATGTATACATACCTTGTCCAAATCTGTTCTTCCATAAAACTTGACGAGATTTTCATCCGGAATTACTTCCATAGCTTCCATTCCCTGACTTATGCGCAGAACAGCGATGACAGTGATGTTTAGGAAAAGATTGCAGAGGCCGATTATCGCCAGAACCAAAGTCAACGTCCAGAGACAGTAACGTCTCTTCGTGGATTTTTCGCCCGTCGACGACATGCCGCACGAAGAAGCGATTGTCCTGTTAACCATCGTCCAAGCAGAATATTAATCATTTGAAATTATTTTATCTTGATCCAACCTGGATTGCACCGATTCGTTTGATTAATTGTATATTCAAAATCCTTAATTCCGATTATCTCTTATTTATTTTCTTTATAAATATTAATATTAATTATACAATGAAATAATATAAAGAGAAATAAAATCGCACATTAGTAGTAAAACAATTGACACAGGCGTAATTAAATAAAACAGAATAATTTTTCTAAAGAAAGAATAATTTGCTTATTTTACTATAAATATCTTTCTTTAGAAATACTTGCATCGAATAAGAATTATCGTTAATCTAATGCATGATTACTTCCTTATTCACCTCGCATGCATGCTGCCGCAACTATTTTGGCGAATGATGCCCTTAATCAGGGGCCCGTCGCTGTTAGACAGATTATCGTCAGCCTTCGATATCGATGGCGAACCGGTATCATTTCCGCAAACATCTAGAAGAGCCGACATCGAACGTTCTTCCGTCTATCTGAAAGTTACCGAAAGTTAAACGTCAGGTTGTTATAAGAGTTGTGTAGAAAAATCAGATGATTAGATAAATCACATACATATGTAGATATAAAATGTATAATGGATATAGAAGTATATACATAATTTATTTTACTAACTTAAGAAAAGTATTAAACTAATTAACTTTACTAACTTAAAGAAAAATATTAGTTCTGTTGCATATATATTAATATATTATAAATCACGATTTCGATTCTCGCTCTTTTGATTTTACAGAACGAAAAAAATATAAAATCATATATCATGGCAAAATAATTATATTCCGAAAATGATATACATTAAATATCGTACCTATAACGATATTTGATTTCATTGACTTACATCGCTACAAATTACAATGCATCATTACAGATACCAATGTACGGTCACACCGTATGTATATAACGATTCGTACCTCGTGTCTTCAGCATCGCGATAGTCTTAATTAAAGCCGCAAAACCAGTTTCGCATTTTGTTACCAAAAATAACACTCTTATCCGAGGGATCGTCCTTCACGAGCTATCGCACTCAACGGCAAGGTCTATGCCGAATGCACCTGCCTTGCCGCGAGATGTGCAATCAGTGGCTTCGCGAGCGGTTTCCTTACCTCGGCTGGGATCAGCAGCGTCGCGGGAGGCGGCCGCCTCTTCAGATAAACGAAAATAGACGACCGCGTTACGTTCCGGACTTTCGCGGATTCTTTGACGACCGGGAGCGATGGAAGTAGGTGAAGATACACCGGTCGGCGCTTGCGCGTCCAGGGATCAATGCCGAGTGTCCTCAGGAATTCTACCTGCTCGCGCGCATCCGCCTCGGAGAGTTTATACATTCGCGCTTCTTTTTAACGCCACGAGAAATTGAAATTGAAAGCCGCGAGCAAACAAAGCCATAAAAGTCCACGAGACGAAGATTAGTTTCAATTTTCTTGTACTTTTACATGTATGTTGCTAAGATGAAATCTTAATATTGCTAAGAATCGGGTTCTCAGTGGAAGCTCGCAATAGAAATGAACGAACTGTTAATTTCGTTTTATAAAAAAGGGATGTATTTAATACTTAAGAAAATGGATACATTTAAATTAAAGGAGTAATGACGTATTAAAAGTATTCCGGCCACGCAGTTCTCTCTATCCAGGGGATGTAATTGTAGACTCGGGTGTACACGCCAGGTATGATGCTGCCGCAGAGTCGTCCGAGGCTCGTGATCCCGATCACGGTGTACATGCACTGGTGGACCGTGCTGAAGATTGCGAGTGGTCCTCCGCTGTCACCCTTGAATAGCAACGAGTGTATTTGATTAATTCGCCTCTGCTTATAATTTTCCAAGCAGAACAGAAAGTCAAATTGACGCCAAATGACACCTTTGACAGTCATTTTGAGATAATTTTGGTGTCAATGTGACGTCATTTTGACGTTATCGTGACTTTCTGTTTTGCCTGGGTTGTTCCCGTCATAAAAATGATATAACGTTTCTTCTTTCCAACTGAAGCTAACCGAGCTTTTGATATCTCGCTAAAGAGACGGAATCGGAAAGAAACAGTAAATCGCGCACGATTGAATTTAACTAACAGTTACGAAAATGATTCTAAGAGGTTTTTAAAAATAACATTTTTATTGAGAGGGATGAAAATTTTCTCGATGCAAATGTGTTACCTGGCAGGTATCTTTCCCAACTTCTCCCGCGCATAGTTGCCATTCGTCGACGATGCCTCTTGCGAGCTCCACGGAAGCTCCGCCGTCGAAGAAACTGTTGTTGCAAGACTGGTGGGGGACTAAACGGAGCGTCACCTTCAATAGATTTTCCGATCCCGTGTCGTCAGCTGGAGAATTAAGCAATATATAGTGACGTATCTTTATTAATTATATCTTTATTAATTTCATGCGCACGTATATATGTATAAAAATAAGATATCTCCTTCAAAATTAGATCGTACTTCTAGTTACCCAGTTAGCCAAGTCTGTCGAGAACAGATTTTGCAAAGTGCCTGTTACAAATTTTGTCGGCAAAAAGACTGCAGATTTGACACAGGACTTGATATATACAATGCTGCTGGTAGAAATATAGCAAAGTTTGTCCAACAAAATATGATAACAGAAATGAAGTAAACCTACCAAGTAGAACAGAAAGTCATAATGACGTCTAAATGACCTCAAAATGACGTCAAAGGCGTCATTTAAGCATCATTTTAACGTCATCATGACTTTCGTGTTCTACTTGGGTACCTGTTACACAATTTGACTCAGATTAGCGGCAGAAATACAGCAGAATCTGCGCTCGACAGATTCTGTTCGATTTCTGCTACAAATCTGCTGTTAGATTTTGTCAGCAAGTTCTGCCGGCAAAACACGAGCTTAATGTGGACGTAGATGTTATCGGATCTGTTGCATTTTTCTGATCGAATATGTTGCCAATCTGTTGGTATTCCGTAGACAATTTGCTTACTGGGTATATTGTAATATATAAACTTGTAATATGTAGATTTGTAATTTGTCAGTTTTAGCAATTTTAAAGGTTTCTCTCTTAATCTTACCCCAATCGACTACACCCCATCCGGTGGCGACTGCCTTGTCATTCCCAGCCAGGTCAGGCCAATCAACCGGAAGACACGCCGGTCTGACGAACGCGTTGTAGGTAGCTTCCTTCTCCAATCGCAGTACAGCTATGTCATGGTATTCCGACGGGCGTTTGTAGTCGGGATGCCTTATCCTTTCCTTGATTGCGATGGTCTGCGGCATCGCATTGTCATTCGTCTGCGCGAGATTCAGATCGCCGAGCCGGACCCAATTCGCACTTCCCCTTTTTGAAGAAAACGGGATTTGTTATAATTATTATTTATTAACGTATGTCATAAGTGCGTTTATGGTCAATAACGAGCGAAAGAAGCGACTTTTTTAAATTTTCAACAATCCTAGGATAATCTCAGATTTTTTGGAAAGAATATTAAGGAAGATTTTGTCATTAGCCATCTTTAACTGCACAGAGTTTTTTATCGATTAACTATTTTAATAATTAAATATTTCAACGATAACGAATGATTAAAAGTGAATCTTAAGTAAACAGTCTTTTTATTTAAGTATTATATTTAATCATATCTCAAGGATTTAGCTTTGTTTCTCTTCATTTCAAAACGCTCATAAAAACTACATGGCTTAGAAAAAAGATGGATTCCAAATCGATCAAAATTTATAGATAAGAGTAGGAATTGTAATTATAATGATAAGAAGGTCATCGTGCCATTTTAAAATACTATAAAAGCAACTTTGATCACTTTCTTCATCAATTTTTCGAGCATAAGATAGATGAATGGTGAAGGAAGGCGGCATCGCCGAAATTTACCAGTTCTGATTCCAAGTGCAGTGGGCCGCTGTCAGGACGACCTTGGAGGAAATTAAACTACCGCCGCAAAGCCACACGATTTTACCGTCATTGTCGAAACCTACGGCCGCCATGTGCGGAAATTCTTTTCCTTCGGCTTTCTTGCCACCGACGATCAGTTTGCGCGTTGTCAAGGCGCATAGCGACGTGTTGACGGGCTGCCGGTCCACTGTCGGCGTGGGTGGTATTATGAAACCGTAAACAGCCTTCGCGCTTTCCGCACATTCTAAGGAAAAGAAAATAATATGATTTAAGAGGACGTAAAGCTCGAACATTCTGGTCTTTTCGTTTTGACGGCGAAGTATTTACGCCGTAATTTCGTAGAAATATTTATGCGTGAAATCGATATTTCTTTTTTAATATCAAGCTGGCACGAAAGAAGAAAAAAAAACGTTAACCATTTTTCACTCGAGTTCATTGAAAATGTCTATATTGCCGATTTAGCATTTAGATAAGCTGGATTACTCATCGTTACTGGAAGATGTTTGTGTTCATCATTTAAGAGAGACATATTTTTATGTATTGTAAGATATGTTTTTACGTAAACAGCTCTGGAAAAATACAAGTGTTCAAAGGACTAAGCAAAGGACTAAGTTGCACACTAGTTTCGATAAATGTTGAAGTCGCTCCAGAGGTTCCTATCTTTTATCAGAGAATAGATTGGAAACTACTTACTTGCTCGCGCTAGAGATCCTCTTGATCCATCTAACGTCAAAGGTCGCACTGTATTTGTTTGTATGGGAGTCTGTGGTCGTGGTGCCGATGTCGGTTTGGTAATCACGTTGTTTGTTGGGCAACATACTATTGGATCGAAGCCTAAAAATCCGCAGGGTTCACTGGGCGTTTTACCGGCCAACAATTGCTGATAAACTTTCGGACAGTCATTTAAGAGCTTACACACACCCGGGGAATTATCGGCTACGCATGTTTCTGGAAATTAACAAAAGACACATTAATGTATTAAAATAATACTAAAAACTACAAAAATAATATTAAAAATTACTACTCGATTTTTTCTCGGTTTGAATTTATGGCAAAAAGATTTAAGAATATAGAAACTTCAATGCGACTTTGAGTTAAATTATTTATCTTTAAAGTGCTTAGAAAAAAAAAGATATTAGGTAGAATAATTGAGGTCTAGTAACTATTTATACGTAAATAGATTATTATTTAGGCTGATTAAAAGGCATTACACACATTTATTCCAAATACAATTTAAGCTTTCATATTTCTTGTTATACTTTCTTCGTCGAATACTCTAAAAAGGATTGAGGAATCTGATGTATAAACTATCTCTGAAGAGATACGAAATTGATTAACCTTTCAATCTTGTCAACAAGGTCGTTGATACATATGTGTATGCTACAACGAATTAAAAGATACAGGCATCTTTTTCAATGACAGAAATATTCTTACGAGCCTCGCAATTGTCATTAAATCATTATGTCGAATATTAACTTGCATTAGACGGCATATATTACAGAAATAATTGCAAAAAAAATCGTTGATGCTCGAAACATTATTGTTAAGTGATTATTTAACTTTTCTGCATCAAGATTAAGAATAGAGAAATTAAAACAGAAACAAAATAACATATTTATAATTATATTTGTATTGTAAGTACATAATTATACAATCATTTATTATCAAAGAATTATGTTTATAATTGGAGAAATCTATTGTTAATAATAGATTTAGTATAGCACGCGGTTTCGAAGCGACCTTCCCATTCGCCAAAGAACGCGCTCGACATACTCGTTCCAAGCAAGAATTCGCGTATTTTTAGCGAGGAGAACTAGTACTCACGTCCAATGTGCTTTCCGTGTGTCGATAACAGGATCGACACCAACACCAACACTGAGAACGATGAGACGATCGGCACGCTTGCTGGCATCCTCAGCCTTGGTCACGCGGTCTTCTCGTCTGATCCCGAAGACTCGTCTGCGATGAAAGATATACCTCGTCTAACACGTTCGCTTCATACGTTTCCCGTTTTTCCCAATCCCCACCCAGGTCTCTCGTCCGTTCCATGGTGGTGGTGATGAACCACGAGGTCATTCTCGTCATGCATTTTGCGATAAATCAACCGATTTTATATGCAATTCCATTTGCGTCTTCGAGGAAGATTTCGCGTTCGATAAAGCGCTCTAACGATGATTAGGAGGCAATCGGTTGTCGCATGCCGCAAGCGATCTACAACAGGTATTGAAATCTTTATAATTCCTATGCGATTTCGATCAAAATTCTGTAATTCCTGTAATTTCGATTTCTAATCTTCCACGCGAATTATTATGCGCCACGAAGACCGATACAACAGTTATTGATACAACGATACAACGATACAAACAGTTATCTTTGCCTACATCACTTCAACATTTAAATTTAATTATATATAACGGGACTATATTGGATCCTTAGATTCACAGATGCTCAAAAGAATTATCACAATGCATGTGATTCTGCATATGTATTTATATGCAGATTTAATTATCCTCAGAAGTCCTCTACAGAAGTCATTCCTTATTTGAATAATCTGTTGAGTGACGCTCGCAATACCTATACTTTTCTGTAATTAATCGTGAATAAGGAACCTACGGTCTCCTCGTTTTTATAATCCATTCCATTTAAAGTGTATTGCGTATTCTGACATCATATTTTGTTTTTTAGGCAGCTGGGATAAAATCGAAAGCAGCGTACGAGTAAAAACGAGGAAAATAAAACAGGCTACTTCTCGCTAACATTGCGTACAAAGTAGATCGATATGAAAGTCCTGGAATTGTATCTGTGTTAATCATTATACGCACTTCTTATTATGCTGCATTCCTTACTATATTAAGTCGGTTCTCTTACCATATAATCAATGGGAGAGAAACATACGTTTTTCATTTTTTTAACAAAGAAATCTTGGTTCAAAGTACAGAAATCTTGATTCAAGTAAAGAATAACAGAACAGTCTGATTTACTTTACAGGCGACGGGAGTAAAACGATTTAGTGATGTAAAAATAAGACGCAGATTTTTTGGAAGCTTTCGCGATGGAGCAATCTCTTTCCAGAGCTTTCTAGATCTCATTACGATTAATAATTTGTTCCTTTTACGATATCATTATTTCGTACATGGATTGCACATTACGAAGCTATTAGAAACTCGATGATGATTACACGTTTTTCGACACGTCAGACGCCGAGCTTAATACACGGAACAAATCCGATTCGATCCATCATGATCGACATCACGTCGCTGCCAAAGGCCCGATGGGTTTGATAAGGCCAGTTTCATTACGAGCGAACCACGTGTGCATATCCAGGGATGTAGCGTTTCTCCGAATGTTATCTGCAAGTCGGAAGAGGTTCGATAACGTACAACTATTAATAGTTTAGTAATACGTTGATTATTTTGCGGTTAAACATACTAATTGCTTTGGAGAATATATAAGCCTATATGAAAAAGAAATACTTTTATAAATGAATTAAAGTGTGAGTCAAATATGCAAAATTTATATTCCACGCGTTCTAGAAGGATGTGTAATAATGTAGAAAGATGCGCAAATGTGTAAATAGCGTGTGTTTCAGTAATAATAATGAGATGGTTTCTGAATTAATTACATAGGATTTATAACCATGTTCTCGGCCGGGTTTGAAGTCGACTTTTTTTAATTCTTGCAAATTATGTCTTATTGTTAGAGAGATGCGTGAATAACGAATCTTTATAACCCTTGCTCGTCTCTTTATTTTACGTAAAGTTAATTAAAGACTTATTTACCAACAAATATAATAGCGAAGATTAAGCAGTTGCTACAAATGATCTATTTCAGTAAATGTGTAAAAAAATTGTTTACAGATTCATGTTTTTAAGGATTTATATATAAATACATATATCTTTGATTAAATCTGACATATTAAGTTAATGTCTTATTTAATCGATGCATGAAAAGAATATTTTTAAGAAATAATCTTACACTTAAATTACATCTTTGCATCGATTATTTTTTATCGAAGCACAGCACGTAAGCAATGACGCGTGATTAGAATACAAGAACGTAACGCAATTTTCCTAGTAATAGCTAGTGATTAATCATTAAGGGACAATACCTACTTACTGGAAACAGACGCAGATCTTTTATGAAATGCACCAGGAAGAATGCAGCGGATACGTCATTGCTTGTAGTTCCGGTAATACCATTAATGACATTTCGGCTCACGGATCGCCAATCGCTAATAAACGATCTCATCGTCGCTCAACGATCTCAACCCGCATGCACTTCGTTACGCATTATCCGTCGTACTTAAGGCGAGAATTCGCTATTAAGACCTTCGTTCGACGAAGGTGTCGATACGCCGCGTGTTGGATTTGCAACATGCACAGAGAGCTTGCGATAGCGTTGTTCGTCGCAATATTGTTCAGGAATCCCGCAGCGCGAAAAAGTGAAGAAAGTTAGTGATAACTTGTCTGCTTCGTTATATCCGCGGTCGGATTCGAAGAAATCATTCATTTCGAACGTACGCACACAAATCACGATCCTAATGTATCCCAATCTATTCTTTGTCAACAATATAATTACGAGACCGCGAAGTGTATCAAACAATTAAAATCGAGAATGGCCAAAGCAGATCTCATTAATATTTTATGTGTGATTTTTCTAGTTCTAAGCACTAAGATCTGCTATGACCGTATTTGGCCGTTCTCGATTTTAATTGTATTCTTTGTCATTTAAAAGCAATTTTTTACAGGCAGAAATTGAACGAGAAGTCATGGCAACTTTAAAATTTTTATTACATTGGACAGAGACGAAGAGACATTTATAAACGCGTTTAAAAGAACATAGGTCCGATATCAAGAAACACCCAAGTAATCATTCGGTAATCAGCAAACACCGCCTCAATTATCAACATGATTTTAACTGGCTTAATCCAGAGATTTTACATATAGAAAAACATACTAAGAAAAGAGAGATTTCAGAGATGTTTTTCATCAAAAAACATGACAACACCGTTAATTTACAGAAGGATACTGATTATTTGAACGCGCTTTATGACAAAGTAATTAAATCTATATAAACAGTCTTAATGACTTACATTTCGCCTTTATTATTATGGTTCAGTCTGCGTGTAACCGTTCGTGTGCTATGACTTATTTTCTGCGTGCGAAATAATTTTTCGACTACCTCAATTTTATATGACGACTATTTTATTTCACATTTTTATTTAACTATTAACTTTGCATATGTAAGTTTTTTACTTCTCATCATCTCACAATACTTAATTGTCAAAAGCCGTTTCTATCTGTTCGTTATCACAATTTCTGTATTCTATTGTCTTTTTAGTTCTCTGGACTTTTGACATATTGTTGAAACATTGTCATTTCCATTGGATGTAATTGTGTTTGATCCATACTATTAATTTTATTTAATCACTTGAGAAGGACCAAAATCCATGGTCGAAACGTCGCGACATTTTAATTTGAATAAAATTGGCCAGTAGTGTCGAAACAATTCCCCTCTTTGGTTTATAATTTTTGTGTTAAAGATCGCAGCTAAATATGAAATTAAATAGATTAAATAAAATAAATTAAATATCTGTTTAAATTTAAATCCAGTGACTAAACAATGAAGACAACGCTTCATTCGTCAGAAACTTATTATTTATGTTTGATTTTTTACGTTATAGGTATCCATATAACTGAATGATCTTAAACTTAAATTACATCTAACAATAAGTTAGATTTTTACAAATCTATAGAATCGAGTCTTCCGTAAAATTTTTGCTGCAGAAGAGTTGGCTCTAATTTTATTTTATCTCATATTGTTATTATCACACAACTGCATTATAAGTTTAGTTCCTGTGAAACTCTGAAATCTGTAATGTTTACTAAATCGTCATTAGCTGCTTTTAGAAGTTTTCTTCATTATACGAGTACGCGCCTCGCGATTACAAGAAACACGCGTAGCTTGTTTAGATCAACATACAAATGGATGCGCATTTCGTAGGAAACGTCATGATTAAGTAATCATGACGTGCAATGATAAATCGACAAACTACGCACAGAATTGCGCGTGCAAATGAGTAACAAATAATTTCCATACATTCCCATAGTCCCGTCCTGTAATTGCACTATAAATCATCAATTGCGTCAATTCCCATCCGTTTTCCGCTACGATCCCGATTTGCATAATCCCCGCTTTTTTTCGCAGAATGCAAAGAATACGCCGATCTGGTTTACGAGACCGAGAATTCGCCGACTTTGCGCATCAATGCCGGCTCGAATAGAGTCTCTCGCTGCGCCGTCGTCGAGACACCTCTAATCATCGGCGGAATCCAAGCGAAACACGCAGAATTTCCGCACATGGTGAGAACAAATGCCATTTATCGTTGCAATCGCAGAGATAATTGAAAGAGCTACATATAATGTTGCCAGTTTAAGTTGCAATAACATCGCAATAAATAAAGAAAACGTCTTAAATTTCGATTGCTTCAACATGATGTCATTAACATTTCTTTATAACTGTTATACAAACAATACACGCAGATACAAAATACTCGCTCATATAAATTAAATAGTAATTACAAATATGCAGAAAAACATGAAAATTAACATATATAAAATTTATAAGATTATTATATTATATTATATTTATAATATTTTTATCAGAATTGTGCATTTCTATAATCTCTGGAAATGGAAAATAACTATAAATATAATGTATTCAATCTTATTATTTTCTATTAAATAAACTAATAAGAATTTTATTTAATAATTTTTGCTTTTTTATTGCACTTAGCACGCAGAATTCACTTTTATACGCGTTCCCCAAAACGTGCGCCATTTGGAAAACCCATGTGATAACATAATAGATTTCCGATTATTGCTTTAATCATCAAAACAATTAACAGAGCACTATTTCCATATCGTAGGCGGTGATTGGTTATGGCAAGCACGATGTGTCCTGGCAATGTGGAGGAAGCATCATCTCAGAGAATTTTATCCTGACCGCGGCGCACTGTATGGAATCCCCGGACAAGTAACAGTCTTGTTACAATTATTCCGTTGCATTTACATCATTATTACATTATCGTCAATTTTAAACATGGAATAAAAATTATGTTTAAATTATATTATTACTAATATTATCAATATTACCTTTATCTAATACTATTACTATTAAATTACTATTAAATTGTATTACACACACACACACACACACACACACACACACACACACACACACACACACACACGCACGCACACACACTAATATTATCTATGTGTTTCTTAGGGGTCCCGCAAGCAAAGTGCGAGTCGGTTTGATCGATCTGTCAACTCCGGGCGACGCTGTGCAGGAGAGGAACGTCGCGGAGAGAATTAAGTATCCGGATTACAACTTTTCAGTCAGATACCATGATATAGCGTTACTCAAGCTTGAACGTCCGCTGGAATTGAATCCTCGAGTGCGACCTGCGTGCCTCGAAGTAAACCTCCAAATACCAGGCAAAAGTGCTATCGCCTCTGGCTTTGGGAAGACATCTTACGGTCAGTATCCTGCAAACGTCTCATGTTGTATTGTATAAATTATTTTACATTAAATTAACTGATATTATTGATTACTTTATATTATTTCTTTGCGTATCGAGAGACATAACGTGAGATACTGTGCAGAATCCAGTACTGGCAGCAACGAGTTGATGAAGGTCCAGTTGAATTACATTTCTGAAGATGACTGTAAAAAGGCTTACGCCGAGGATCTTGGTACTCGACGGCTACCTGATGGCTTGATATCGAGTTTGCTTTGCGCCGGCATAATGGAGGGCGGCAAAGACACCTGCCAGGTGTGAAAAATTATTTTTATTTATATAAAAATTATTCTTGAGCCTTTCATTTTTCAACAAAATTTCGGAAACATCTCTTGAGGAAACATATTTTTCAAGTTAATAATTTTACATCAATCTCTTCATTTATCTTTAGACTTTCGGAATCCTCGATTTTAACTTAAACATTAAAAGTACATGTATTTTTAAAATAAAATACATATAGGCAGGTACATTAAGCATTACAAATCAGGTGCAAACAATATATTTAAATTAACTATATATTCGATAAATTTTATTTCGTTAAATATAATCATATATTTAAAGGATTAAAAAAAGGATTTCTTAATATAATAACCGCTTATCTTTTGGAGTACTTGATTTTAATTTAAAGATTAAAAGTGTACGTATTTTTTAAATCAAATACATATAGGCAGGTACATATTGAGCATTATAAATCAGGTACAAATAATATATTTAAATTAACTAGAATATATTTAATAATTTTTATTTTGTTAAATATAATCATATATTTTTAAGATCATATATTTAAAGGATTGAAAAAGGATTTAAATAGAGTCTAATTTGGCATTATTTGCAGGGTGACAGTGGTGGCCCGTTGCAAAGGATTCTTGCAGAACCTTATTGCATGTACAGCATCGTGGGTGTGACGAGTTTTGGCAAGTTTTGCGCCTTTAAATCATCGCCCGCGATATACACCCGAGTTAGTTCTTATCTCGACTGGATTGAGAATACCGTTTGGTCATAAAAATCAAACACGGAAGCATATCGATAAACCCACGATCTTAAAATTTAATTCCAACGGTTTCAAAGAATAATTGATGCAGGATAATTATATGTGATATAAGTATAATTATTAAGGTGATGAGAATTGAGGAATAATTTAAATAAAAAAATGACAGACAACATCGTCATATTATAATCATTACTGTAACTTTTATTGTAAAAGAGATAATAGTTACTCATTGGTATTTACAATGCGGTACCCAAATATATGCATATACGTACGATCCAGTGTAATGAACATCTGCAACTTATGTATTTTACACAGGGAGTATATTGTAATTAATAACAATCAACAAATGATAAAATGTATACAATATATAATTACTAATATGCTCTGTAAAAATAGAGTAATATTCAACCCACACAATTCTGATAAAAGAAGGTAAAAACAACGCAAGGGACGCCATAACGTTAACTTTAACAAATGTTATAGTATGTCCAGTATACATTGAGAGATACATACATAAAATTATTAAATATTACAAGTGGCAACTAGGAATACGGAAAAAAGAACGAGGACTTACGCGATAAAAAAGTTTACAGAGATGTAATCTGCATATTAGAAGAAATATCTCGGTAATTGTCCAGTAAGATAAGAGATGCTTAAAACTTCCATCGAGATGCAATTAAAATCGTTAATGAGTACGTATATTATTTACATTGTGTGATTTAAGTTATCAGTCTTACGGCTCTCGAAAGGAAATTACACATAAATACACATACACATGCGAGCGCAAATCTTGTTATACTAATTAGCCACTGATATTCGACGAACGGACACGAACTCGATCTGGAGCAGCAATATCGGTATACAAACTAGCTTCTTTATGACAGAACTACTAATCATCCCACGTATTTCTGATACATCTGTTCGAAAGCTTCTTTTAATTCTAGATCACTGTATCAAAGCGTGAAGAGAAGAAAGAAAGAAGTAAAGAAAAAAAGAACGAAAGGGGAATTAAAGAGAAGAAAAGGAAAGATAACGTGAAAAGTAGAAGATATAATATCGATTCGTTCATTGAAAGATTTGACGTTAAAAACTATCTCGCTGAGAAAGCATGACGTGAGCGTGGAATATCAATTGTTAGATAGAGTAGAACTTTGAAAAAGCTCTACGAGCAGAGAAAGCAGTTCCGTTTATGATGTTGCTACGATGTCGAAATTCGATGCAGAACGCGTAGAGTGGCGTTTGCAAATCACCGGGTGAAGTCCTGCCCGTTTCTCATAGTCATGTCGACGTTTCTTCCAGCAATTCCGCAACTCAAAACACTCTCTCATTCACCGCAAAAGTAGTGCTGCCTGCGGTCGTCCTTTCGTTCTCTGAAAGCAAAACTCAGATCGCTGAGCATTTGAATGTTGCTTTCGTTGAACAACGCGGGTGGTATTATATTTCCGTGCGCACCAGCCGTACACTAGTTATAGAGAGACATGCATTCAAACAAGAGGCTTGAAGGAGCCCAGGCACAAACATTGAAGTGGCAGTGCTTTGAATATGCTGGAAGAGAGTCAGAAGTGACTTCAAAGAAACGATCCTCGGCACTCCACATACATAGAAGCCAGATATGAGATAAGAATTGATCGGCAAGAGATGCTTGGTGCCAGAAAGTATCACGTCTGAAAGATTCGTGCGTTCACAAGTATTCATACTCCATTCTCCCCGTTGCTATTCCGCGAGTCTTCGCGACCACCAGCTCGTTGAATACCCGAACAAGATTGACAAACGTTTCAACAATCGAAACAATCTACACAAGTCTTCATTCTTTAAATTTGCACCAGAAAAAAATATTAAGCATATGATAATTCGACTCATACATATATCCTTATAAAGTTCTTCTTTCTGTAGGTATTCACGAATCAGTGGTCGATATTGCGTCTAACGCTGCTTCAGTGTCCATTCGTCTGCGTACAACGTAATCGAGCTGTTCGCCGATAGGCTCATTCGCTTTTAGTGCAGTTCATTTGTTTGCCCTATTTATTTTTAAGCTCTACTTCGCGTGGATTCAAGCAAACAGATGATCCGCAAAACGCGCGTGTACATACATGTATCGCGTATACGCCTAACTCTGTATATACATATATAAGATATAAATCTTCGTTAAAAAAAATGTTTATAAGAAGTGAAAGCCAAAGGTAATTAAAGTACATGTATAGTTTCGCTTTAAATTAGTAGTTTAACATTTCACAAGATATATATATCTAGTATCGTTTATTTTCTCGATCTTCGGATATTCTCGCGGTAACGACCGCCGAAATTTCATGTTCACCGCGCGAAGTTATGATTTACCCTCTAATCGCAAGGTATGTACGCGCTGAAGGAGGAACTATAAAGGAACCCACACAGCACAAAAATGTTTCAGAAACGTTTCAAAGTTTCAGAAATGTTTCAGAAACGTTTCTGAAACTTTGAATCATTTCTGAAACATTTCTGTTAAGTTTTGTGCTGTGTGGGAAACGGCATATAGCACCGGTTAGAAAATAAACCTGCCGTTAACGGTTATCGATTCCCACTAATAACATTCACATCGAACGATACTTGCCTTCTACCACAAATGTCTTTCGCAGCTGTTAGTTAATGACATAACTTTTCAACAATTCGATAACAATACCATTGCCCAAATAACGCAGTAATAGGCATTAAAAAACGTGTAAAAAGACGTTTGCAAGGATTACGTTTTACGCGTTTGCCTGGGCGGTAAGATGTATACATTGGCACTACGAGATAAACTTCTATAATTACTTAAGGCACTCTAAGGCACATCGCGATGCAATTTTACGCAGTAAACTTGCAATGAGGAGCTGCACTCACGAGACCTACGCGCGTCTCGTGTCTCCCATTATGTTCGTAAAAATAATTGATACACTCGATCGACGATTTGTGTTCGGCAGAGAGGATCGTGTTAAAAGTGCCAGAGAAGAAGAAATGGAAGATAGAGAAAGAAAGAAGAAGTGAAAGAGAAAGAGGAAGGAGCGTACAAAGGAAGAAATGGAGAAAGCTTACAGAACTATAACATTGGCCGATATAACGAGACCAGCGAGATTTGGATCGACTCGAGGGTGGAAGCTCAATCCCGACGGACCCCTTCTGTCCGCAGGTGGGCCGAAAGTCCCAGGAATGAGGAAGCGGAGGAGGAAGAAGAGGGTGTTCGAGAAGATAACGTGCGACGATGATCTCCACGCTGATGAGTGTGGCTACTGGCGTTACAGCTGGAGATAGACGCTGGACGACCTCGATGAACCGGTCGTACGATGTTGTGGATGCTGGGACCTGGAACAATAACGATATATGATAAGATAATATCCGATGACACACGATAAGCAGTTTTCAGGTTCGCTCGATTCGAGTGATAACATGTAACAAGACCAAAGTATGCGTCGTTATGTATTTCTGACAAAATAATAGATGTAGTAGAATAGCACTGTGTAACAGGATTTTGTACATTTGGATTGGAGGATCGTTCTTTAGTAAATCGGATGCGCTGAATACGAATCCGACACCCAAAATAGTCCATCACGACAGATTTTGAGGTAAATAAAGACTGAAACTCCGAGAAACGATTTTTTGGAGTTATTAAATCTTATTTTGTAATTGCAAAATTGTAATCAAATTCTTAAAAATACTACATTTTGATTAATCGTATTTCATTGCGTCTATTAAAAGTCGGTAGGGAAACCCCAAAAAATCGTTTCTTGAAGTTTCAACCCCTATTTACTTAAAAACCTGTCGTGATGGACTATTTCCGGGGTCGAATTCGTGTTCAGCGCACTCGATTCATTAAAGAACAACCCGCCAATCCAAGTGTACATAAAATTTGTTACAAAATGTAACACTGTGTAGTAGATATAGTAGATGTGATACACAAGCGCTCAATGAATTTCTATACCGACTTTTAATAGACGCAATGAAATACGATTAATCAAAATGCAGTATTTTTAAGAATTTGATTACAATTTTGCAATTGCAAAATAAGATTTAATAGTGGCATAATTATACATTGTAAATTGTGATCCAATCAATCTACATTCGCAATTAAAATGCATAGCGTGTCGTTGCATCGAGATTTAACCAGTTTCCAGAAAATTAATCGATAATTAATAGTTTAGTTTGCCGTTAGAGATGTTCATTTTAATTTATTCGATATAAATGACGAAGTAATTACTAAGAAGATATTTAAAAAAAAAATGAATGTCCTTTTTACTTTGTCGGCATAAACTGGTTCGAACATAGTCGATTAAGAGTCGCTCCGTATTCGCTTTTGGTCTCGGCGACGGAACTGAAACGGAGAAGTCGGAGAGGTCTCGCGACCTCCGGCTGCGATTTCCAGGGGCGGTTAACAATGCTCGGCAATTAAGACGGCTGCCCTTTTCTCGGCGACGCGAAATGCACGTGTCGCGCACGTATATAGATATGCATTACACATACGGGAACGCGTGCAAACACCGCGCGAGCAAGCAAGCAACGAGCACAACCGCTCGAGGTTGTCGAGAAGTCGAGATTACCCCGGTCCGTCCCACGCGTCTAGACGTCTTAAAACTTTTTTTTCGTTTTCTCCCTTCCCTTCTCTCTCTCTCTCTCTCTCTCTCTCTCTCTCTCTCTCTCTCTCTCTCTCTCTCTCGTTCGCTCTCGGCGTTCACCAAGGCGTGGTACCACACAGCGTGACCACGATGCGGCACGGACGCGCGGTCTACACGATCCTGCACCGCCACTTCTCGCAACCACGCCTCGAATAATGTCTACAGGATATCTCAGAAGTCGCGCACTTCCTCCGCACCGGAGATACCATCCATTGCTAAACTGTCTCAATGTCGGGAAACAGATAAAGAGTTCGCTCGCGAGAATTCAACCCTCCGATGCACCCGGGGGATTAAAACGACTCCTGTAGCTCCTCTTATCTAATCGTGCACATGCAACTATAGCGATATAGAATTACCGAGAAAGTAGATTCGAGGTTTATATTTATCGTATCCCGTCGTACGCGACAGCAGTATGTGTAGTTTTTAGTTGTTTTCTATCTCAAATTGCGTCGCGTACAAAACTTTCAAACGAGATGATAATTGAATCGTGCATTCGGGGGTTAAGAGGCCATCGGATCATTTGGCATCAAATATCGTGAATGTGCTGCCGGATGTTGTCGAGCAATGCCAGATACTTCTCGCAAATAGGGATTGTAGTGTGGGATATAATCAGGAAAAAAATGATGTGCAATGACATCTCTAAAATTCAAAGACTGACTAAATAATTAACAAGCACTACTAAAGAAATGTCTAATTGTAGTAATATATTATATTAGTAAGAAATAATAAATAATCAAGCTAATAAATATTAAAAATAGGTAATAGTGTAAAAAGAGGAAGACGAGAGAGTGCTAATGCAGCACTTCAAAATTTCAAGCGAATTTCCACTTGCAAAATATTTTTATTCATATTCATTGAAATCCAGAGAGTAGCACCCTGCATTTGAGGCACCCTGTACATATCTTCATGGTTAGATGTATGTATATAATGAATGATATCGCCGAGATAAACCACGACGTCTTATTTTTAAAATACGTTACCCCCCGCATTGATATAATGCGTTTGCTTAATCCTTAAGCGAGGAATTAAACCTTTCGTGCCTGAGGTAATTCTACTTGGGAGAAGCGTTAAAGGAATAATAAATTTCTCTCAGAATTCGTACGAGAGATACAACTTTGCCAATATTTCAGTGAAAAGAAAATTTGTTAATAATTTCAAGATGACTAGAAATATCTTCGATTTAAATTCACATGTGTGTAAATTCTTTCCGATATATTTTGCTACAAAAAGCCCGAAATATGTTCAAGATCAAAATTTTATTGAAAAATCGATCTAGAGCCTCAATTAGGCCCAGTTCCACAATCTCCAGTTAACTTAACCGGCCGGTTATTCCATTGGAATTGACCAATCGCATTTGTCGTTAAGCAAAATTAACAAATGCGATTGGTCAATTCCAACAGAATAATCGGCCGGTTAAGTTAACTGGAGATTGTGGAACTGGGCCTTAATGTCTATTTCTATCAATGTAGATTAACTTTAATCTCGGTTTAACTTACTCTTTATCTTTTTGTAATTGTTAAAACTAAAAAAAGATAAAGAGTAAGTTAAACCGAGATTAAAGTTAATCTACATTGGCAAAAATAGATATAAGTCCTATTTGGAAGAAACATATTTATAAAATGAAAGTTATTCGTCGAACAGACCACCTCAGCCGTCAAATTTTGCAAATTTGCGTGTATGACAATCACAATTGCGTCTCGATTCTTCGCGATCCTCTCCGTTCGTCACAATGCCTGGAAACGTGGGCGTTAAAACCACCTGTTCCGTCCATTGCCAAATGACGTTCGGTGGGAAAGCGCGTCGCGCCGGCGAATATAGACCGATTTAGCGGCACCGGAGCGAAGTGGGTTAACGCGTTCGCACCAGGGTCGGGTTTCGCAAAACCAGAGCCGTCGAACGAGTCAAACCAAGTGCAAATCTGTCTCGGATACGCGAACATCTCGCGCACCTCGACTCGGACAGATCAGGGTCGAGGACATTTTGCGCTTGGAAAAGATCTGTTTCATTTGTCATACTCATAACAGCGCGCACGAAATGACGTTGCTGGTTGGCAGTGTGTCAAGGACCGCTTCTTATCCTTTTCGGCCGTGAAAATAATCCGAAAACCTTGCTCTGCTAGACGTTGCTAAGCCTCTAATGGCAATACGCGGTCTCCTCGATCCGTAAGCGGCTGCCAGACCTTTGCGTCTCGGATGAGAAAGCAGGAGTTTGGAATATCGTTAACGAATCGCGGCGTGTCTATCAGACGGAAAACGCAGCAAGCTCAACGTTTGCACTACCGGCACAGGAGGGAAATGAAAGAAAATCGCAGAGGTGAATGAATGTATGCGTAAATATACATGCACGCTGCCTCCAGAAAAGCGATTAAAAGTTATCGCCCTGCCGATACCACGTGGACCAGTCTCCCCTTCATTCACTCGTGACTTCAGCGTTATTTATATAACATTTATCGAAAGATTAATACTCGGCTCGCTTATTGGACGCGTCCAGCTTGTTTCCCTCGAATTTGTAACACACCTATTTTAATCAAAGACAATTCAATGAAAGCCAATGTGACACCTATTTTATGCACATCGTTTCGGCGAAGAGATCTTTCCGCGTCTCCATACAATCTCAAGCTCGTTAACCAAAGTCCATTAGAAACTAAACAAAGTAGTTACCAGGTATCAGCAGTATCAGGTTGCTTCTCGCCCTGATGAAGTGAACTGCAATGTTCATGAAACGTTGGCATTAATGATGTAATCAAGACATGGAAGTAACCCGAAAACCTCTTAATAATTTTGAAGAAAATATCCGTGGAAGCCTCAAAAGTACTAAATAAAGTAGTTAGACTTTATTATTTGCAGGAAGCCGGTCAAACGAGGCTTCACTCTCCGTCGCTTTGAACTCAAGAAAGAGGCCTCGTACGAAGAAATAGCTTATTTTTTATTTTCAAGCTCGCGACACAATCCTTCAATTTTTTTACACCCCATGCATCACGACTGTAATGCGACGATGGACGGAACGCAGAGGGTGAGAAGAGAAGAACGAGAGATGAAAGAAGATGCGGTGCGAACGCATGCGAGACGGAATGAAATCGGCGTGTCTTGCCATTGCGTGGTAACAACCTTTCGTTAAGGCGATTAGAGTCGCGCGAGTCTCCTCGTCGGGCCTGTTATCGCGCTTGTCTCGCACACGACGACGTCGACGGTCGACCACGTTATTTATAGAGAGAAAGTCTCAAGTGCTCGCGTGGCGAGAAAGGCCGCTTGAAATTTTGTGAGGTGCGCGATTTCGCGATCGCATCTCTTATCGATCGCGATCACGAAATGCTGCGATGGCGAGATGAAAGACTTCGCTCTCCCTGGAGCTTTCGGCTATCTTCGAGAGGAAGCTCGTTGCACTTGCCGGTTAATAATAGCTCGTGGGAGCGTGGTACTATTCCGTCTGTGCGCGCGCGAGACGGGTACGTAAATAGATGACTGTCGTCATAGACCCGGAGAATGGAAGCAATGAGTTTTCACTTTGTAACTTCAATAAGCTTTCGCATTGTAATGCTCTTTTTTTTCTTTAATTTTATATTCGAAAGAAAAAATATGCAATTAGAAATACCAAGCTGGTATTTTCCGAAACTTCTATTCATATTTTATGGTAAAAAGATTTAGAAAAAGAAGTTAAACTTTCTTTTTGTTGTAAAAATAAATAAAGACCTTAATTATTTAATAAAAAATGTTACGTTGAATAATAGTTCAACTTTATTTTCGAAAAGAAAAATATGCAATTGGGAATAGCTGGTATTTTCCGAAGCTTCTATTCAGATTTTATGTTAAAAAGATTTAGAAAAAGAAGTTGAACTTTCTCCTCGTTGTAGAAATAAAGACCTTAATTATTAAATAAAAAATGTTACGTTGGATAACAGTTTGATATAAATCATTATATATCTTCATTATAACGCAAGAAAATTTTTCGTTACTTATTATTTCCTATTGAAATACTTTGCCACGTTTGTTGAACTTGAAACTAGTAACGTTCTCGTAAGCATGCATGAAACATGCTTCATTAAAATTCAAGTGCATATTATAATCCCTTAAGAGATAGTGTGTTGATTTTGCCGATGTTACTGCATTGAAAATTCGAGTATGATATATCTGTAAATAACTGCATGACTCTCGCCTCTTATTTTACGTCGCATGCATGGATTGGCCCATAAAAATACTCGCTATTTCAAGCACGCACAAGGAGTGTAAGGATACTCGAGTACTCGAGTAGATCCGTTCAGCTTAAGGCGAGTATGGCGGTGAAAGTTGCCGAGGAATCAAATTTGCGAAACGTGCTATGAAACTTGAAATTGTGCTACATTCGCGCGTTCGATTAAGAATTTCTATTTTAGTAGAATCATAAAAAGAACGAACATTCAGCGTATATATGTGTGTGCGTGTGTGTGTGCGTGTGTGCGTACGTGCGTGTGTGTGTGTGTATTCTCTTAAGTAATGTAAACTTAATTATAAAAATCGTGTATCTTCACGTTTCAGTTCTATCGCGAAGATTTAGCACTTACTCGTTTAAGCAACGTTTTATCGCGCGAATCGTCTTTTTCTTTCAGGCCATCGTCCATCGCGAAAATAAGCGTTAAAACTCGAACGAAGTATTCTTACACGAAAGAAGTGATAAGAGGAAGAATCGGGGCTTACCGTGCAGATTGTGTTATCCAATGCTCGGCGTCGTCCGGCTCCGCCGCCCGCGCTATCACCCACCCGATTGTTTTTCTCCCACACGCGCACTCTTGTTTCCTCGTTCTCAATTCGGATCGTCGCATAGCTTCTCTCCTCACGTCCTCGCGTTTATTCCTCCCCGTTCCCACGTCCCTGACGACTCACGTGCCTCGCGAGATCCTCGGCTTGTGGTCCCGCGTGATCTACGTCTCGGCGAAGTCGCCGAGGTGAGAAAACTGGAGGAGTTTGTACAGCTTCCGTACATGATTTTCGATATCGAGACGAGAGGGACACGACCTCCTCGCCGGTCGATTCACCAGTAGGGTGCATCGTTGGCCAGGTGCTGCCAGGACGCGAACTCGCTCCAGGTACGCATATTCAACCTGGTAGCTTCCGTGAGCTGCGGCACGCTGCCGTCCCTCGTCCCGTTGCCGTTGGAGAGCCCGTCGCATTTCGCCGTCTGGGTGTTGTCAAATCGGATTGCCGGTACTCGGGGCTGAAGGATCGATATAATGTGTCTCAATCTTCTGCTATGCGCATCGTTGCAAAGAATTAAAAAAAAATTCGGAATTTATTTAATCTACCAATTTACAGTACCGCTCAAAAGTTTGGAGCACTCTATAGTTTTTAGATAAAAACACGATTCTTTACAGATACAATTATTTTATTGAAAATATCAATTTTTATTTTTGAACGTATACTATTGGAATAAAATTTAAGATTTAAAACTTTTACAAAATATCTCTAGTCTCTACGAGTGTTAACAAGATGAAATAAACATTTAAGAACTACGAGTATTACACAAAGAACGAAGTTGTCTTTCAAATATGCGTATCCTAGAGAGAGTTTAAGTCATGAATATCCTTGAAAAATCAATAACGTGACGGATTGCCGCTACTTGGCAAATATTTGAAATAAAAATCCGAAGATCCTTCGAATATGTGCATGTTCGTAAGTAAAATCACGTAACTTTTACGAAATATGTCAGTCCGTCAGTCACCGCGTGCATCGTCACAAGGACTACAAATATATAAGTTACGTCATGAATACATTTAATATTCCGCAAAAATATTGAGAGATTGAATAACCTTTTTAAAACACTTACCTCCTGCTTCTTGCGAACCAGATAATTTTTGCCCTCGTTGTTGTCCCACGACTCTTTGCCGTCGGTGCGATATCTCACGCAGAACTCGATGACGTTCGACGCCACCGGCAAGGTGAGCCGGAAGCGGAAGGTGTCGTACAGGATGAGGGGACCCGGCGACCCCGGTTGCGCCACGTATGTGCAGTGAACGTCCTCGTGGGTGGACCAGCTATCGCTGCTGGCCCTCACCACGACCTCCTTGTCGTAGGCCAGATTCCGTACCTTCACCGTGCCCACCAGGCACTGCTCGGACTCGCGCACGATCACGTTCTCCAGGCTGACGTTGTCCTGATCGAGCTTACGCCGGAAGGCGAGATAGTCGCTCGCCGGCTGTTGGAAGGTCACCTGCCACGGCGGCGTGCTATCCTGCGCCGCTTCCTGATTCTGATCCTTCGACGGGCTGAGCAGACCCCCGGTCAAGCCGGCCACGTAAGCTGTGCTCCATAGTGGTGGTACGTTGCTGGGTTCCGACATCACACGAACCTACGTGCCAAATCGGGCGAAATATAAAATGGCATAACAAATTAAAAAAAAAGGAAAATGGACGTAATGATCCGACTATTGGATGATGTAATATAATAATGATAGATTAGAACTAAAGCGTGGTTTTTTTATTGGACAGTGAAATAAAGACATTATTTTAGAAAATTATTGCGAATTATTCGTGAAAAAATAATCCTCCTTAACTATTATTAAGAATTAAGTCCCTTTGTGGGCTTGATTCAATATTAATTGGACAATTGTTATTTTATTATTGAATTTTGATGATCATAAGATAATTCTATTAAACGTTTTGGCGTATTAAGCAAGTTTAAATTACGTGCCTCTTGGCACTTACTTTTGACATAAATCCAATTCACACGCTCATAATACATTTTATCAATATACACGAAGTGTAAATTGTCAAAAAGCTGACCAGCGCACATGTTAAATGCATGATTCGTGGGCCCCAATGTTACCGCGCTACTTCAGTAAGAACAACTTCAAACAAAAACCGTAATTTAAAAGCAAAGTAAGGAACGTTGTTTGATCCGTCGTTGGTAGTATTAGCTTTGCCTACCTCTGTCGTTTGCCTCTCAAAAGTAAACAGACGCGTATCTACCTTGTGAACGTAATGATAGCCGAAAAATTTTATGACCTCTGATTCATGATACGACAGATGGTTTGTCCATTACAAGTTTACGCTTTATCTCGATAAAGTTTACGAGATCTTCTATCGTTATACATGCCGAAGAAGCGAGAAACTACTCTGCGAGTGTTGTAACGCGTGAGTAATAAAATTCATCTGTTATTGTATACAGTCTTGTGTAAATAATGTGACCAAGAGGTAATTTTTAGTTTTTTAAATTTTAATATGTAAAAAACTTATAGATTTCAATGCCTAAAAGAATCAAAATAATTATTGAAGAAAGAGGAGAACACTTTAAATACTAAAAGATACTGTAATAAACACTGTAAATTATTTTTATGTAATAAATGTATATAAATCTAAAAATTGTTCACATTAATTTGCACAAGACTGTATAGGTAAAAAGACCAATCTCGCCGTTTAATTTATCTCAATAAAGGCAAAGAGGAAATCTTGGAAATACCTGTGTGAGGGGGCGGCCGCGATCATCGGCGAACACCACCCGTTTCTTCTGCTTGCCATCGTTGTTCCGCAGCGAGTCCAGGGATAAGGATCCTGTAGAGAGGCACGGCCTGATTCTGGGCGGAATCGATCGGCTAGTGATCGTGGGTGCCGTGACCACCAAGGGGCCGTACAGCAGGGGGCTGTACACCGGGGGGCTGTGCAGAATCAGTTCGGCCGGCATCGCTATCGAACACATTTAGACCTGCAAAAGAAAAGAATCCGTTTTTATTACCATTGTCGTCCATAACGAGATAATAAACGATTGTTGAATGTTACTCTTAAAATAGAAAGTACGCTCCGCTTTTTATGGCCTTTGAAATTTCAAGTTCGAGAGAAATTTCGAAATGTAAATGGAAGATTTCATACGTTTTAAAATTAGATTAAGTTACATAAGTTATATAGAAATAAAATAGAAAGTCTATATCTATATATAGACTATTTATAATATATAATATTTTACATATTCGAATTTCTCCTAAGTTTTCTGGGCCATTCCAATGAATTAAGCATATAATTTGCGTTGGCGGTATTCTCTTTTGCACACTTGCTAATTATTCTTTCCTGAATAGAAATGTAAAACCAGGACAGAAGCGACAGCTGTTAAGAATTACACGCGAGAAATCGAACGAGACTGGAACCGTGCTACCTAAGTCTCTTTAATGGCACTCTGGCGCCTGAAATTCTTGACGTCGAGAAGCCGTTAGCATTAATTTTCGCCACGTCGTGGGCGAAATCGTATCCGCGAACGATATAGCGGTCAAAGTTGTCAGGAACGCCTCTCGGCTGCCAGAAATTTCGTCAACCATTCGGATCATCCTCGAATCACGTGGATCCGTATAGTCCCAAAGCCATTAAAAATATTTGTTAGCTATGTCGATCGAATGCCAATTAGTTGCCGATGCGCACGACAGTTATATGTTTATCGATTTACTAATCGCATTCTTCGCAGCGATAAAAAAAGTTGTACCTTTATATATTGCCAACGAAACTACCTTTATACCTTAAGAATTTGTTATGATAAGCGCATAATCCACATTAACGTATTTTGCCGAATTATCAGTTATTATCTGCTACGTCAAACACGACCAGATATGATGCCGTCAATTATTTATTCGAGTGCAATACCTTGCAATATCTTGCAAAACGATCTATCTTGTGTGTTACGTACGTACATTTTTGTTCCAAGATACGATACGATAGCATGGTTAAAAAGTGAACGGTACAAGTGATTAAAAGGTTATCATAATCCAGCAACATAAGTAAGATTTATTGCATCTTATTAATGTGAGTTTTAGATAAAAATAATATGCAGGGTGTGATAAAATCATCTAGAATTCTCGATTTCTCCTTAACGAGTATTTGGTGGAAAGCCATCACTTGTCAAAATAATTAAAATAAAATTCTTGAAATTATTTTCGTTATTTCGTTATTCCGTAATTTTCTAATATTTTCGTTATATTTTCTCTAAATTTCTTGGAGTAAAATCTCACTCCAAAAAATGAAAATACTGCCACTTTGAAATTTAAGTGGCAGTATTTTCACTCGCTTGGAATGAATTTTCACTCGTTTGGAGTGCATTTCACTCCAAAAAGTTTAGAGAGTAATATATACATTAAATAATAGAGAGATATAATCGAGGCATGCAAACAGCGGCATAGATAATTTTATTTAAAATATACGATATATTTCTCTCATAATTTTTTAGATAAGAAACATTTGCATCTTCGTATATCCCGATTATCTTACAAGAATATAACTTTATTTTACTATGTATGAGGTTGTTGTAATTCAGTTTATTTCAATCTTCGATTTAATTAAGGGTAAAAAAAGGTCTAATTACACTTAGAACTCGTTAGAACTTGTGCGTATTTGCGCACATAGTTTTGCCGTTAATACACTTTTGCATGCCGGCGCATATATTCTCTATACGCATAATCAAGTTACTCGCGGAGTAGAATTACGACTCCCGGGCGTGCGCGCGCGCACGACGAACCGGCGAGCCGCTCTTCCTTTTCTGGGGACCGGTTCCGGGTGAACCGGGCCCGAGACACGACATGCATGTACAGTAGGTACCAGACCGAAACCAAACGGCAGCGCACAGAGAATCGGCAGACCATGAATCGCTTGGGCGCAATTTCAGATCTCAGCACGAAGTTATCTTTTAGATCATAGATATAACATGGAACATAATTAGTTTGCAACAGGTTGCGAACACTGTTAGCAGAAATAAGTATATCTCTGAACACCTTGTATAAGTGGTGCAAACCTTGTTTCTCCCGACGGTGCAAGAAGGGCGCGGCTTACTTGACATTAAAAATCAATCGAGTTAAGCTACAAAGTCAACGTAGGATAACTACACGGAAAAAAAATTTTTCGCTACCATAGCTAATCATGATTTGCTAAACTTTGTTTGTTGTCGTGACTATAAATTTCTAAACTACAGCAAACCGTTTTGCACCGACAGCAATAAAATAGTTATCACAGCTAAGATGTTAGCTGTATATATATAACAATTGAAATTAGCTACCACACGCAGTTTTTAGCTACGGTAGCTACTTTTTTTCCGTGTACGTGACCGGAACGATCAAAGAGATTTAATTGCGATGATTTGTGTATACATTTAGTAGATATATATTTGGCCGCTTATTAAGTTAGACATTTAAATATTCGCGACACTGTTAACAGAAATAAGTATATCTCTGAACACCTTGTATGAGTGGTGCAAAACTTGTTTCTGCCGACAGTGCAAGAAGAGCGCGGCTTACTTGACATTAAAAATCAATCGAGTTAAGCTACAAAGTCAGCGTAGAATAACTACGTGACCGAAACGACCAAAGAGATTTAATTGCGATGATTTATGTATACATTTAGTAGCTATATATTTGGCCGCTTGTTAAGTTAGACATTTAAATATTCGCGACATGGTTGTTAAATCTTCATACTTATTTCATACGTATATTTGAAATTATGTAACATGCAGGAATACAATATAATTATAATATACTTCAGGATGTAAGCAAAATTTCAAAAAATTATTGCTTCAATTTGGACAAGCTTGGTCGTAATAAAGTAGCACCGATTAGAACGACTTATGAAGTATCTAGAATAAGGATTCTCTAAGACAGAGAGGACTAGACTAAACTAGAAATTAAGTTAATAAATTGGAAGCTAGATATCGCAGAGAAAATTCATTGTAAAACTTAAGTATTGTACAGTTCACGAGATTGTTCGTCATGTGTGTAAGTAATGGTTGGGGTCGTCGCATGGCGTCATTCTTATTCTGCCTCATCTGGCTACGATTTAGCAAGGACAAATTGTGTGGTCTAACGATTTACATAAAGAATCTTATCATTTCTTGCTACAATTCTCATGATCATTTCCCTGTAATTTTCCGAAGCTATTACAATACGTTTTATCTAATTAATAACATGTATCGTAAAAAAATCGACAAGCAATATAATATAGGATGAACTAGCGGTTCGGTTATGCAATTAGCCATTTTTATTTACGAGCGACAAAGTGATACTGAAGACTGATAAAAGAATATTCGCTTGCACAATAATATTGTTGTGAACATTGATCAAAATTGTAATTATCCGCACGCAATAGCATCAAGTACATGATTAAAAAATTATCGTTCTTTTACTGGCCCAAATTACTAAGGTTTTCTTCACAGATTAGTGATCAAGATTTATCTTATACAGCCCTGTCAGTTCCTTGATTATCGCACGTTCGCGGACAATAAGTGTTCGATACGCCTCGTTGCACTTCCTATTCATCGACTCGATGACTCGTGACCGGCGCGTTGCACTTTTCTCCTCAGGTATACCGCCGCGTGCTTGAGCACGATATATTCGGCGGTGATATTTTTACCGTTACCAAAGAGATCACAGAATAAACAGGCTTTAAACTCACGGACTTAATTCTCAATGCTCGTGCCTCGTTACGTCTCTATTCACGGCTCTATCGCGCTTTTCCGAGATGCACATTACGTACTCCAGTATATATCCATCCGTGAATACGAAGAGAAGAAAAAACCTCTCATCGAAGTAATGATCGAGTCGGACCGTCATCAAACCGTAAATAGTTAAGTAAACGTTATATAATAAACGATAGACCGTTGGAAAGATAACGTTTATTGAAATGTTCTTTGCTGCGATGTCTTTGGAATAGCGCGAAGTATTATTTTCATGAATATTTATAACGCAATAAGCAATAAATAATAATAATTATTATTATAAATATATAATATAAATATTCAATATAAATATATAATCGATATAATCGATATAAATATTCATAAAAATAATATTATTTATAACTTATTATATACTGCGTTATAAATTTTTATAAAAATAATACTTTGCAATATTATCTATTAAATTTTATATTATATGTGTATGTAATATAAAATATATTAAAAAATTAAACCGTTCTTATTTCTATATGTATACAGACATATGACTCGAATTGATGGTCATCAACGATAGTCACCAACGCGTGCTCTTCTCGCTGTTGATAGCAGGAGCAACAGAAAGAAACGATCATACTCGTGTCAACGGCAGCAGTTTATCGCCTGGCCTCTTCTGTTTACACATGTGAGGCCATGAAAAGGAATACGTGACACGATGGCGGCGAATGCCCGATATGTACAAGTTCGATACGCGATCGAACGCAATTGAAGGTGCACTTTTCTGCGCTTTAATTAATATATTGACGATTATACCACACTCCACAATTCATAATTGTTATAATATTATAATAAGTATTATTTATATACTTGAAATAAATGTTTATCTGCAAATAATCTTCAATAACAACGACAAGATAAATAATCAATAATTATGACAATAATCACATACTGATGCTTATTGCAATATTTCATAATTGTGATTGACCACTATTTTATTATTAATAATAACTAGTAATAATTCTATAGTACGTTCATAATTCACGATAGTTCACATAATGCGACGTCGCCTTATCTAGAATAGTTCGTCATTTTTGCAAACTGTATAGATAATATGATCACGTTAATATCATCAACATTTTTTAAATCAGTCGAATATTCCAGATGCATTTATCTCCTATATATCCTCTATAAGTCATATTATTATTTACTTGGATAAACAAGCTCTTGGGTCATCTTACGTTTATGTCACACACTTATCTCTATTTTTTTTCATACTTCAATCTCGTTATTGGAATATTGGAGTATATGTGAAACTTTTTTGCACTTGATAATTTGAAAAAATAGCTTATTTTTATATTACATTAAATTATATCTTCAAGATATACGAAGTAGAGATTATAAAATGTAACTAATCCTTGCAAGCTTTATGCACGAAAAACTTTTCCAATGCATGGCGAAAGCGTCTACTTAAATGCGGTGTACTATAAAATCGTAATTTTTTTTTACGACAGCGCCCTTTTTCATCGAGAATAAATCATTTCGTTAGATAACTCGGTGAAGAAAATTACGTAGTCAAACTATTTCGGACAATCTCGCGGCCAAATTTAGATTGTCGCAAAATACATCACGGCCTTGGATCTGGTCCAATTGTCCACACTCTTTAAGGTAGATATAAATTCGCGGATAGCATCAAAGAGCGGAAAAGTGACGACAAGCCTCTCAGTCCAATTGCGAATTGCTCGAAATAGAAAACCTTAACCCCGTGTAGGGGTCATGAAATCTGCCAACTCATAAACGACAAGTAAATTCAGAGAATGAGAAATTGAAAGCTATATTGTAAATTGAAATGCCTTTGGATTCCTAGTCGTGTTTTCTTCTCTCTCTCTCTCTCTAAAATGTTTCTACAATATATTTATAATAGTATATTTTAAATATAAAATATATTCTCACACACACACACACACACTCATATTTCTTTTATATTGCGTTGTTGCAAATCTTTTTAGCTATATTACGCGCGTGTATATATATATATATATATATATATATATATATAATATATGTATGTGTAGTTTCCGGTTTAACTTTTACACGACATAGAGAAGCAACGAGACAGATATCGCAGGTTCACTGCACAGCAAATATTTTCAAAAAGTAATATATAAATACAGCGCGTATTAAAATTTGTTACGTTAATAATCATAATTTAAAATGTGCTGTAATCCTAGGGTCATGACCAGAGATATCTGCGGTGACTTTGCGGCTTGATCACTAATGCAGTCTCGGAGACTGCATTGGCGCCACGTGATGACTACATACAGCTTTGGTGTAGAATCATTTGTCGCCAGTAGAACGCAATGTTATATGACGAACAAGTAAATCATTAAGCATGGAACGCAACATCTGCATTGACGACAAAGCTAACAAATTATCAAGCATGTCCCTTTTATTCTTTGGTTAAATTATTCCAGCAAGAGGTCTACAGAATAGAGAGAGAGAGAAAGAGAGAGTATAGATGAAATATATATACACACAGAATCCATATCAAGAAAAGAACATTTAAGAGGCTCTTTATGTACATAAAATTTTTTACTTAATTTTAACAATATTTTTTATTAGGAATTATTAGAAACTTAATTAGATTGATAAGACATTTAATGTTAAAACTTGGAAAGTTGCGGCAAGTAATCCCATGAATATTTTATCAAGAAATATGTAGTACAATCTTTGTACTTATATATATTAAAGAAACTTCGCGAACTAGAAAAACACAGTAACAATATTTTATTGATCTTGTCAATTGCAGAAATCTAAAGTATAGATATTTTTAAGCAAATTTTTTCAATCGAAAGAATGCAATAAATAAAATCTATGCGCAAGTCGTCTTACAATGTATTATATGTTAATAAAATCTATCTCATAAATATTTATAAGTGACTCGAAATATATGTTATTTATGTGTGTCTATCTCATTATGGACAATCTCATATAGACAATTAAAATCAGAATGAACAGAAGTCAAAATATCTGACTCATTTGAGTAAAGGATGCGGACCTAAGATCAGAATAAGTTATGTAATGCGATCGTCAACAAAGTCGAAATATCATATCATATACGCAACTTACATAGCTTTAGCCGATAAGATATTAATTTTAAATAAAGCTGCGCATATGTTAATCACAGTGGGTTTTTATAACCCACGTTTTCACTCTTTTATCTAGCCAGCGATACAGAAAAGATTTTTTTATTGCATAATACATACGTACATGTAATAATTTAAAAAATATATATGCTATTTTTGATTCTTTGTTTAACATTCGCAAAAAAAGGTATTTATTAATGAATGAATAAAATAACTAAAATTATAATGTATACAGTCTGCTGGTAACCGTTCGTGCGATATGACTTCATTTCTGTGTGCGAAATAATTTTTTGACTACCTTAATTTTATATGACGACTATTTTATACTTTACATTCTTATTCAACTATGACACTCTGCATATTTCTCTGGACTTTGACATATTGTTGGAACATTGTCATTTCCATTGGATGTAATTGTGTATGATCCATATAATTAATCTTAATTTAATCACTTGAGAAGGACCAAAATCCATGGTTGAAACGTCGTGACATTTTAAATTAAAATAAAATTGGCCAGTAGTGTCGAAACAAATCTCCTCTTTGGTTTATTATTCACTGGCGAAGAATATTCATCTCTTACTTGCTTAAAATTATAATAATTAATAAAGAATAATTATTAAAAATAAATTTAAAATTAAATAAAAAATTAAAAAAGGACTTCGTACTTCAATATTTTACGAAGATGAAATTTGAAATATATTGCAATGATTAAAATGTATTGTCTAACTTCTTTCAAATTTCTCTATTCTAATTTTCAAATCTTAATTTTACTTTCAATTTTTTAATTTAATTGTTAATATTTTTTTAAATTGAAATATGCGTCTATAGAATTTATGAATTTAGTTGCTTTTATATAACAATAATAAAATTATACACGTCGCTAATATTTGTAAATATTTTACATTGCATAAAAAGTAAAGATGTGATAACAATGCCAATTATCAAATGCAATATTAGATTATACGTAACTTCGGGAAAATACTATGAAGTAATATATATACTCGAAGAAACACTTGTCGATAGACGTCCAAGTTTTGTTAATCAGTCATCGCTATCAGTCGTCAGTATTTTATTATATCATAAAGCGATAAAGCTATCTGCGAGGAATTAGCATCATAGAGATAATAGAAGCGAATAGAAGGTGCCAAACGCTACGCGGAAGACGTCAAACAGCGCTTGTGCTTCTACACGTGTTCTCATAAACAGTGTCTAATCTACGGTTTAATTTATCACATCTCCATTATTTTTATAGTTGTTGCGTACACATCAGTAATAGATGATAACTGACCTAGGGTCATCAATAGAACAACCATTTAATGACCGTTTTCCTTACTCTGCAAAACTTGGATTTTTATATTATCATAATAAAGTTTTATACTAAATTAATAATAAGAAGAAAAGAGAATTTATAATAAAAGAAAATATACAAAAAATAAAAGAAATATAAAAGATATATTCGTCATAATAAATATCCAAGAAGTTATTGCTTTTATTTATTCTTCGTTCAATTTGGAGTAATTAGATTTTCGTTTAACGAACCCTACCACATCATTTCTCTAGCTATAAACGGTTTAAAGTAACAAAACTCGGGATAAATAATAATTTTGTGTTATGTATATACAGCAATATCTTATTCTTCAGGTAGTTTTAGATAGATTGCGACATAAGTTATCGTCGTAGGACGAAATTGCTTTGCATTTTACTGTATTGCGATTTGTCAACGATCTGGCAGATATCTTCAAATCAAACAAGAAAATTTAATCGCGCGTGCAACGCGAAAATATACATCGATATCGGTTTCGACGATTTACCTACCAGTATAGCGTGACTTTTGTTTGTCAGTCCGTAATGTGCGATATTGTTTGATACATGCCACTTAAAGTCGGAATTACCTCGCGCCGCTCAAGACACACATTTTTTATCGTTGAGGAAAAAAAGACGAGGGCACGTTTAACTGATAGCATTAAAAATATGCATTTGTACGACTGAGGAATGACGTTTTTAATGACGTTGTCGGAGACAACGTTTCGAAATGTTTCGCGGTTAACGAAAAGAGTGTATTGTCACGCGAGTCGCCGGATGGCAGCCGCCTTGATTTTACTTCTCATGAATACAATTCCGCAAATAGTTCAGTGCGCCTGTTCTGTCGCATGAATCAGTCAGGTAAAAATAAAGACTGAATGACGATTGTGAATGGAAATGTGATCGTTTTCATGGGTGCGTTACAAATTCCGCGAAACTTATCCAAACAACTTTGATCTTCTCGCTATGCAAAATATATAAAAAGAGGGCAAATGTATCCGAAGAATTTTGTACAAAACTATTTAGCGAAAATTTCATTTCCGATTATAATGTAAAATTTTAAACATGACGTTTTGATAAAGAAATATTGTGACATTTCATAAAAATAATAACGCATAAGTAGAAAATTGTGATATAAAAATAATAACTTATAGTTAATAAAATTCTACGTAATATATTTCTTTAATGACTAAGTAATCGAGTTTTTGATAATTTAATTTAATTTAATTTAATTTAATTCACGAATGAGATTAAATTTGAAGGGAAATGAGTAATTGATGGAATTAGCTTAGTTAATTATGTCTCTTCCGCTCGAATTAACACTTGGTTGATACCGTATCTAGCATCGCGTTCTAATTATAATTGTTGATCTGCGTGAGTAAAATATGAAAGAATTAGCGTTATCTGAAAGAAGAGACAAATGATGCCGAAATAATGATACCAAAACCTTTGTGCATGTCTGACCTACGATAATCTCGATATCTCAGTCTGTGCATTAAAGAATGGCCACAAGAATGTAAACACTATATCGGATAACCCTGAATCGCTACTCTTTGCCCTTTTTGAATTTCCAGACGCTAATGTTGAAAGACCCACTTTTTATAAAGCATTCCAAACGAGTTATAATAATAGAGTGAACTTTAAAATCTACGAAGTCACATAGAAACTTATAAACCGAATTTTATTAAGTTTTTCGCTTTTTCTTTGCAATTGACGTTCCTATAATTTTTAGCTTATATTCACACACATAATACATTAGAAAAATATATTATGTATTTCTAATTTTATGTGGATTTACTTTTTCTTATTCATTATAAGGCAAATAATGTTAAATATTAACATTGCTTTTCAATTTCTTAGCATAAATTATAATATCATTTATGTGTTGTTGAATCAAACTATGTTATCAATACTATCTGAATGTTAAGCAAATAATGGTAAATGGAACTTTGGAAAAGTATTTATAAATTTTAATATAAATTAATGAGAATTCTCTACAATCCTGTACAAAGATTGGATTTTTATTACATAGAGAAAAAATCATTTCAATTAATACAATCTATTTTTTGGAAGTCTGTATATTACTATCGCACCGACTGAAAAGACGAGAAGATCACGAAGGGTCTTTAATATTCGTCGCAAAATTTCTATCTGTACTTGTGACATGTGTCATGTTCGCTCATCACACTTGACGTATCGATGAATCGATGAGTCTACTTAGCAACGCGCGATAAACTTTGATTACGATTCTGGCTTTACCTTGTGCAAATATTATAAGCGTCAGTTGCTGAAAGTCATCTTTGAATGTAAAAAGTAGCCACCGATCGTAAAGAAGAAAGAAACAACGAACGGAGAAGAGACGTTCTTCAACCGGTTTTATCCTTCATATGCATGTCACACGAAACGAGCATAAGCCAGGCCCGGTAGAGAGTGGAAGGACCGGTTGATGGAATTCGAGTACCTTCATTCAATTTGAGACCCAATCAGGTGAGTGATACTACAAATAGCTCAGACATTATCAAGTATTTCAATCTATTCCCTGATACTTTACAATCGTTTTCTCTTGAGACTTTGATCGGAAAGAACAAACGCCCGTGTGTAAACAAGTGATTATCGATTATTATATTGTAATTATTGATTACACTTAATTGAAATTTATTGGAATACTTTATTGGAATTTTTTCCGAAATTTCGCTTATCCAGTTTTTTGTTCCCAGTACCTCGATTTGCCCTCGACTAAATATATATTTAAAAAAAATATATATATATAAAATATATATATATAAAATATATATATATATAATATATATATATATATATATATATATATATATATATACATATATATAATTCAGGTAAAATCGTATTTGCGATTTTGATGCATACGGAAATCGAGAACGATATTCAAGTTTACGGAAAGTTCGATAGCTATGTTCTAATTTCTAACTGCTGCTGCATGTCACCAGACATCCACGCGACGAACACGTGAGAGGGATCTTGTATAAGCGGCGTTCGACGAACCGTATCTGGTATACTTTCGGAGTCAGACGATTCCATATCCTGTACTCAGCATAGCAGTAATTCCCTCATTTTTTCCTTTTTTTCTTACTCGGACGGAGGCGCCGTTGAGGTCGAACCCTCTCGGCCTTATCGCCCCCAGGATTCTGGTTCGAAGCGGTAATGATAACCGACATACATATATTCTCAGCTCTCTCTTTTTCCTTCTCACTTGGTTCTAACGCCCTCGCGAAATAGCCGATCGCGGAATCTTACCGAGCAAAGTTTAACTCGTCACCGAAACCACGCGACGTTAGTCCGCGTAAAGATGCAGTGTGGCTGTTTTAAAGCACATTATCATTAAATACGCGAATTATCATTAAATACGCGTAGGGTAGCATCAGAGATACATTGACTTATTTTTCAAATTGCGATGCAAAAATAATATTACAATTTAATTTATGCATAATTTAAAGACTTATAAATTTGATTTTCAAAGATTGATGTTCTGGGTTTAGCGTTAATCAATATAATAATAATAATTTTTTAAATTATTTATAATAAAAATATTCTAAATAATAGTATATATTTCTAAATAAATTAATATATAAATTTAAAAAATATTAAATATCTGTTTTCATAATTAAATGTACAATATTTATTATTTGGTGTAGTGTTAATTAATATATAATTTTCTTTTCTTATATGAATGATATAATATTTCTAACAAATTGCTCTATTTAAAAAGAAATAAATAAATGTCAGAAAAGCAAATAAATTATTATCTAATAATCTACATGTGCGAATTTAATATAATTTAATAATAGATTAATATATTTTAATAAAAAAGACATCCTTTTTTTTACGCGCCGCGAGTAGAAAAAAAGAGAAAAATCAACGAGTTTCAAGTATCGAAGTTACATTCACGTTTACTTAATGAAACTGTGGCGTCTTAACTTCACCCGTGATATCTGATGTAATATCATTCGAGAATCACGTGGCGCCAAGTTTACTCTTTTCTTTTAAACTATGATGCGTGGAATCGGTAGACAAACTGATAGATAAGGTATCGCATTTATACATCATCCGTTGTGTCGCGCCTAAACTTCCTTTCCTTCATTTTTTCAGTGATATCGTAATTTGCTCATTAATGCATACGTTAGTGTTACGTAAGAAACGGAGCACGTTTGCATAAGTTACTACGAGATATAAGATATATTTATTGCCGCACGATGAATTCACTTAAATCCAGATTCCTCTGTCACTCGAATACCCAGTCTTTCAGAAATTTTTCTTTGCTTTCTCGCGGGATATCCCCGATCACCCCGATGCACCCCTAATCGGAAAGGTCGCGAGAATCGGCCTCGGACTTTCCCCGGAAACTAGCGCTTTGCTTCACACACGGTAGAACATCATGTAGGTGTGTTCGAGGGGCGATTAACCGGAAAAATGCCAGCTTTTGTGCGAGCACGAAACGCACGACTACACACGGTGCGTGAATGTCGTCCAGGAAGCCACTAAGCTGGTTTCGAGAGAATATCTGGGCGACGTACGTTCGATACATGCATTTTCTCTGCAAAGATTTAATACAAGAGATTTTCACGATAACATGCCCGTTCATTAAGGGAATTTTTTGCTCTATTACTCGATCATTGAATGTTTAATTAATTATTGAAACTGAGGAAATAAAAGATGGAACAAGATATCTTCCTTTCAACCAATCTCACATCTTTGACAACAAATAATTACACAGAATTTTGTCACATCTGCTTGAATTAATTTTTCGATACAGTTTGCTGATTAATTGCGGAACAAGATTCGTCTAATTATATACGTATTGCTAATGCGTATCAACGCGTTCGTAAAAATAGATTTAGTTAACGTAGACAGGCTAATTTGGTAATGATACGACATAATATATAACATGCATGTAAATTACGCGACTTGTCACTTGAAGAAGCTATCTTGGGTCTTGTTTATAAACAAAGAATCCCCTTCATGAAACGATAATACATGTGGTAAACGCACTTTTTTCGGCCCGCTGTAAAGGATCTTCGAAATCGCGTACAAATAATTAGAACATGTTAGTTAGGAGGTTCACACGTTAACTTTTGTTTCTAATTCTAATCTTCCGTTTGGAATATCACGCTGATTTTGCGATAAAATATGTGACAAGCTCCCGATTAATGTCGCGCAATTATATCAATATTTTTTTTCAGCAAACAGAAATATCATATCGATAAGAAAGGAGCAAGAGTTCATTTATAGACAAAGAGACTCGCTCGCGGTATTTTCCACTGTCGGAATCGTCTGTGGTTCATGAGATCGAAACTTGATTTAAATGTTGCATCACGTCCATTCGCACGTGCGTCAAACACATCATGCTTTTCCCGCTCTAGAATAAAATTTCTATTAAAATTTAATTGATGAAAAATAAAATCTTTATCGCCAGCTGTTTTTCAAATTTAAATTTGCTCAAATATGAAACTTTAATTAAAATTAGATCTTTGTAGAAACGTGCTCGCGCAAATCTGCTTTCCCAGAAATTGAACCAGTCCTGAAATCCCGAATTATTTGTCCGCATCGTGCATTTGTTGTGATTCTATCTAATCCTCATTCTACGTATTCAGTATCACGTGGTCAGAATCGGATCATAGACTGACAATGAAGTGTCGAACATAAACAAACGCCTTTTAGATACAGGTACCCATGCGCCGCGGATACCCGCAAGACGGAATTCACGATTACGAGCAACTCCCAACTGCAAGGGAAACGTCCAGACTTGGTGCAGACGCGATTTTGGAGCAGCGAGTCCGTTCAATGCGTACGCGACTACTGCAACCGTGCGCCTGCAACCGGTAACGTACGCTCGAAACCGGAGTAACTTCGGTAAGATGATTTCTAATACCACGAAGATTCTTCATGCCACAAGCACGGGAAATCGCATCTCACGTTACAATCGCCCCGTATTTTTATTCTGATTGTGAGTCAAATTGGAGGATCATTTTCACACGTCGACGCATCATTGAAATTCGAGCTTGTCATAATGATACTAATTTTCGATACTAATTTTTTGGTGTGTTTCTTTCACATGCATATATTGCGCTTTGAAAATATTGCAGCTTTGCTCTCTGAAATACAAAACAGAGAATGGAAAATTTCGTGAACGCGTGCCAAGATGCAAAAACTATTTTAGCTACCATTGTAGTTAAAAATAAACGCATATATGAATGATATATGTATATTCGATATGTAGTATGTATTGTATACAGTGTTTTCCGGTTGTCATCTAGATTGTCATTTAGATGCGAAGTTTTCATCTAGATGTTCATCTAGATGAAAATCAAAATGAAAAATTCGCATCAAGATGACAATCTAGATAACCTAGACGTCATCTAGATGCGAATTTTTCATTTAATTTTCATCTACATGAAAATGCTGATGAAAAATTCGCATCTAGATGACAATCTAGATAATTTTATCTAGATACCAGAAAACACTGATTGTATATAATATAAATACTTGTGTGTGTATGTGTATTATGATATTGTGTATCATATAAATAGATATAAAAATATAACACCGTATCTGTACAAAAAGTTGAGAAGAATAGATTGACGATTTCATTAAAGTCTGTGTTTGTGAATGTCGCAATTCAGTCGCGAAATGATTTCCTAGATAGCACACGATATCCAAAGAATGTCCATAAGATGTCCTAAGGATATTGTATGTTCTTAGAATGTTCTATGGACATCTTTAGGAGGTCTGTGCTATCTGGGTTCTTGCATTTATATTAATTGCGCAATCAAATCTCCTTACTATCACATCCCTTATTAATTACGAGTTACTAAAAGTTTTCTATTTATCGTGAATATACATATATGTAATGTTAATTGTTATTATATAAGAATTATATTCGTTTCATGATGTCACAATGTGGCAAAGAAAATATTGTAGAAATTAAAGAAATTGGAGTTATAGGAAGAAACAGAGAACGAGGGGGAAAGAGAGAGAGAGATGGATTTTGTGATATAGGTAAAGATCTTAATGTGTAAGGCCCAGTTCCACAATCTCCAGTTAACTTAACCGGCCGGTTA
>NJRQ01000004.1:305183-329308 GCA_003063805.1 Aphaenogaster ashmeadi
GTGCGCACTCAGTGCGCACCAGTTCTTCCAATGGAAAACGCTAATAGTTGGGAAAGAACTACCTTAAAGCTCAGCGCGGCGCGTTACCGCGCGGAAAAATCGCGCCGAGTTTCCGCAAGGGCCGGCCCATTCGTGCGATTAAAAAGGAAAAAAGGGAGGGGAAAAAGAAACTCACACAGCTGTGTTTGCACGCTGAAAGCGCGTGTCGCGATCAGATATTCTTATGCAAATTGTTCCCGACGTGACACGCTCAGACGTATTACGCGGTGCGTGCTGCATCGATTATAAATTATAATGGCACATATTCATTAACGGCGGAATGCATTCCGACTGACTAATCTCTCTCCTCTCTTTCATCAGCTTCGTTTTATCGCGAAACAAAAGCTAAGAATATAATCTATTTAGCATCAGAAAGAGACGAATTTCGTGCGACCTCTCCATAAAGTGTCCCTCTTCGCTCTCATCCTGTTACAAGAAATACTTTGGTATAAAAGATGCACAGGCTGATAATACCGAAAAGAAATAGAGCGATTTGACGAGTAAATGATAAGCACGGGCGTTGATATCTCCTCTTTTCCACGCGAATGTATCGTAAATGTAATGCGCTTCAGTAATTTATCTGCCACATAACGAAGCGTATAATATAATTGGATTTGTCATTAGATACATCAATATTAGCGACGTTGGTGAAAAACCCTGGTGAAAAAAATTCTCATATCTCATAATATTTTTAAGAACTTGTCATGTTTTAAATTTATGAAGATTTCAGAAAAAAATATCTTAAACTTTTTGGGATTTTATATACTTTTTATATACTTTATACTTTTAATAATTAGGATAAGACCGCATATATGTATAAACAATTTAAATCGAGAGATAGGCCAATGACGGTCATAGCGGATCTTAGTGCTCCAATAATATTAATGTGTGACTTTTCTATAAACTGCGCGCCGTTACTATCGGACATGTAACGCAGCTCTCGAATATCACAACATTAAATTGAAAAATCAATTTAATGATATACTGATGCTAACAAGCATCTACAAGATTCCCCCCTTCCCATCCCAACCCGAAAAACTGTAAAGAATTTATTGCGAAAAATATTACCTCAGCCAGGATTTGAACCTGGACCTCCCTACACTCCGGGCGGGCGTCGTTACTTTTATATACTTTCTTCAAAAATTATAGAATGCGAAATCTTGGAAATCTTAAAATATTTCAGAATTTACATATACATGAAGAATTCTAGAAAAGATGTAGACTTTCTCAGCACTTTTGAAAAGTGTTCCAATTCGTACAAAAAATCTGAGAAATTTTCTAAAAAATTATAAAAGTATACAGAAATTCTGAAAAATTATATGAAGAATTCTAAGAAAAATTTTCACCAGGGAATCGCTATACATATTCTCATAACATTCGCGAACTTCTTATGTATACGTCTTATGTATGCGGAATTGTGAAATCGAAAAATTTCCGCGAATGACGTAACACTATATAAACGACGGCTCATAAAAGTACAGGCGACCAGTCGTAAAGTATAGTTGCTGTAACTCCGTAGGTCAAGAAAATTCACGCTGAAAAAGAAGAGTGTGTAGACGATTAACAACAGCCGGGGGATACGTGCGCAGAGACACGATCTTCAGGATTAAATTGTTTACGGAGTTGCTCTTGTAAATCGCACGTCGCGATACGGCTGCAGCGCGCGCGTTAGAATCACTTGTGTCTTAACGAGATTCATTGAACGATTGCATGTCGACGAGCATCGGCGTTCTGCTCGTACGTTCTGAAATGAGATTTTCACAATTGGCGAAAATAAAGAGATTAGAGCTGTTACTTTTGAAGATTTGAAGCTTCGAAAGAATTCAAAATTTAAGGTGCCTTCGAAGCTCCGAAGTTAACTTCTTTCGAAGCTTCGAATCTTCAAAGTTGTCAAAAGTAACAGCCCAAGAAGAGACTCGTAGATATCGGAATTAGGTCTGAGCTTGCTCTTGCAACGGAGGCAAAGCAAACTGATCCTCGTATAAATAATTTATAAAATGCGGAGGAGAGGATGTGTGTTTCTTTCGCGAGTATTACCTCTGAAAACAGTCCTACAGGAGGAAGAAAAAAAAAGAAAAAATAACTCATGTATTAACAATTAAAGAAAATCATTGTTCCTTTTTTTATAAGTCTCTCGTTCTCTTACAATTAGAACACAGCGGTAATATGTATGCACTTCAGTATTACTCCGACAACGCTGCATACCTGCCTCACATGAAAATATTGTAATATCAGCTTTACAGCAGATACGACAGCGCGGAGCATTGGCTGCTACTCCGTGTCTAGTGCAGTCACAGACAATCGGTAGCGCTTGGCTTAAAGTGAACATCCTATAAAAACACAAAAAGAAGATCACCATCACCGAGAATAAGTGTTAAGACTATAGCAATTGTGGTTGTAAATGGTGTTCGTTTTTCTCTATCTACACACATTCGTATTATTCTTATGTATATATATATATATATATATTTGCATAGTTCTTTCTCTTTATAACTACGACGAAATAATTTTGCAAAGTGAACGAGGACGTTAAAGGCGTTTTTAATGAGATCAGAGAATGTCTTCGATATATCTCCCGTTCAAACTCGCTTAAAAAAAGAAAGTTACTCTTTGAACGGCGCTACGTATCTCAAAGTCAAATTAATTCAACTATATTTAATACTTCGTTTATGTAGCAAATAGTTCAATCGCTGTTATAATAATTTGCAGCTATGTGTCATTCGGCGTCAAGAATACATATGAATTTTCCTTTTAACAGCGATACGTAACATCTCCCGATACCATCTTTTTCCGAAAACAGATCGACGTTAATAAAATAGCTATTATATCATCTTGGTAAAAAAAGACTATACAGTGTCTGAAAGCTATCGAATTATAGGAACCCCATTGATTATGTTTACGAACTATAAGAGAGTAGATAATTAAATTATTTACATTATAATACTTATACTAAAGTTATAAGTTTATACACATCGCAAGTAAAGTCCGAAATGTAAAAAATCTGTATCTGTGTATCAATAATTAATTAAAAAACTTCGTACTATTTGAAGAATAATACTTATAATGCATATACAAATGTATCTTTCTCAGTTGGATTGCTCTTAACAAAATAAAAGCATAAAATTATTCATCAGAAAAATGTTATAATAATTCTAAGTATTATCATTCCGTATTAAAAAAAACAGTTATGTGTGTTTGTTACATATAAATATATATTTCATCACATTGCAGACTTTACCTATAATGTACATATCAAATAGATAAATTTAATTTATACAAACTACTATATATGAGAGACGATAAATTACATTTTTCCTTCGATGATTTTATATACTTTCAAGATCGAAATTAGCTTTCGCCTTTAACCTTTTTTTGAAATTGCATTAACTTGAATTGTATTTGAAACATGTATTAATATAAATTAATTTTTTCATACGTATACAGATGTATACGAATATATTGTAGTTTTCTTTAATACTGACTAATCCTAGGAACACGCTCTAGTCGACGCATCAAATTTGATGTAAGAGACGCACACTGTTTGTATCTGTATCAATATATACATCACGATTAATATACATCCCTTTCCATCATCTGACAGTTGGATTGATCTCGAATAGTATCATGTTTAAATGCTAGAAATAAGCTAACGGTCATCTTTCTTTTAGTAAGATTGGATATTATTTTTTTGGAATAAAATATTCTGCATATTTCGATCACATACGTACACACATACATGCACACTGTTACTTTCGCAAATTCTCTATTTTAGTCAGTTAAAAATGGAAGAACTGATGTTAGACGAATCAAGTTCGAAGCAGTTTGGATTTTATGTCCGCGACAATGCGCCGCATGCCCTCGGCCTCTGACAGCAACAGAGACTGCGCAATCGCGCCGCGGGGCCTGGCTCTTCCGATCACCGTTCCTCAACGCCATCGCTACCGCCGCTTTCCTGTTGAGGTCTTGCGATTTGATACGTGATAAGATACTCCGGATATGCCTGTTCGCCTCTGTAGACAACGTATTCGGGAAACACTAAACCGCCTTGCGACGGCCTGCCCATTACGCTATGATGGCCGGGAGGGGCATGTGCCATTTTCATTGCCGAAAATTGTAGAAACGACTTGCCGAGTGTAACTCTACAGAGCAGTAAGTGTCTAAAAAATTATAAACAGAAATGTTTTAATAACAGAGAATAAAGTTAGTACTTTTAAAAATGAAAAGAAGGAATAGAAAAAGAAGTGCATCAATTTAATCTATGTTAATGGTGAAAGCTGCTACTACCGATAAACTTTTAATCTTTTAGAAACTTGTCGTGAAAGTCTCTACCTTCTATAAACACTTAATTTTCTTCCGCCTACCTGTGGCAAATGTAACAGCTTCTGTCTTTATGTGCGGGACATCCGGTACCACCGCATATACCGTAGACGTATTGATTGCTTTTGCTACTGTGTTCCGCGAAATATATGCCGGCGCCGAACATTCCGCCGATATATGCGTGCCGCTCATCGAAGCCTTTCTGAACGATAGCGTTGATAAATGGACTGCCGTGGAACAGCATTCTCTCGTTCGCCTGTGATACTGTTGAACTGGGAGTACCCCTAGGTCCAGTACTAGGAGAAGCGGGAGCGGCAGCGCCGACTTCTTCAGCCACTTCTTGTCTTCTATGAGCATAACGCTCCCACAACTTGCGATTCTGAACCTTTTGTATCTACATAAAATATTTTTAATTACAAAATTGTCAATAAAAGCAATGTCAATTGTATATTATTTTCGATATAAATTAAATACGTACTCTGACTATGTTGTATCGAGAGAAGATGCCACCAGAATGGCCATTATCTCTATGTTGCCTAATGGTACTTTGCATTTCCTCTTCAACAGCCAAGAATTCTTTGTCTTCTGCTAGTAAGTCCACTAACAATGTTCCAGGATTTATGGAAGGCTGCCAAAGGGAACCCGCTGCTGTGTTCAGCAGCTTATCCATACCTTTAATTAATTTATGCCTATAACCATAAGCCGACACTCCGACTTGCTTCAAATCCTCGTGACCCATTTCTGCCAGTATATCTAAAGTGATTTGCTCGCGTTCGAACAGTTCGAGTAGATGCTCCAAACCAAGACTCTGCAGGAAACCAGCGACGGTCGTGATGGTACCATTATGTTCTTTACATATATCTTTGGATTCTTTCTCGGAGCACGGCTCGCTCGGCGGCATTGGACTCAGACACGATGTTGGACGAGCTAATGGCACGCACAGAGTCATGGCTGCACCAGATGGCATAATGACTGTTTCTTGAGTGAGGGGTGGTGGCGGTGTAACAGGAACTAGAAAAAAGAATGAAAATTATAATAAGTGTAAATATATTATCTAAGTATATATCTACAAGTCTCTATATTCTTTTGTTTTAAATCTTGATTTAGGCCGGCATTCAGAGCCGGATCTTATATTTAAGACCATCTTAAGTACAGTCTTAAGATGTTGTAAGCCAAAATCACAAAGCAATATTAGCATCTTTAGATATTACTTAAGACGGTCTTAAAATAAGAACGGACTATGAATACCGGCCTTAGTCTATATTTAAATTAAGCCAAATGGAAAATTTTTTAATGTTTTACAATTATAAATAGTTCTTACCGGATACGATACTAGGTGGCCTGCTGTTAATAGAATTACCCCCAGCACTGTTCACCATATTGCCCGACGGTACCGATGGAACGATTTGCTGAGAAGCCATAGCATCTTGCAATAAACATCTTACATCGTCTGCGCTGGCCAAATCCACTGGAGTTTGTCCTTCCTGGTTTTTCAGGAACGGATCGGCGCCGTGAGCAAGCAGAAGGGCACACAGTTGCGTTCGACCCTTCTGCGCAGCTTCATGAAGCGGCGTGAATCCCCATTTATCAGTTGCATTCACCACAGTATTGTATTTAATGAGCAAAGCTGCAATGTCCAAGTGACCGTAACTCGATGCGTTATGCAGAGGAATAAGGCCGCCTTTATCTTGCGCATTTACATCGGCTCCACGTTCAAGCAAGAATTCAGCCACTTCCAGGTTATTGTATCCCGCTGTGTTAAGAAAAGCACAGTTTATGTATAAATACAAAGCATTGCTGTTTCTATATAAACGAATAAAATATCTCTATTTGATTCATAAAAGCTTAAATTAAAATCACATTATATAACAACACATCAACATTCCATAAATCAGTGGTAAAACAAAATAAAAATAATAAGAAATATGAAAAAGCTACTTAAACATATCTTTAAAAATAGAAAGAAGAGATTATCAATGCTTATGTATTCGGAAGTGATATATTACCGGCTAAATGTAATGGAGTACTATTGCGTCCTTGTGCATCCCGGCAGTTAATGTTGTCTTGCGTAACCAGTCTCTGAACTCTAGCTAAATTGCCCTTCTTCGCCGCATCCAGAAGAGCGCTATTTCCACGTAAGAGATCCGCTACGTCCTGATCCCCGTCTCTTACCAAGTCTAACGGCGTCGCACCATCTCTGTTCTTTTTAGTGGCATCCGCTCCATGTCTCAACAGTAATCGAACTATTTCGTATTTGCCTTTGGCGGCGGCTTCGTGAAGTGGTGTAAATTTCCATAAATCAGCAACATTCACGGATGCCCCATGTTTTACTAATAATTCCGTAACCTCGTAGTGGCCGTAAGAGCAAGCATTGTGGAGAGGAACCAACCCACTATATCATCAACATAAATATATTATGCAATGTTATTAAATTAGAAGTTTAATTTTAAATCACACAAAGATGAATTATAGAATATCTTAAAGGAAAACTAAGAATGTTATATAAATATTAAAGCATAATCAATGGATAATGAGACTCGTGTTGTATTGCATTAATATATAATTAATTACCCTTTGTCTTTGGCATGCACATCTGCACCATGTGCTAATAGGTACTCTACAACCGGCACTCTATTAAAACCCGCTGCAAAATGCAGTGGAGTCGAGTGTCTCCCATCCAAATCACGACAATTCACAGCATGTGGGTTGGCTTGTAAAATTCGTTCTACCGCAGCAAGATCGCCCGATTTGCTCGCCTCCAAGAGTTGCGCTTCCACATCGTCGGTTCCATTTGGTGGATCTACGTAATTAAACATGAAGACGAAAATGTTTCTTCAAAATAAATTGCGAAATCAGATTAAGTAACACTCACCTTGCAGTATTTTCAATACGTTCTCGGCGGAAATTTGTGCCGCGGTGTACCCTTGAAGGGACACTATCGAAGGGTCGATATTATACGACAAGAGTATTCTGCAAGCTTGTATATTATCCTCTCTAGCACACCTAATAAGGAAATAATTAATTGACGTATTATGAACCAACAATATTAAAACTGGCTCACTCATTTTTTACGACCGCGAGATTGAAACGAGTGATTTTCCAGAACAGAAATACCTGTGCAGCGCAGTTTGTCCTAAGCCGTCTAGCGCATTAACCTTCGCATTATGCCGCAGCAATATGTCCATCGCGTCGTAATGCGAATGATCGGTCGCTACGTGAAGCGGCGTAAGGAAATCCTTATTTTTCTCATTCATGGCAGCATTCTTTCGAATCAAGGCCTCAATAACTTGCTTTCGCTTCGGATACGGTGACGCTACTGCACAATGCATCGGTGTGTCGCCAGTGTAAGGATGTTTGAAATTAACGATCTCTTGGGACAGATACTTCTTAAGCTTAGTAAGATCTGCCTGCCTGCAGGCGTCCAATAGGCAATGACCCTTATATTCGTCTGTAAGTCATGCATTAGATATGAATTTTAAAGTATGCACGATTAAAATATTCACGAATGATAGGAATAGAAAGTACGATAGATCCACTCAGAACTCACATGCTAATCTTTCTTGTAATTCGAGGGTCGGTGCCACATCGATAGCGCTCTTACTATGGCAGTTTAATTGCGTCGGATCCGCGCCCTCGCTCAACAGCAAGGAACAGACCTCTGCTCTGGACTTACTCGCGGCTTCGTGCAACGGAGTGAATGTCCAGAGATCACTGGCGTTAACGGCGGCACCGTGCTTTAGAAGCGCCTCGGTTACTTCAAAATGACCGTACGAACAAGCGTTATGAAGCGGCACGAGACCTCTGTAAACGAATCGATAAGGATTTCAATGGATCTAGATCAGATTTCGATATGTCGTTTGAATGATAAGGACCTCTGCCATAACGAATAAAATAGAAATAAAGAGCAAAGATTGTTAATAAAATTAAGCGAGAAACTTTTTTTTATATCTTATTAGATATTTTAATATTAATCTATAAATTGGATGTTTGCATATACCAACCCTTTATCCTTGGCATGCACATCTGCGCCGTTCTGAAGAAGAATCTGTACAACCCTAGATCTATTATATCCAGCCGCCAAATGTAAAGGCGTAGATCTTCTTCCGTCACTGGCGTGACAATTGACATTAAGAGGATTTAGTAACTGCAATAATCGTTCCTCGTTTCCAGATCTAGCCGCTTCTAAGAGCTCGTCTTTCCTATACTCTCCTGTTAGCACTGGTTTTGTAGAGATATCAGCTACTTCTAATGCAGTCTTTCCTTCTGTATTCCTAATGTTTACATCTGCTCCGTGCTGTAGCAGAGTAATACATACGTCTATTTTACCCTGTCAAGTACAAATGAAGATGAAAAAGTTAGACACCATTTCCATCTTCAGCCCTTGGTACCAATGACAAAGTTACGTAAGTAAGCGCTACAAAATAAGCACCTTGATTGCCGCCTCATGCAAAGGCGTGAAGTTCCAATTGTCCCTCGTATTTGGACTTGCTCCTGCTTCTAAGAGTAATCTCACAACGTCGCAATGTCCAAAGGAACATGCATTGTGTAATGGATGTAGACCACCGTCGTCTCGTGCTTGGATCGACGCACCGGCAGACAGAAGGAATTCTACAACGTCCTTTCTACCATATCCTATGAGAAATTTTTAAGTATTATGTAATATATTTAATATCTTTATAATAGCCTCTGGAGATAAAATAATATTATACACATTTTATATATAATTACATATAAAAAAACTGTAAAATATAAAAAAAAACTGTAAAATACAAAATTATAAAATTCACAAAATACACAATGAGATAAGAACAATGAAAAATTATTCATTCATACCTATAAGCAATTAAATTACATACATAATCACACATTTGTCAAATTCATTAAGTTTTAATCAATTAAATAAATGTATTGCATTTTTTGCTATACAAACATATTTAACTAAATATATAGAGTATTAATATAATTATTTTTGTGAAAAAAATTCAAATTATTTATTCAAGTTATATATTCAAAATGTAATTCAAATATAAATTATCTCTCACTTATATATATTTATAATAATCCTGACAATTATAATTTGCAGGTAATAAAATGCAGGCAACTGAAAAAAATGGAGTAAAGATGTTGGTGTCCCTAAATGCAGTTGTTAACATCAAAAGACTGTAGTTAACAATTCCTTTAACAATAATTTATTCAAAATTTATTTCTTCATTTTCTCTCTATCCTCATTTAAAGATTTCCACACAGACACATACATCCACGAGTCCGCCATGTACGCTTTCAACGATAATCGTGTGCTGACGTCGAGGAAGTCATCGCACGCGATTACCACTTGACAGCTCCACTCGCCGCTCCGCAAGCCGCGATCAGCTGAACGTGACTCGCTGGCTCATTAACCTCCCTCGGCCACCAGCGTCCACGTGCTTACGAGGACATCGGCATCCGGGGGGAGGAGTACGATCCGGGGAGTAACGCCCGAACGAGCGGAGCGGAGCGGAGATCCCGTGGCCGACTCACCAGCTGCAAAGTGCAGGGGGGTGGACTTGCGTCCGGCAGTGTCGCGGGCGTTGACCGTCTTCGGGTTGACCAACGCCTTCACCTTGGCGAGATCGCCGGTCTTGCAGGCCTCGAAGAGTTCACGTAGCGGATCGCCACCGCCGCCGTTTCCTCCTCCGCCGCCGCCGCCGCCGCCGCCGCCGCCCGATCCCGGCAGCGAGTCCGCCGCATTCGACAGCGTCGATCTGCGTCCTGCCATCTCTTCACACCGCCATTTTCACGCTGTCGCGCCGTCCGACGACGGGCCCCGCGACGCAGTTGCGACGGACAGGCAGGCACATCTCACCAGCGAGCGAAACGTCCGGCTGTATGCACGCCACAACGGAGACGGACGGACGAGAGAGGATAGACGGACGGACGAACGTGCGGGGCAGGCGGGGAGGCGAGCGAACGAACGGGTTGCTAGGGAAGCAATTGGCCCACAGCAGCGACGTTCCGCGTTTCCGCGACGCAACCGTCGACGAGGTGCTCACCCAAGATTTGCGACTGTAAGCAAATCCTCGCGATCGTCGAGGCGGAGCACGCAGGTGGTAATCGCGGAGCGCTGACGTTACCGACCGGTACTCTCGAGTTCGACCGCAATCTCGAACGAGAGTGTCGAGTGCGAGTGCGCGACTCTCGAGCGTCGATATCGAATTTCCGCGCCGTCACGTTGGCCGCCCTGCGCGGACGGCGGAGCTGCTCGTAAAGTTTGAAATTTTCGCAACGACGAGCCCGCCAGTTCGCGCGCGTCGATGGTCGATTTGTTCTTGTGATTTTCGTGCAGGGGAAACGCTATTGTTGTTATTCGGGAAGTTATCGCGCGATAACGCGACGTGTTGCTCCGATTCGGCGTCACTCTGAACGAAGGCGCGCGTAATATCGACGACGTCGATCGCGAACGGAGGCTCGGAGCAAGGTAAGGTTGGGTCTACAATGGGAGCTTATCAGGCTTTTCACCAAGAGACACATATCGACACAGGAGTCATTCTATCTTTGTTCGATATTCGGTGAAAGACAAAAATAGAATGACTCCTGTGTCAGTGGGAGCTTTCTGGCAGGAAACACATATTGACACAGGAGTCATTCTATCTTTGTTCGATATTCAGTGAAAGACAAAAACAGAATGACTTCTGTGTCGATATGTGTCTCTTGCCGGAAAGCTCCCAATAGTAAAGCCTGATCTACAATGTGCTCTTTGCTTCTTGTTTCTTTAGAAATTAACCAATTGCAGTTGATTTTAAGAAGAATAATCGAACAGGATTGGATTAATTTCTAAGAAACAGGAAACAAAGAGCACATTGTAGATCAGGCTTAAGCCTTTAGCCTTCTGCTCTGAGGCCCGGTTGCATCAACGTTATTTTGGTTTTGAGCGAGACTGAAAACTTAAAATTTGTTGTACCAAAGCAAAGGCGACACCTAAAGTGCTTTAATTTGTGCTTATCTCATTAAGAATAGTTTTAATTTGCGCTTATCTTATTAAGATAAGAAGATAAGCGCAAGATAAAGCATTTTAGGTGTCGCTTTTGCTTTGGTCACCGACGAGATACTATTTAGACCGACAATCTTATGGAAGTTTGCGTGGCTGTTATAAAATTTAGACAATTAACTCATAATATTAATTTTATGATTTATCATTATAATGTATCTTGGATATATATATATTTATTTATAAAAAGAATATTTGATTTTATATTTAAAATTGCACATTTTTATTATTATCATCCGTGTTTGATTATCGGTCGAGTGATAATTCGATAGAAAAAAATATAATTTTGAGGCAATATATGTGTTATATATAAATATGCGTGCTTATTTATAAAACATTTGTATAATAATAAATCGTGATTTTAATACTCTATTATAAATTAATTGCTCGAATATTTATGACAGCGATCGAAAATTTATATCAATAATCAGTAATATCGATACTCTTCAGTTATCTCCGGACCCCCGGGGCCCCTTTGGTGATTATGAAAATTTACCCAGGATTCCTGAAGTGACGGGAATTACCGACATTTGCAGCCTAGGGTGCCATTCCGAATTGGCTGAACAGAATCGCAATTATTTGGTCTGCAATTAAACGTACGCACACTCAAGAACTGCGCTACGCACGGTCGATTTCATGATGAAATCGGTAAAAAGTTAAAAAATTACATTTGGTGTCACTATCTTTCGGTTTGAGGTTATGGCTGCGGTCCACTTGACGCTACAAATGCTTCGAAGCGTTCGAATGACCTATCAGAAGAAAGAATTTTACTAATTGACCAATCAAAGAATGCTTCAAAGCATTTGTAGCATCAAGTGGACCGTAGCCTAGGGCTGCGTTCCGTTTCACGCATATGCGCGCATTTATCTATAGTTCATGTCACGTAATCTGTAAAAAATGCGCGCATATGCGTGAAACGAAACGCAGCCTATGTCACCTGACATAAACGTTTGCTTGATATAAAAGTTGTACGGTTTGTAGGTACAAAATGAGACCGCAGCGCACTTCGGATTACATGCACAAATAACACTGAGCTTTAAAAACTGAGATTGAAAGCCTAGACAAAAAATGCCACCCTACTCTACCATTTTTCGCATGTGTGCGTGCGATATTGATGTATCGATGTGATGTATTGGTCGGTAAAATCGGCTCTCGCGTCGAAGTTCGGTCTTCCCTGCAGGATCCCCTTAATAGTATCTTGTTGGTGCTTTGGTATAACAAATTTAAAGTTTTAAGTCTCGCTTAAAACCAAAATAACGTTGGTGCAACCAGGTTTAACTAAGTATTTTCCTATAAAAAGCTTTGTCTATGCTACTTTTAATCGTAATTCCTAAGCTTTAAGAGTTGGCTAGATCCCAACTGTAAAGTTTAGGGCTTAAAGCAACATAGGAAATGTTTTCTGTCGGAAATTATTCAGCTTATGTTAGAGCAGATGGCTAAAGGCTTATTACATCTATTGTAGACTCAGCCTTATGGAGTCCGACGACGAAGACATTTTCGCTATCAGCGATGAGGAAATGTCACCGCCGATGCGAGCCGCGCAGACGAATCCCGTCGAGGAGCGCCTGCAGAAGCTGTCACCGCCAACGCGAGCCGCGCAGATGAATCCCGTCGAGGAGCACCTGCAGAAGCAGCTCGCCGACGTCAAGAACAGGATTGACGTCGCGGTGAATGAGATCGCCGAGACAAAGGCGACCACCGCGCACGTTTTGAACGCCCTGGAATGGCGTGCGCTTCACGGCAAAGACGCGAGCTCGGACTCGGACAGCGAGGTAGTCGGCGCGATTTTATTTGCGATATATACAGGGTGTGAAGCTAAAGGTGTTACAGCTTATGTTGACAGTTAAAAAATCAAGATGTCCTTAGTGACCTTAATGACTCCACCTAGAAAAAAACTAACTTTATCATATGATCCCAGATAGCCAAATCTGCAGAGATTTTGAGCAGAGCATGCTACCAACTTTTGATGGCAGAAAGGCAACAAATTTCACACAGTCTGTAATATCTGACGATGTCGGCAAATTGCCATCAGAAATATGACAAAACTTGCTGACATGCTATGCCAGCAGATTCGTGGTAGAAATCGAGTAGAGTCTGCTGATATAATCTGACGACAGATTGGCAGCAGAAATCGAGCAGAATCTGCGCTGTCACTGAATACTTGCAAAACTGCCGCTAGGTAGTGTCCGTTGGTATCCGTTTCTTGCATGTAAAATTTGTCGGGCTCTCTATATAACCAAAGTCTATATAATCAAAATTCGGATATATATATTCATGTATCGTTTATGTACGCACTTTAGTGCATGATGATTTTAGACATGATTATGTTTTTGCATCAAGGAAGCGAACGAACATAGTATTTAAAAATGGCCGCTGGTGTTAGTACAGAAAACAAGGGTTACGAATGTTACGATACATACTTTTATGATATCTTTAGAATATTCTCAGAATCTAATGCTTTAATGTATAGTATATTAAAGTTTATTAATAAAACAATTTTAAATTAGTCTTTTAAAATAAAAATGAAATACGAATAGAAACGTCATTTTTAAAGATCTCTTAATATCAATGACGCACATCACGATTTAAATAGCTATCAAATTGCAGAGTCTGCTCGATTTCTGCTGCCAATCTACCGTTAGGATCTGTCAGCAGATTCTGCTTGATTTCTGCTGTTTGATTATGTGAGCAGGTTCCATCGACAGAACATAAGCAAAATGCAGACGCAGTTGATGTCAGTCTGCTGATCAAATCTGCTATCAATATTCTGCTAACATTTTGCTTAGGGAGATGTTACCTTCGATACTAAACGATTGATAGAAAACGAAAATTTCATATTTCGCTTAGTTTTAGAAATAATAGTCTGTAACACCTTAAGGGGATCCCGTAGTCGCGGCCGAACTCCGATGCGAGAGCCGACTTAACCGACCGATACATCACATCGATACATCATTACACACTACTACATCAATATTGCACGCACACATTCGCAAAAAGCTATTCAAACAAACGGTTTCTTTTCTAGGCTTTTAATCTGAATTTCAACGACTGATTGTTGTTTGTACACTTATCCTGAACGGTGGAAAGTGTTCATTTTGTATATATAACATATAGAACTTTTCATGTAAGTAAATGTTTCACGAACTGACAGCTCTGCCATACCGACTAAAATATTATTTTAACTTTTTTGTTTAGTTTTAATACAAAATGATAGTTTCCACCGTTCATTAGTGTGTATACTTTAAATCTGTAAAAGGATTTTGCGATCTATAAAGCCAATTCAAAGAAAGTCCCTTGAAACGGAACGTCGGTAATTCCCGTCACTTCGGCATCCCCTTAAACTTTACACCCTGTATATAATACAGTGCTGTCTAAGATTTACAATTCTGGGCATTGGCTTGGATGTGTATCGACGTTCATCTATGTTTTTGCCTTTGTTTTTCTTAATAAGAATAGAAAAAGGGAGGCAATAGGTGTGAATGTCGAAACACGTCAAGCCAATGCCTAGAATTACAATTCTTGGACAGCATGTAATATAATTCATAACTCTAAATTTTTTAATTCTTTGCGGTCCTGAATTGGACTCGACCCAATGCTTTGCAGTAGTCTCTTACATAGTTCCTTAAGCATTCGATTTGATTGGCATTATTATAATTGACAAACTATATATATATTTTTAGAAACTCCATAAACTTCTACAATGAAAATTCTCTGGTTCATATCAGATCTGTCGATTAAATTGAAAATGTAACGCTTGATCTTTGCGAGAAATAATTTAAGTCTCTAGCTGAGTAATTTTTCTTCTGTTTGTATTTCTTCAAAAAATAAGAGATGCCACTTTTGTGTATTGTTAAATCAAATACTCATATTCTTCCTTTGTCTTCGTTTCTGCGGAAGCATTTGAAGATTAATCTGCATTCAATGTAATAATAAATATCACCATCCGCTAACTTGTGGTATATGGAACATTTAATTATATTTAATGTTACAGCTATATACTGTCGAAGGAGTACCTGTGATAAAGAAACAGAGACGCATCAGGACTGAGGCAGAGACAATTTTGAAGTTAGTTTCGCGATGGAAGTGCGTTTTTCAAGATAAATGGATCATTGGGGTAGAACTGCAGAACACATCCTTCTGGTGAGTCGTTTGTCCATTATTATATCCGTACATATAAAATTATTAACTTTGATTTGATTTCCAAATAATTCTTAAAGAACTTTTTAAGAAATTCTTAAAGAACTTTTTACTGTGTAATGAAGGCGACACAAGCAAGAAAACTGTCGAAATAGAAATGCATATTGATAGATGCAAAAATGTAGGAGACCGATAAAGTAAAAGATTCTACACACAGAATATCGTACAAATGATCTTTATTCAACAATGTGTTTTACTTTGCGAGTATAGAAATTCGTAACGTCGAGACACTTTTGCGTCATTCAAATTCAATCGTTGAGTTTTGCAATCATGCAGACAAATATTTTACTTGAGACTTGAATGTCCAATTATTTTAGTCGATTTCTACTGTAGCGAAACGTACGCAAATATACTGCTTGATTGATTCAATGTCTTACTCGGAAATATTACGTTTTATTATTTCTCAAAACAACGCAACTCTACAAAAATGTTTGCATCTTAAAGTGATGTTATGTGATAAGTTAGTTATCTTAATATTTTGCACCATGTTTCCTTGAGGCAGTACTATTACCATTGTTATAGTGGTACTACAGTTATGCTTACAAAGATTATTGTGCAGTTGTCGGGGACAACTCGGTGGTGTAGTTAGATATTTTTATTGCTTTATGCAAAACTGAGGCTATCACAAATTCTTTTCAATCTCGTGCGTCACGTTCTAAAATTCTTTCAATTTATCTAGACTTTTCTTAAGTCGATCTTATTGCATTTCTATTTAAAGGCTTCAGCAATTTTTATTACTAATGGAATCTAACTCAACCTATATTATACGTTATTAAAACAGAAGATAATTGAGAGAGCGAAAATTTTGAATGATCAGATACCAATAAAGCTTTCTCCAAGCTGACAGCTGTAAATTTGTAAAAATTTAGTTTATCTTAACAATTTAAGTACGCAAGCAACGAACTGTACGTTCATGTTTGCAAGACGTTTTGTATCGTCGTTATTTATCGTAAATTTTCATTGTGTTCTATCTTCTGATATATTTCGTATAACAATTTGACAAACTTTAACATATGCACTATCAAAATGTTTAACATATGACAACGCAGTTTACATGTAAATTACAAAACCGGGGCATATCTTTCCGCTTTTGAAATCCCGTATAAGAAATGCATTGATCTCGTCACTATATACATATCGAATATAATACTTCCTGTCCGTCTATACATATTGAATATCATACTTCCTGTCTCTCCAAATTCATTTAAGCGCTACCTATGATTTCGTTGTGTCACATGCCTCGTCCCATTTCATATGTTCTATTTCATATCTTAAGCATCGACGAAATGCCAAGATCATTTTTTACACGTTAATGTGGTGATTTCGTCTCTACCAAACGCTAAGTACTCGTCGGGTGAATAATCGAATAGTACGAAGTCATATCTGTAAATTGTAAAGATAAGATAATTTTACGTTTTACAATGCAACACTTAATTATTCGTACATTTTTATGTCTTCTGTCGTATGCAAAGTTACGAACGTACGTAATTTTCACGACTATTTCTGTGGACATACCTGAACAACTCGTAGAGCTCGTCGATCTGCGTCTTGGATAATTGTGTAAAATAATTTTTTATAACATCTTTCGTTTGGACGCCCCTAGTAGGATTTTTCCACTCGGGTTTGATGATGTGTCCTACATGAGCTTGCTTTATAAGATAGTCTTGATCATCCTTTAATAAGGAAGAGACAGTTTTAACACAAATGATTTTCTCGATTAATGAAATAATATGTCTGGTTTAATTAATAACTAATTCTGCAAACTGGACATTTTCTTAAAATATAAACACAATCGAAAATTGCTCGTCATTGTATCGGCTCTTATGCCGATAATCAAGGAAGTCGATGATTAAATTTACTTACATGCAGCGTCTCGAATTTAGCTATCACGTCGAATCGCACTTGGCAGGGTGTGCAGAAGTTCACAACCGGTGTCCAATGCATGTCGAGATCGTTTCCCGCCCTCCACTGGCATAACAGCCATCGTACGAATTCCTCGAAGAGCGGGTATCTCGGTCCTTGCCTTGCATTCGTCTTCGGATCCTGTATTTTACGAAAAATCTATTTTAAAATTCTTTCCTCGACATTAATGATTTTATCGATCGAAATCATCAATATGAATTCAATGTGAATTTGTACAATATTGCAGGGAAAATTGATTCCAAATTCTTCAACGAATCCTACTCTTTTTATTGATCCACGTCTTTCTACACTTTCATTTTCATAATTTCGCTGAATCGTTAATTTGCGATTTGGTTTCGGAAAAATTAGGAACAACATATCTGGCATGAATCTGAATGATTATCGTTTATAAAAATTGTTGGAAGACGTTACCCTTGCCCTGTAGTGCCAAACTATATGTGCACCAAGGTTGCTGTGAAATGTGTGCGGCAGACTGTGCTCCAATTTGTCTCGATAAGCGCTGAGCAATCTTTCGAAGGGATGCCGCACTATCAAAAAACTGATGCTATCATTTAAATATTTGGCTAGCTCTTCCGCGCTATGCCTAGGATATCTCTGTCTGGCCAGTGAAACTGGCACTGCTTTGGAGGCCTTCAAAAATTGCGGACTGTATCTGTAAAATTAGCACAATAATGATTATTCATCATTCATTCATCATACCACTCATAATTATCAATGGTATCAATTACAATCAGCTTCGCCGTTCAGTAACTCGATTAGTATTTTAGCAAATTGGCGATATCGGGAAATAAAAGAAATAGGAAACTTTTTGCACGAGTATAATTAAAATTATAATAATTATTAATAATTATAATTTCATTATGCATTTAAAATAATTAAAATAATAAGATTTATCTGCAATACTATCTTTTTCTAATCATATCTTGCAATTTGCAATATGCGGCGGAAAATTACGCGAAAGTGATGCTTTATCTTCGTCGTGTTCGTTTCCGCGAGAAACGTTAGTTATGTAAACGACGATGGGACTTACCCCGCAAGTAAATTAAAATTATACATCCACGATGTGGACGCTGCTTTGAAAACGTTGCACCATATAAGGTGATACTCTCTATTTACAAGGAACTCCCAGGCGTTCGGCCTGTGAAGCGAGTCATTGCCAGGACGGTCGAGTCCTTCCTCAGTGCATTTTTCCGCTAGGAATTTTCGTCTGGCTGTTAGACGTTGCTCGGTTTCCGCCGTCGTGATCTGCTCCAATATTTTCTCCTCCGGTGTCAGATTCGCGTCCTACCGAAACGCACAAAGGCTTCAATTTGTAAGACAAGACTAATATGAAGAGACGTAATTCGTAATCGATACCCTATATTACATGCTATTCCAACAACGCTATCTTAGTGCTCGTTTAACGACGCCGTCGAATCGTATCGCGTCGTTAATTAGGATACTTTAAAATTACGGAGTGTCACGAAGTATTACTACTGTCATTTGCCGTTAACTTGACCTAGATTAATAGCGAGCGGTTATACCAGAGACTACTCCAATGAACTATAAAATGAGCCGGTGCTACTGAATTATGAATTGGATACTGACATAAGAGTTATGATATGTGTATCATATTATATACGAAACGTGTCGAAGATTGCTTGTTCGATTATTTCGCGTAATGCTTTTGTAATGTCTCTGCTGACAAATGACAGAAATGAGAAATACACGAGCGCACATATTTCGCATGACAATTAATCATTATTACTCTGCTAGTTATTATTCTCTCCATTATCATTTATACGGTGAGTACCTTCATTTGTACGTAGGTCCCGTGTTATTATATTATCCGCTTAATGGAAATTGGAAAAAAGGGATTTGTTTACAGTGGTAAAGCGCGTCGAATAGAATTATGAATGAATATAATCTCTTCTCGCGATCGATGTAGAACAGCACTCGATTACGACGCAGGTAATTGCGAGATAATGAGCACGCAGGTAATTGCGAGATAATGAGCGATGATTATAGCGAACCACGCAGTTAGAATTGCGCACATGCGAAAAGTTAGAGGGTCGGATCATCGATTGAGTCCGAAGAGTCCATGTACGCGAATCGCAAACGCGAATCTTTCCGTCAAGACCACGCTGCGACACGTATATTGACCTTCTCCGCGATTCGCAAGGTTAATCCAATTTCCCAATTTCTGCAATTAAGGATTTAAACACGTGTCTATGTATTTACTGAATACGCACTGCGCTGCACCGAATGCGGTCCTGATGAGTCTACGGTGCATTTGCATTTAAATTGGAGATCATGCCACTTATGAGCGCATCTTTCTTTTTATCACGTCTCTCACGTCGCTTTCAACATAAAGCGCTTTTTATCGCAGATTTAATTTTTCAAGGAAAATATTTCATTAACTATAGTATGAGCATATATTCTGCTATTTATGGTTAATTAATGAATGAAAATTAATTTAAATGCTATTCGTAGATAAACATGATACATGTTTACAAGTAATAAACACAGTGTGCCATGTGCATAACAGGCTACAAGCGGCAATTTATGTACTATATTGAAAGATACGTGCAGTGAATCTGTGCCGCAAATAATACGGTACATTCCTATGATTTTATGAATCATCTGTATTTTCGGGAAATTGGTTTCCGATTGGCTACCGTTGGAGAACGGTATATGTACATATATATATCCTTCGATTTACGTCATCTTCATCAAAGCTTTGCTTTGTTTAAACTTACATTAAAATTTCTGCAAGAGAGAGAGACACAGTTTTTCCCCGTTACAAGCAGTAGAAATCTTTCGGTAATCCATAATTACAAAATCAAGTATCTTGCGGCAGCCCTCTCGGGATTAGTAATTTAGATTGCTACAAACTGATTGCGATCGCGTCGAAACTCCGCAGGGAGTGACCTGAACGAGGGACGTAAAAACTGATTTCCTCCCGCGGTTCCGGCGAAGTCGTCCGGCGCGGGAAAGTCGTATCGATATCGCATTGTAGTGCGGCGAGCTGGCAAGACCGAATGCAGAACTACCGGCTTCCGCTTATTGATTTCGATGTGAAACGCGCCTTGTGCGGCGACGAATGTGGGCCACGGAGGGTGGTGGCGCATCGCGCACGTTTATGCACTGGCGCATCGTGCATGCACGTGCCACCTTCCTGCGAGGCGTTAGGGCGCGCATCGCCGTTATTCTTCTACAGTGTTTCTGCATTATAGACGTTAGTAGGTATCACGTTGTTTAAACGACAAATTCCGGTTAGGCAGCTTTCCTAAGTGCAATTAGATATTCGCCTGTTGCGACTGAAGTACTGCCGCACGAGAAATAGCGGCGTTGCGGATACTCGAGTCTTCCTTACAACACGTTTCCTTTATTTCGATATCACATAACAACCGCTATTTTTTTCTCCGTTATTTATAATTACTTTTGGCCATTATTACATTTTCGCTTGGCGCACTAAGGTGTAATAAGATAATTAATGTCTTTTTGATAAAAACGTTTCTCTTATATATTTAAACAGTGCTAGAATTAAAATTGTATTCTAGTTTTTAGTTACCGTTGGTTTTCTGTTTCTATTACTGTTTTATTTCTGATAAACTTCAACCCACACATTCGAATTTTTTCATCTCTGATTGTGAAATGTTATGCTCTACGCTCTGATTCAATTTTCGTTGTTCCGCAAGAGAGTAACTTTGTCAATAAAGACAATTTTACATCGTTTAAAAAAAATTTTATGCGTTGCAATTAAGTTTCTAATTGTGTCTCGCGTTTCTAATTCTGTCAGTATTAATTTTTTCAACAACGTGTGACTTTCCGGATTATGTGCCTAAGATTTTATCGCAAATATATGGAGTGTTACGCGTGTGTGATGACCGTAACGTATCATGCAAATGCTCCTACACGTAGAAACCTTTTCGGCGTTATATGTTATCTGAATCGGATATTTCCTGTGAAATATAATGTTTTCATTCGACTTTATGTTTCTTCTTTTGTCTTATGATAATCTCTTTATTGTTACTATCATATTGTTATATCGTTATTAAAAAATGTTTGCAGAAAAAATTCTAAAAATTCAATTATTTGCAAAAGTATTGAGCAAAAATAATTTTCAGACTATACATATACACTTATGCAAAGTCTAAAAAATTATAACATTACATTTAAGATTTTTGTTTCGTTCAAAATTTTTTACATTCAACATTGATAATTTTTTTTTACTTTTTATAAAATGTTCTTAGCTGTTTTTTTTCTTTGGGAATAACCGAAATTTATATATATATTTGATATTGAAGAGTTTATTACATTGTGATAACAAATTCAAATCGATGATAATATATTTTTATTGAACATGTGCATTAATATGCGTATTAATAGTCTGATAAATCTTATATCAAAAGACATAATGGGTATATATTCGTTGCCGACAACCGCGAAATGATTACGTTCAGGAGTAACTTTAACTACCTTTTCGGACATTTAAATGGGCCATATCAGGCGGGCACTGATCCACGTACCGCATTGCGCCTGGAAATGTGCCAATCTATGGTCGTTGTGCTTTACGTAAGGCAAACGTTTTCGGTCTCCCAGGAATCCAGGAAGCCGGTACAGAACTCTGCGTTCCCTCAAAATCAACTCTTTTTTACGCGAACTTCTGTTACGTCAGGAATGTATAACACGCCTGCTTGAAATAGCATGTTTACAGCACGTTTAATAGAGAAAATGTTTGGTTAAATGATAGCTTAAACTCGCGCGTAATTATCGGAAGAATTAAAATTGAGATTATACATTAATCAGCATTTGCGATTTTCGTTATATAACGTTGAAAATTGGCGTGAGTTCGATTATACGCTTGAATACGAGACGTTAAGTGACTCTGGAGAATGCTTTTGAAGCTACTGAATGAAACATTATACTAATATTAAATGATCCACAATAATAAATGTTCGGCTTTCGAGTTCCATAAATTATACTCGAATTATCCGAAACAATGCAGCGCAGATTTTTAGGGTATTAAAGACCTGTGAAATATCACTGATAAAACCTCTGCAGGTTAGATAACTCACCTCCAGCGAATTCCCGTGCTGCAGGGTGTTGGTGCCGTCCTGGCCCGACAGTGCCAGGACGATAAGCGCTAGGACACCGGCGGCAAAAATAGCACGGCGAATTCCTGCCAAGACGCGACGACGTGGTGTCATCTTCTCCCGGAGAACGTGTTTCCGTCTGTACTCATATCGGACTGAAACACGTTTAGAGCGTTACCATACGGCGTTTCCCAAGTAATGAATCGCTGTAATTAATCGCTGATCCGCGGGTCTCCGGACCATTACGTTAATTGCATTGTCTGCCGATCGCTCGCGACATCGTTACTTCGAATCTCATTAGCGGGGACGTTCGAGATTGGATGATAAACGAACCGTTCCGTGAATGTGAACGTAATGCGCGTTAGGCTGTCACAACTCAGGTATTATGTTTCGATCGGAAATTATTTAGCGTTCAACACACTCCGCGATTTGTAGCTCTCGCGTTTGATGACGGCGCATACCGTCTTGCTTGTTTTAGCGAGTGAACCGTTTTAAATTCGGCAGTGTAAATCTTTATTTCACGGCGAGATAGAGACGGTAGAATTAATGGCTCGTGCTGTTTGTTTCGCAGATATTATGTACGCGTGTTCCGCTTTGACGAGGAAGCGTAGCGCGATACCAGATTGTGACAAATATACTATTACGTCTTCGCGCGACGCGCCCTGACCGTTCGACACGGTCGATTCGACAGCTCAATCAATTATAATCTTCTTTTAGAATTCTCATAAATAACTCTCGTTACACTGATGTGCATTTCGTCCTAACGCTCACGTGGGAAGACGGCAAAGACGCACCTGCGAGTAGATGTTCGTTTTGCATATCGACATTCAACTAAACTTTACAATATTTGTATTCGATAAAAAAAAAGTCAAATTATTTTTAACCCTTTAAGACCTAGACATCGATACCGTTTGAGTAAAATTTTTTTCTTCATAGTATGATCTTAAAAGATACCCCTGATGAAGAATTTTGTGAGTCGAATAAAATTGATCGTCAAGAAATACGATTTTCTGAATGTACATAATTCATATTTACACATATGAATACTTCGTATAATCATGATAATAAACATGAAGAGTCAATCTTGTACTTTAAGATGATTCATGATATAGATAAGAAAATGAGAAACTACCAGTTACTTACTTGTTTTTGTGAATAGTTACATTGAATAGTTACACAAAATTAAGCGAGTTTGCTCTGCAAACGATCACAATAGTGACTTGTTTAGCGGGAACACCATTGTTTTACGAATTGAGACAGAGAATCTAGTTCCATATAGGACGGATCAAGAGTATTGTACCGACAGAAACACTACTTTATCAATACAAAACATTTGGGAAGAGTTGCACGGAAAAAACAATTATGATTGAATTAACAAGATACGTTTGGTTAAACAAATTTTGGTTGAAGTAAACAGAATTTCTGATTATTATAATCAAATATTCTGGTATGCCAATCAGAACATTTAGGTATGATATTGCTTACACGGAGAGAATTTTTCGTTATATTTTGCCGCAAAATTCACTACAAATTTTACTATGTTTGGT
>NJRQ01000004.1:330104-446349 GCA_003063805.1 Aphaenogaster ashmeadi
TTTATTATATCGTCTTTAATTTTATATTTGAGAGCCTTACTATCATTAATATTTAGTAATAATATTCAAGTATCTAGTTTTATGACTACAAGGAAAAAAGAGCATGGTTGGATTAGCATGACGTGTTTGATTAAAAGAGTATTAGTGAAACTAAACAGAATTTTTGGTTATTATAATTAGAAAAGAAAATCTTGCAAGACTGCTGCTAGACGGCGTCCGCTCTCACAAATAAAATTTGTCCAGTTAGTAACATAAGAGAAGCTATGTCATAATCATTCGTGCATCGTTTGAGCGTGCACTTAAGACAAGATATGGTTGTGTCTTTGCACCAAAAAGTTTTGTTTTTTACAAAAAGTAAAATTGCAGTTAAATTACAATTAAACTTTTTGTTATTTTCATTAGAACGCATGCAACCGAATGCGCCTGGTTACCGTAACCAGAATGCATGCAATCAAATTTGTCTGGTTACTTCAACCAGAATGCGAGTAAAATTTGTCTAATTATCTTAATAAAAATTATGGATTGTTCATATTTCATGAAACAGTCTGGTTGTTATATCCGTATTTCAGATTAATTCAACAAATTTTTTTTCTAGTGTGAAAATGAATGTACGTAATTATGTACATTGGGCGTTAGAAGGTTAAAAATACAGAAATTTTTTATATCTCTTTTTTTCTATATTCCTTAGTTTTGCAGTATATCGAGCAGTTCGTATATAAAAACGTATCAAAACATCCGTAACGGTTCAAGAATACTCCAAGTCGATGACTCAGATGATATAATAATTAGACTAGCGAGGAGAATTATAGGAGGCATAAGAGCCGTGTTTATTCGCGGAATGCTACAGACGGCGTGAGAAGGAGGCGCGCCAGTCCAGATGGAATGGGTAATCAGTTTCGCATTTCCCGGTATGCGTTCGTCCGTGTATCGAGATCGCGAGTATTCGCGCGCTGAGCAGCCGTGGAGCCGCGGAAATGTGACCGCATCCACGCGATAAGCATTCGCGCGCTGCAGAAATTCTCACGGTCAGTATGTCATGCGGTAACGTCGTCGCGTGGATGATCCCACTCGTAGTTGACTTTCTCGACGTTGCTGTTAGCGTAATTGTGTGTCTGACTGCGTATCGAATGGCAGATTCGTCGGGATTCGTCAGGATTCGTCATTGTATTCTCTATTCGTCCGGTTACGCGGATCGTTACAATGAAGCATTATAATATTGTGATACGTAGGAACAATCGGATTAGTCATTGTTTGCGAGAAGGAAGTTCGAGATTGATATTTCATGCGCGATGAAAACGCGTATCAAGGATAACAATCTGAGCACTAACGAGGAAGAGATTTTAAAAATAAGATCTTGAGTAATAATGAAATAAAGATCCCGATCCGTTAATACTCTACTTCGCAATTAAATGCAATTATTGCGGGCGTTTTATGAAACAAAATCTCTCGTTAGAAGGATAATCGCAGGGAGATGTGTAATTATCGAATAAAGCAAAGTGTAGGCTACATAAATCTCGCTTTTCACGAAACAAGTTTCGCGTTGATATATTGTTCGCGTTGCGTCTGACAGGTAAAAAGAGCCGACAAGAAAAATTGCACAGTTGCGAAAAGGATTTAGTAGGGCATATGCGAACCTTTTTGCGGAAGTGTTGCGCAAAAAGCACGTACGATCAAATTCCATCAGGCTTCAAAAAATAAGAGTGTTTCAGTCAGTAATATCATAGTATCAGCATTTGTCAGTGTTATAGATATAATACTATAAAATATGACGAGTTATAGATGTAGCTTTTTTATTGAATTTTGAAAAAAATGTATCGCTAGCTTGCATAAAAATAACATACGGAGAAAAAATTACAACCATATTTAATTATTGGGATATCTTATTGCAATTGTTTCCTATACATAATTTTTTAACAAAATCGTTCGGAGTATCATAACTATCAGTCGGTCAATCTTTAAAGCAAAAATGACTTCTTTCCGTTTTATACCGTTCCGATAATCTATTGTGCCATTCATCTACAGTCACATAATCTTTACGTAACTCCATTGTTTACTATAGACTCGACGCAATCAGTAAAATGTGTTTTTCCTGTTTCGCTGTTATTATGGAAAAAATGTATTCAAGTTAATTAAACAGCCGCATAAATGTTTTTTTTCTTTTTTAATGAATAATTATGTATAATTTGTAAAATACTCTACTAATAATAATGGTAATAATATATAAGATAACAAAAAATTGAGTCATCAGAATGATCCCTTGCGTAAGATTAGCGTGGACGAATGAAATATGAAAAACGGAATTTATGTATCTTATTCACGAATAGGGCATCTTCGTGTGACACAGTGCGAAACGGATCCATGCTAGCTCCAGGATTTCAGCATTAAATTACATAAGCCTGGCCGATTCTCTGTGCATGTGACTTATGTTTTCCGTGAGATCCATGATGGGAGAAACGGTTCGCTCCCACAGCGAATGGAACGATCTTTGATCTCGACGTGAATGGAACCGTTGATTTGTAATTCACGATTACATTTGCATTGTTTGTACGCGGGATAAGAACTGAAGCATGTGACAGCGGCAGATGTTGGCCTAAGCATTAACTTATTATCACCTGATTAAAATTTTGTCAATAAAAGATAATAATTCGAGAGATAAGTAACTCGAGATGAAAGAAGCTGCTGATGTTTCTAGGAAGAATTATCTGACGATTAAAAGATCTCAATAAATGGCGATGGATAACATTATTAGAATTATTAAAGAGCAGTGTTTTTATTTAATGTAAATGATTACAATGCGTATCGATTGCAAAATCAGATCGAGACAATATTTGCATATGACGCAGATTCGTGCTATAGGCGGCGGATTGCAATATCGCTAAGATAAATATTAGTCACGAATGTTATGACTTGGTAATTATTTGGCAATAGGTCGAATAATAAGAAAAGGAAGTACGGTCGTACATTTTATAGAAACGTCGGGAACTACTTTTGCGATTGTTCTTTTTTAAGGATCGGTTTATTAGAGCTAGCCTTGAAATCATAATCGTCGACGAGTAACTGCGAGAGAGATATTAAAGGAATCAAATGGCAGATAAGATTTCACTCTTTCTAATGTCAATTAATTTCAACCTTAATTTAAGTGGGTCGGGTGTGTCAATTAACATTGACTCGATTAGTTCATTTTCTACGTCTACTATGGGCAGATCTGTCCTGTACAAAGAGATAGTGAGAATATTTAATTTGCAGTTAAATAACCTATCCTATGTCGGTGCAATTCAACTCATATCCCTTTCGAAAGAAAGTAAGTCAGCTAAATTATAGCTAGACATAATCGTTAAGGTTGTTAACTTTGAAGCCCAGTTTTACTAACGTCGATAAACTCTAACTATAACTATATATTTAACCTCTTGATTCTTTTTGTGACTCTAGTTTACGGCATTAGCGATAATACATGATAGAAGAAGAAAATTTGATTAATCACGATTGATATCAGGTGACACGAGGTTTCAGTTAGATGAAGTTAATCAATGTTGTTCCCATATCACGAATAGAATAGTTAGAATCCCACGTTTGCTGCAAAACAATCACGAGTCGTCGTGATAATTTTCACTTCGGTCTGACATTATCGTTCGCCGTACACGCGATTCGACATTACGCTAGCGTATCTTTGCCGTATCCTCGCTATCGCAAAAAGCAGCAGTTTCCTGAATGACGGCGGCCTTGCATTCGCGGGAAAAACGGTCGTGTGCCGCCTTGTGTCATGGGTTCACGGGGTCAGCGGGTGGTCTTTCTAATCCCGGAATTTGCGCGCGGAGGCCGCGTTTACCACCGGACTAGAGTCGTCCCCAGGTCGATGAGATCGTCGTGCGTGTCGCGGGAATACCTTCTCCGGGCATATATCCGACGGCGGGATCACTGACGCATTTGTCGTCGCGCGCGAGCGTCGTCGGCGGGCGTCGTTTCTCCCCCGGGTCGGTGCTACGCGTCGGTGCGAGGGACGTCGGACGTGGTCGCGCCGCAGGAGGCCAGGAGCGCGCGGACGCGGTGTGTGGTGCCACGTGATGCGTGCCGCGTGTCGCCAGGAGAAGTACGATGCCGTACGATCACGGCGGCATCGTGCAGATCACTGAGGCCGACCGACCGACCGGCCCGTTCCACGAGCGCCTCGACGCTCGCGTCTCCGACGCTACCGCCCGACCCGTCCCACCAGGGCCGGGGTTTCGCAGGGTGCTCTCGTTGTTACTAGCTTTAGAGAATTGGAGCATTCGGTTCAACAACGTGGGCCATCTCTTTACAAATTTGAGAAAATTAATTCACATGTATTCCTAACTCCAAATTGAGAAACCAACTTTGAAGAGAAATCGACCTTTTAAGTTTCAAATGAATGCTTTCAAGTTCTTGTCTTGACACATATGATAGAAATACGTACATACACACAATATCAATAGAATTTATTTGTTATAAATTAGTATGTTGTACATACGTCTTCCGCGGCATCTCATGTGTGAATAAAAACAATTTCAATTTGGTAATAACAAAATATAGTAAAATTAAAAATGAGGATAAAATAAAAACGCGCATTTGCAAGCGCATGCTGGGTGAATACGAGAACAATAAATATTAATCTTGTGTCGGGGTATAAATACCCGACGCCAGACCTGCGGCTTGCCTTCTTCCATCCATTGGTCGGGTTTTTCGCGGGTCGATTTGCCGCTGGATGTTTCTCGCGCAAACGCGCCGCGGCTTGCGAGCCGCTCGCGAGCGAGTGAACGCCTTCTCGGTCGGAGATCGATCAATTGAAATTGAAACTTAATTACTAATGATAACTCGTGATTCGCGACGTATCGACCGCGCCATACAATCACGAGCTGCAGATGCTGTTTCCAAATTGCAATTCGATATTGCAACCTGCGTTGCGAAAAATTGACGTGAAAAATTGCACCGCGATTGCACGAATGCAGTTAACATTTTTCGATCTTTCTCGGACGCAAGTTTAATGTGAACGTTTAAAATACTTAATTTTATAATTAAGAGTAATGTGAATTACATTTTTATGTTACTTGATATTTCTACATTATATTCAATTATAATTTTATTTCCGATATTTGTTTCTCGTTATTGTTATTTGCATCTCAATCCGTATTGAAATATAGAAGGGTAGAATAAATTACGTTAGAATAAAATGCAAAAATATTAAAAAATAAATATTGATTAATTATAAATGAAAGAATCGTTGTTAATATTATCTTTTTATCCGTTAGTCAAGAAAGTCTACTTACTATTTTAGCCCATCTTCGTACGGTTGTCTTCACCTCATTATCGCTATTGAATTGTTGTGGCGCTAGAAATTCCTTCACCCACTGACTTCCGTTTTTCACTTGAAGAAATTTCAGCGGTTCCTTCAAGCGGTGATGAGGTGAAAATAGCTATACCAGATTGCGTCAAGACGTCGGCGGCAGACTTCTTCGACCAAACTTCTGCTGCGATACAATATCTCAATTTAGAGAGCAACGGGCTGAAAAAACTAGATTAGAGTATGTATAAGATTGCAACGAACAATAATGAAATCGGAGAAACTTCTTTCTCGTGTATATTCTCACGTTTGTTAGCCAATCGATTGTTTATTTTTGAGATGTATCTGATGTGAGGAAATTTCTAATTAATTAATTTTCAGTTTCTCGCGCTTTAACTCGCTCTAAATATGTTCTTAACACGAATGGAACGTATGATATATAACAAGAAAAAGGAACGTATAAAATATCGCGTGCTATTTCGATTTCATGGAAAGGGAAAAGGAGGAAAGTAAATTTTGCAAATTATGTCAGCATTCTCTATAAACCGCAATTTGCATAATAAAATTGTTCCACCGCCGTTGATATCGCGTTATTATACTTTTGCAGGAACATCGCGATTAGTATCTTTATTCGCAGGTCGATTTGCATGGATAATGCCGATGTAAGCATTGCATTCAAGGTCGATTCGCATGTGCATATCCGCCAACTTGGCAATCGCGTTATCTGTGCATGACCTGATTATTCTTTTGAGAAAAAAACATGTCCGTAATTTTTTAAATATAATAATAATAGGAATATTATGATGAAATAGTATCGATTAAAAAATACCAAAATGATATCTATATATTCTGCAGGAAATACAAATCGAGCGGACAAAGGAAGATTAAGTTGAATTGCCTGAATGGCGGAAGTTGAAACGATTTATTTTCTTTCTGTAAGTGATGCGAACCAATGGTAGTTCGTCTTCGATTATTCTCACATCGATATCTCAATCTGCTCGGATGAGTTCGAATGAATCTGTCAGTTTGAATACGACGCATTTCTTCTACCATATTTTCTCAGCATGATTGTCGTAGAATGATATTCAAACATGATTAATTAAAATGCGAGCTGTTTGCCGCTTCGATTAGCTCGCATCTATCTGTATTCATTCTATGCAATATGCATACATTATGTATGTCACATAACATTAGAGGTTTTTACGTATTACTGAATACATATAAGTATTCATGTATACATACGCAAGTCATGCATTATTATCATTAAATGAGGCAAATATATATATCATGTGACACATTATCATCAACGAGTTTTAACTAGGAAATTTTCCTGATTTATTCTCTCTTTACTTTTAAAAACTTAATTTCCGGAATATCTAATTGATGACACAACTTTCCTATCTTTGACGTCAATATTGACTTTTCTCGTAGAAAGCGCGAGACACACACACACACATCTCTTTCCCGAGAATGGTTTCTCCCAACAAATCATTACATCACATCACGATGTAAAGACTGTTTATTACTATAAATATATAACCTAATTATGTATAAGACAAAAATTTCTCCGAGTTAAAATCGAATTTTTTAAAATAACGAACTTTTTTTATCATTACCATTTAGATATATTTTACGCGTTTTATATTCTGTAACGAGATAGTTTAAAGAACCATGTAGACAATTATCAATATTAAATTTTCAACAGATTAAGCCATACTTGTTATTTACATTATTATATTTGAAATCAACATTAAAAACTAAATTCCAGATAATAAATGTTTGTTATAATTATAATTTATTATGAACTATACATTCTTTAAAAGCAGCAACAAAGATATTTTATTAAACAAATGATATTAAGAAGACCGATGATATTAAACAAATATAAATATGAAAGAAAGCCTTTATCGGTCACGGCGGGTCTTGGTGCCTAATAATAATTATTTTTGTGAATATTCCTGCTCATGCGAACTGCGCGCCGCATATTCGTCGGTCTTGAAACACAGTTCTTACATGAAGCCGGAATAATTAATTCACATATTAAATTGACGGGCAATTTAATTTTTGATGCTCACTAGCATCTATAAGATCCCCCCATCCCCCCATTCCCCGAAAAAATACGTCGCCTGAAATATGACGTTCAAGCAACTTATATTTGTTATTGCGAGAAATATCACCACATGCCTCGATGGTCGAATTGGTAGGACGCCCACACGGATTGTTGGGAGATCCAGGTTCGAATCCTGGTTGAGGTGTTATTTTTCGCAATAAGTTCTTTACAGTTTTTTCGGGGAATGGGGGGATGGGGGGATCTTATAGATGCTAGTGAGCATCAAAAATTAAATTGCCCGTCAATTTAATATGTGAATTAATTATTCCGGCTTCATGTAAGAACTGTGTTTCAAGACCGACGAATATGCGGCGCGCAGTTCGCATGAGCAGGAATATTCACAAAAATAATTATTATTAGGCACCAAGACCCGCCGTGACCGATAAAGGCTTTCTTTCATATTTATATTTTATTAACATGCATACGAGTTAACTGAAAACTATGTGTCGAAAAAGAGGAACCCTTAGATGCGATTGCCAGTAGCGTAGGATACCGTTGTTTTCTTTGCAGCACGTTGCTGAACCCTAGATATTATCCATATGTGTTATCCACGCGGGGCGAGGAGATTTTCGGTGAGTCGACATTCTGGAAATTGAAAGAAGAACGTTTCTTCCACTCGGAAAAGATCAATTCAATCCAGCCCGGACCCATCGTGGCGACAATGGTGCTCGATCTACCGATGTTCGATCAGGAGCCTGTCGTCAAGTGCTGGGGTATAATCTCATACGAGATCGATGAGACACAATTCCAAATCCCAGTGCCGCCCATTCAACTCTCCATCGCTGAAACGATCGATAGTTCGTGTATAAAGTTCTTAGATAAGAACAAGTATGGTGCGATATTAGCTCTGAAAAGCACGTCTACGATAGAGAAAATCATTAACGTTCAGTTCTCGCGAGACGATCCAGACGATCAAGATGATCAAAATGGGTCCGGCAATGAACTCTTTCGTTTCTTGACCAGGAAGACGTTCGCAATGATTTGGAACAATGTTTTCTTGATGAAAGAACACGGCTCTCTGATGTACTGTTTGGTCGAGGTACGATCGATCGATGTCGACGAAGCGAATATCAGTATCTTTGCCAGGTAATGGATCGCTGACGAGCGGAACTACGTTCTCTTCGAATCGCAATAAAATGTACAATGATAAAGGATAGATATACATTATTAACGATAATTTGGTTGCAGATCTGTCAATCAGCTGAACATAATATTGCATCTTTTGCAAGACGAATTTTCGAATGTATCTGTTGTGGACGAGACCGATGATTGCGTTGAGGCTGCGAATGCTCTGATACACGAGTTAAAAATGTTTCGCGACAAGAAAAGCATCTACGAGATACAAGAAGCAAAAGTGATAACAGACTTACTTATTCCTTAAGTTCTATTTACCGCCGTTTAAAAAAGATACTTTTATATTAATATGCAACGTAATAGAATTACGTTGACATAATAATATTATGTGTAAAAATACATTGTAAAAACTAAAAATTGTTTGACAATTGATGCAGTAACATCATGCGAAAAGCTAATATCGACGAGATAAAATAAACGATATTAAGTAAATTAGATTTCCATTATTTCGCCTAATTTTTTATCTACCACTTTTATAATATTGATATAATATAATTATCGAATTGAAATTGATATTAAGCCAATTGTTGTCTTACTTTCTTAAGAAATTTATATAAATTTATAATATATAAATTTTTTTATTATGAGAGAGAGAAATACAGTTGAACTCTCTCTCTTACTCGAACCTCGCTAACTCGAAAACTTCATAATGTGTGAATTTTTATTCACTCTTTACACTGTCAATATTTTTATGACTCGAAATACTCGATTAGTGGAGAACCTTTAACTCAAATTACCTGTTCCCTTAGCATTGGACTTGTTAAAGAGGTTCGACTATACATATTATCATATTAGTGTGTATCTTCGCATGAAGAGAGAAACATTCATACTGACGAATGGAAATGGAAATGGAGGTCTTAGACGCTATAAATTTTTGAAATAATTTATTTTGTTAAACTATATAAAGCACATATTCGTAACATATATACTGTAGTGAGAGTGGATAGTGAGTGATCGGAGTGACAGAGTGAGTGAGCGAGTCAGTGAGTGAGTCAATATGGGTCAGTAGACTTCGCTGAGCACTTTCGATAAAAAATATCATCGCTACGACCAATGTGTGTGCATTTAACGTCATCAACGATTACATACGATGTAATTCTCTCTTCGGTACATATGTATACAGTCGTTTCATTACAGGTATCACTTTGTTGTATATGCCCGCCATGTCTCGGCCGCGTCCTATGTGTATCTCGACTGATTTACGCGTCGCAATAGTATGTATACGCCTATGTATTAAGATACCTACATTGTAAAATCGATAAACGCCTTCGCTGTTGATTAAGACTGAATGTAAAGGGGCACAGCAGCGGCGAGACGTGAGAGTTCTGTTAAAATATCGCGCTTCGCACTTCGTAGGTTGAGCCCGTAATGAAATATCGGAGTGTGCGCCCATCGGTAGGGATTCAAGTCTATCTTCTTTTTTTTTCCTTTTTATTCTCGATGCATCGATACGATATTTTAGCGGAGCAGTTGACGCCAATTCCATCGACCCGACGCCGACGTTGATGCACATATTGATGCATATATTTGCATTTAGTTAATCGAGACTGGGGCTCTAAAGCCTACCGATCGATTAGTGGCCGGCTGTTTAATTTTTGTTTGTACGTACACGTTCGTTCAATTCTTCCTTCAAGTGGAAGTTCCTATAATAACTTCTTCCAATAATAAAGTTTTTTTTTTGAAATTATTATCTCTTTTGTTTTTTGAACCCATTGTCAACAGGACCGGCTCGTTCGCACGTGGAGAAAAGTCTCGCCCGAGACGAGAGGTTGGTATTATTACGCTACATCATCAGTCCACGATCATTCGTCACGACACCTGTTAACAGCGAGTTAATTAATCTTGTTTGTGTGTCTGGAATCGAAAGCTCTCTCCCTTGCGAACTCGCCGGCTGTCTACGCTTATTGCAACGCGCGACATCACTCGGTCTTTTTTCTTTTTTCTCTCCCTTTTTTCATCACCGCACTCTCTCGCTCTCGTTCTCTTTCTCTCTTTCATGTATTGTCCGCTTGGCTTATTTACATACTACATTGGGCTTCGACTGTACACGCGGATATATACTCATATGTATATTCAATGTACATAGGTACTCAATTCCCATTCGTTCTCGTTTCATATGAGCGGTAATTTACAATAAACTAGTTTGACGTTTTCGTTCTCGTCGATGTCGCCGTCGCCGTCGTCGTCGTCGTCACCGTCGCCGTCGCTGTCCTCGTTTGAGTATAATTTACTAATACACACGCAGTATTCGGCACTCTCGTTTTCAAGCTTTAAATCGTACGCATAACAATCTCTCGTTTTATAAAGGTCGCGAATACACGAACACTTAACCGATCGCTGAATCGCAGTCGCGTTCTTATTTGGAGCGGCTTTTGGCTCGTTTTTGATAGGATTATGAGACTGCTCGGCAACGAGCCTCGCAATCTAAAGACCATGGATTCGTTTACTCGATGCAATTTTCGCGAAATTAATCGGTTCGATTTATCATTTGCTACTAAAGAACTCATTTAATATAAAATAGATTTTATAGTACAAATATTCGAGATGAATAAAAAATTAGGTAAATTGACATTTCAACATAATTGCATATATTTTATATAGAATTATCACTTTAAAGATGGCTTAAACAGCTAATAATCTTTATATGATTTTATTCTTTTATACGATTGCATTTTATGTTATTTTTAATATATCATAATTTTTATAAGTTATTTCATAGACATGTGAATACATGGTCTTTAGCAAGCGATGCTGTTGAAATCCGAATCCGAAAGAAGACAAACTCGAATGCATAAAACGTTCCTCAACGCGCAGAAAAGCGAGGTGTCTGTGATTTTACGTACTATCAGTTCTTCAAGAAAAATTTGCTATTTTGTAAACAATTGTGCAATTAAATTCGGATTGAAATAGTTCTATAAGAAAATTCTTGATGTAATATAACGCAATAGTATAGTATAAACATAATGTTCTTTATGGAAGCCGATATCTGTCCCTTTATTAAGAAAATCTTAGAATTGATGTGCCTTGAAACGTAACAATTCTCGATGATATTACTTATGTGATATAAGCTTAGAATGAAAACAATCCTGGATTCGATATTATCATATTTGTCGTCTCATGATGTTCGACAATGCAATCAATATCGGCGCATTTGCGATGATAATCATGGTTTCGCTGTTATGATAATAATCGTATTATATCAGTATTGATTGCGAGCTTTGACGTAATCGTCTCCTTTTCTGCGACAAATTTGTTTGATAAACACGAAGAAACGAAATGTTCGCGGAGATATTCTGAATTAATTGTTTCACATAAAACTTGCTGCAAATTTTTACGTAGATGCCTCTTTTTTGTACTCCAAAAATATTTTTTGGTAATTTAGAATTGAGATATATAATTATATTTATATTTAAATGAATAAGTAAATAGTATCAGAGACGTGTGAAAATTTAACACAATTTTAAAAATTAGAATATTTGCAATTATTTACAATACATGTTAAATGCAAATATATCCAGATTTTAGAGCGTTTATTGACATTCAAAGTTCAAATGTAATTTTTAAATTGCGTTAAATATTGATCTAAATTAGAAGAAGAATTAGTAGAAGACAGTTTCACATTAATCCGTGTATTAATCATTTATCTCACACGCTTCTGTTGTACTACAGTAAAACAAAGTTTCTTTTATGTTTTTACTGTTATTACTTGTAGAAAAGCCTACGCACAAAGTTGTAATACAGTATAATACATTCACATTCAAGAAAACTTTACATGAGTTAGGATGGTACGAGGAGAAATCAGTTTCTTGAACAGGCAATACTAATTGCACCAAAGTATTTATTCTTAGAATAAATAGCAGCGAAGGCACTAAATTAATATTAATATCTGTTCATTAATGATTATTACGAAAGTAAAGTTAACATTTTATCAGTATACAAGTGCCATCTGAAAACAAGGACAATCCCAGAAATTCTATTGTTTAAATTTTTTACAAATATGTCTTCATATTTTGCAGTACGCAAGGAAAGTGTGTTATGTAGATCCTTTTAATTTTACATTTCAATTTGATGCGTTTCTTTCGCGCATTTATCTCCTATTATATGCGGTAACATAAACTCTTTGCAAAATATGTATTGCAAAGTCGATTTGGCGAACTAACGTTGCAGCAACGAATGAATATATATTTCACGCTGATTGAAATCCTAATTATGATACTCGCCAGTAACTCATCACAACCTAACTGAAAAATTAGAATAATGTATTCGCAGGCGTTTACGTATAGTCGCGTCGTAATGCGTGTGGAAATCTATTGACGAAATATACAAACGTTTGCCTTATTTTCGCCGACTTCGGTTTAGAGACGTCGTTACTTTTTCCCACTACGTGATTAGCCTTAGTACTTGTTTCTCTTGAAATTGCTTTCTCCGCTACTTATACGATTTATCGCGATTGACTTCACTGGTAGAACGCGTGTCGCTTTGTAATATTTTATTTGCAATTCATTCTATATATATGTACACGTCTGTCCGCACGTCCGTGTACATCGTGCAATCCGTCCATTTAATGCAGTATTCGATAGCGGCAATCGGAAAATAATCGCCAGCGAGAAATACTTCGACATAGAAATTCTAGCAGTCAGATAAGAAACATAGTCGTTACAGTCGTGCGTTTTGCATAGTTGCTATTATGTATTAAGTTTCATAAAGCTTCGTTAAGCACACGCGGACGTATCGCAATGTACATGTACGCCCGGACATATTTAACATAGATTACATTATCAGTGATTAAATAATAGCATAGAAAATAATTGTTTTCCTCGCCACGAAGCTAGAGTCTTTCAACTATTTTGCCATTGACCTTTGATACTTGATATTGTTTTTTTTTACTCTCATTTTCTTATACATAGTTTAGTTCTTCAACTAGTTAGTCGCTAGTGTGATACTGTATGAAATCTCGGAGTATGCATGTACGTGTGTGTATGTGTGTTTGTATGTTTGCTGCACGTGTATATGCACTCGCGCTCGTCATGCTGTATCCGAATGTTATGTATGCAGATGCATGTATAATTTCGTCGGCAGGCAGGACACAATATGTGACGATATGCACGAAAAAAAAGACGTTCTTTCTCGGATAAAAATCAAGAACGCTTTTGAATAAATGTCATAAAATATATTGCTGCAGAATGTACGATATTTTAAGTAGTGTGTCATTATTAATAATTTGATTTTTAAGTGGCCGAGTTTTAACGAGTAATACCGAAATGAATCGATAATACCGCAAACACGAAAATTGTGTTTGTGTGTCAGAATTTGAATCTTATATTTGAGTATTGTTTGAGAAATCGTTTTAATCGATTGGCAACGTATTGGCTCAGTATCTGTTTAACACCACACGCCTGAGAAAAATAAAAATAAGTTTGTCTAATTGCAGTCGTGATATTAATGAACTAAATAAAAGAAATTCAATATATTGCGAATATTTATATGCTTGTGTCAAACTTAATGCCAAAAGATAAAAATATGATGTGAAACATGTGCACGATTTGAACGTTCGATTGAACTTTCGATGCAGATTACTTTGATCTAATTAGTTGGAGATTACGAAAAATAATTTTACGTTGCAATTGAAATAGCTAATAACCAAGCATAATTAATTTTTATGTTCCTTCAAAATTGCCATTTTGCGATTATGATAAAGAAAGAAAATTGCGTGCAAAATCAATTTGATTTCTTTAAATTCTCTTCTACATTCAGAATTTCCATCCTATATTTTTTAGTATCTAACGTTCGCGGTTCCTCTTTTTCCGTATGGCACATGTGTCAAGGCGTGACGACATTTAAAACTAAAATGTTAGAAAGAAATAGTTCATAGTATTTTTATGTTGACCCTTTTCTTTGACTCCTTTTTTTCTATGAGATGAATTTTAGAGTTTAACAACAGGTAAATAAAATTCAGCTTTTTTACGCGAAAATGACATAGAAACTAAATGGACGGGCGAAGTTGAGTATTGCCATCGATGGTATGTACATGATTAATGATCGCTCTTTCACACACTCGCTAGAAGTAATTCAATCTTAATATAATACATTTAATTATATACTCTCACTTTGCACCCTCATCCCTTACTTGTATTTTTCGTGCGCTTCTGAGAAGTCTCGCATACACTCCTTTAGAGTGATTGTTCAACTTCCTATCGGTTATTTGTTAACGTGATTACACGTATAATATCTATCGCGACCGATCGCGATCACGGTATATCTTATGCGTGCACGCGGTGAATGTAGGTACTCTTTTCTACTTATGTTCTCTTTGATGTGCATTGGCTTTTGACTCATTTGCCTATTGTGTGTGTATGGCTCTGTGTATATCGTGTGTACGTATGCTTGTGTTCGTGTGTGTTACATGCGTATGACATGTATACTTATTATATTTATATACCTTCTCCCCATGGTACCTCAATTATACAGTAACATTTTGCTAAGGCATTCGTTATGGCAAGTATATTTTAAAGGTGCCGATGTCTAAATACGCGCGTGAAATACTTCTCGTACACTTTATAAAAGTATAGTCGGCCGGTTAATTCCCTAAATATATATAATATAGCCAGGCTAGGATCGAATCGGTTTTAAAAAGAAACGACGGCCCCGTTAGAAAAGAAGTGTGACCTCGATTCGAATTTATATATTTATATATATATTTATATATATATAGGTATGCGGCTTGCACATTCGCGGCCCGCGCTAATTTTTCCCTAATCGCATGCAATTCCTCCAATCTAGATTTGTACGCCTAATTATCCCGTTAGTAAAATATATCGAATTGCAAATCGCTACGTAAATCGCAAAACGAGAAGAAGTTAGATCTCGAAAAGCACGAGTGTGTGTTCCTTCGGCCAGAACGCGTACGGCTACTAACTTCCACTCGGTATAAAGTGACGCCTAACGAGGTGCAACTGCATCTCCGAGATGTCGTACGATAGCTTGAGATATTCGTACATACCAAGCGTTATTAGCTGAAGGCCCGATTGATTTCCTCGTTCGAATTAATTAAATGTTTGCTATTAATTATTGCTTACTCACAGCATGAGCTGACCTTAATGAAATACGCACAGCAGCGTAGAACGGCAAAGTCCGCACGTTTATTTTTATTATTATTACTTCGTATTCTTATGGCACATGTAAGATCTTTTGCGAGTAATGGCGTAGCGTCAGTGAAAGTAATCGTTCGCGATTCGTATTACTATTGAAATTTAAATATAAATTTCTACGTAAATTCGGATGAACCTGTCGTATATAAATTTATTCATTTTGTTCGTATTCAACCAAAGAGTCGATTGATTTCTTTTAATAATAATATCCTCAAATAATCGCAGATGATTGCGGGTATTGTTGTACAAGCCACACCATTAGCATCGCGAAAGATACCGACAATGTACTTCTAGAGAACCGCAGCATTCCTACTCTGCCATGTATTTCATCCAAATTTTCGTACCACCTCTGTAGCTAAATCCCCGAAAAATTTTATTTTACGAAACGCCAAGTAAATCCTCGGATTGCTAGAAAGAAACGGAAGCGAAGTTGCGTAGAAAAATTGAAATATCTCATTGAAGTATCTCGCTTTCCTCTCATTCGTCCAATCGATCTCTAGCAAGCTCTCGCTATAACTGATAATGCTGCCCGCTGTAGCCTGCTTTCCTTCGCACGCTCGAAAAAACGATCGTAATTACAAACGCAATAACACGTGTAATAGAAAAAACGTCGGTAGATTCATATCAGCGCCGCAACAGCGTACATACATATTCATACCATAAGCACGACGTTGGATATTCCCGCTCATGGTGTGAACCCTGTAGAAAACTCTTTCGTAGAAAATTGACGCTAGGGTAATGTTTTCTTCATTTTATTTTTTTTTTTACAAGGCGTACTACGCAGGTTTTCCAGCTAGCTGCCCTAGCTTTTACACGGTGTCACGATATTTTGAGAGATCCAAGAAAATTGAAAATTTTTCGAAATAATTTTGAATACGAGATTGTAATTATGCAGCAGATATTATCGAAACAGATATGATACAAATTTGATGAGAATTATTTAACGCGACGTTCGGTGAGGGATTATCTGCTGCTCTTCCAATCGCGAAGTTCGACTATTTTCTTTGCAAAAGAAAAATTGTGACTTGTGATAGCATCATTGCATTCGAGCAACTGTTAGGATCTACGTGATTATACACTTCTATTTAATATTATACAGGAATTACCGAACGCGCGAGCTCTGATGCATAATTCGTTGTTTCAAATCACATTTGATTTTCGAATAGTTCTAGAAAAACGGACAATGGTAGTGGAATTTTGAAGATGACACGTTCACATTTGCGCTAAAATAACGATATTTAATCGCAATAATTTTATTCAAGATTCATATTGAAGATGTGTTTAATAGCGTCCAACGCGCATAATGGAATAATGGAATATAATAAATAAAAATGAAATGCGTTTTTATCGGAAACCATAATTGTTTCGAAAGTACCGTGTCACCGTGCAAGAACTATTGAGAAACGCTTAACAGCGGATCGTCTAATAGCGTTTTTGTTTAGCTTTGGACAGTCGCATATTTCTTTGTCGATCGTTCTTATAGCTTTCGATCCTTGAAACCGGAAACGGAAATTGTAAGTTTACCTTGAAGGGAAGATAATTTTAAACGGTCGTTCTGTCGCGTTCGTTTAGCGCGATATTTAACGAGCGAGATTACCGATGGGTACATACTCGAGAGACGTACAATACGTGGAAATTTTGTCCAAGCCTCAAGCCTGCTTTGAATTGCGAGTTTGAATATATTCTAAAAAAGAACGAGTACGATACGCTATGCCAGTCAAGCGTTTTTGCCGAGCGCGCTGTAAAAACAATATTCTCGGATCCAGCGTATACTTTCGCGACGTCTTTCAACAGAACGATTGATATGTGAAATTTGAAACACCCGCTCACGATCTCTTCCTCGCAACGTCCCATTCCGCATGCTCTATAGATCGCAGTTAAATTGACGCACTTTAATCAGCCTCGGACGACAATTGTATTTAACGCTCTCGCGATCCGGTGCACGCTATCCGGTTAATTTCTTGCAACGAATGTAGACCTGCGTTTTTCGTTTTCTTTTTTTTTATCTCGGGCTTCCTGTCGATTCACCGCCGGTACAGACACTATGCGTCCATTTCCGATTTCCGGATCTATTTCCCTTCCACTTTCAATATATATTCCGCTGTTCACGCAACCTGTCTCTCAATACAAAAACTATTCACCTCTTTTTTTTTTGTTTTATTTAATAAGTGTCTCACTCTTGTCTGTTAGCATTTACGGAGTAAGGTTCACACGCCTCAAATAGTCACACGATCTCTGTTTAATTCTAAAGACTTATTCTCCCCCGTCTTTTCTTTTGTAGTGCGCTATAGAGATGCGTATCTCCTTACGTACATATTACGTACGGTATTATGTACACGTAATATCTTGTATGTGTATGTGAGTAGAGTACTAACACAGCACTTCCTTGCCGCAGTTTCTTTTCCTTTTTTTCATCGTTTTATCGACATAAGTAGACAGTGGCTAAATAGTGTCTATTAGTTAGCAGTGGTAGTAAGAGTACAGCTTCTTTCTCTGTTTCTTTTGTATACAATCACTTCGTTCTTTCCCTCGCACTCGTCTCGGAGCACAGTAACAATGTTATATATATATATTTATTTATAATATTTATATATTAATGCGTACCTCTTAGGCCCGAACCGGCAGATTAATCCTAGACCGTTCGTACAGATTAAACTATAAAAACGTCGATCATGCGGTCTACGACTACTCTACCATTGGAATGTCTTGACCTCTCGTACGCATTCTCTCTCTCTCTCTCTCTCTCCTTACACTCTCGTGGCTATTATATAGTATTTATATATATATTTAGGATGAGACGTGTGTTGAAGATGTGTAAATAATGGCAAAAAACTATGTCTCTCTTACATGAAAAATAGGTACTTTTTTCCTTTTCATTTTCTCTCTCTCGTTCTCTCTCTCCCTCACGCACGCTTGTGTAAGTGTTCAATGTTTACATATGTATATGTATGAAATACGCGCGTCTAAACTCTTACGTGAAGATATATGTACATGTATTCGCGATAAGGTGTATACGCGTCAACTAGAAAAAACGATCGGCTCATTCCTTTCAATCGTGCGCTCGCTACTGGAGTCTCGTCATCATACAAGTAAAAATAACATTCGGGCGTTATTTTTAATAGAGGATGACCGATTTACTTTTCACGCGGAAGGGAGCACCGCAATCTCGAATCTGAGAGAAAATAAAAGCGAATAGCTGCGTTCGATCGCATGCTTACTAATGTCGAAAGGACGTTCCTTTAATCCTAAAGAGCACAACATGATTTAACATACTTTAGTTAAAAGAAAGTTATTGTGATCTTATTAATTTTATATAACCAGCGGGAAGTTACAGAGGAACTTCTTAGATCTAGACGACGTTAGGGACTACCTTAGTCCCACCCGTTTTTATAACTATTACTACTACTATTAATTTTATATGTAAATTGCCGAAAAGAAAATAATTTAAAAAAAGAATTTGATAAAAATATATTTACTTTGTTATAATTTCATGGAAATTTAGGAATATTACGAAGTGATGCTACAAATATATTTGTGCTCTTCGGGATTAAGAACCAAGGAGCACGTTAGGATTTATAGTCGTGAACTAAATAGTACTACAATTATCTTTCGAAAACTTCTTTACGCCGAATCTTCTTCTGCTAGGAGGTATTTGAAATGAAATATTTTGTTTGATTCCGATTAGCGTCTATAAAATACGCAAAGTGAGATCGATCGGTATGAATCAGTTGGCCTCGAAGATATTGGTATTTATAAAACGTTGTTTAAACGGAATACAATAGATCAAGCTCCGGGGGGGAATTATGATGTATAAACTGCTTGTAAGTATCGATTTAGTCGGTGTCAAACCATTTCGCACGTAGAGCTGAACATTATAGGGTTATCTTGCAACACGATATTTATAACCACTATGCATAATACTTCATATATATGTATATCTGTATCTTTTTTTTTGTAATTTATTTAGTCGCCTAATTATGCGGTAGTGGTGTAGTAATCATTGCAAGTAATAATCGTAACAATAATAATAATTTATTACATAGTATTTATAGTTTCTTTTATAGTACATCGCGTTTTTTCTTGTTTTCATCTCATAAAAAGATACTTTGCTCGCGTTACGCTTAATATTCATTCATTGACATGTAACCACAGCGGCCCGAAGGACTCTCAACAAGTAAACACAGCCTCCGGGCCCTCGGTAGCATTTGTAGAACCGGTTAATCCGTATAATCGCATCTCAAACTCTCTCTTTTTCTGGATTCGTCCGCGGATTCTCAAACGCGCGACCGTAAAATTTCCCTCTTACCGATCGTATTTCTGTACCAGGACGGTCTATCGAATGTATCCGACATTGAGTCGCAACATGTAATCATCACTCGGCTTTAGTGTCGTTATAACACTCTTGAAGTGAATCAAAACGTAGCAAAATAAGGGGGGATCTATCAAACAAGCGAGATTACGGAACGCAAACTTATTTCACGTCTGAAATCAGAAAAAGAGCCTTCATCGATAAAACATTTTAGCCCATCCTACGTGAACCTTTTCTTCTTCGTTCGTCTATTTCTTTCCCCGCACGGAGTATTACACATTATTCGTTTCATTTATTTACGCGGCTCTAATGTAGTACGAAGCTAAAGATAAATCGCGTCAACTTAATCGGAATACTCTGGTCTTACGACGTACGATTTCTCTATGTTAGTTGTTGCCTTAAAAAAAAAGAGCATTCTAATTCTTCACGTAGATTATACTGCTTTTTTCTTCTTTCCTAAGGTGCGAAACGTCAACTTGCAAAATCACAGAGAATTACGCATCGTTACACTGTTATTTAGGATTATACCTAATTTTTTTCCCACGATGTGGGCTACATATTCTCTATAAACTTCTAGGCCTGCTCTTCGTCGTCTTTGAGATCTTCATTCTTCGCTGCGTCCATCCATCTTTAATATTGCATCTGATGCGACGCGGCGATTATTCTCAATGAAGAGACACGGCGTAAAAACGTGGCTCCATGTTCTCCAACTGAGATACAGATGTTTCTTCTTTTTTCTTCACCTTGCGCTCGTAAAAGATTAAAACTTCACGATAGTATGGAGTGCTTCGTCATTATTTTCTAAATAAAACAAGTCGAACCAAGTTTGAAAGATAAAGGGACCTAAAATGTAAAAGTTTTTCCTTTATTCTTCAAACCTTTCCTTCCCATCACGGAATTATTTTGCGATATATGTGTTTCATGGAGATTTTATATATTATATATATATATATATATATATATATATATATATATATGTATATATATATAATAATATTTATGTATTATTGCAATATTTTATTTTTCGCAAATCTGTATCGTAGTTGGAGCATAGGACTCAATCTCGGCGGTTTTGCGGTCCTGGACGAAAATGCCGTCAGATTAATATAAGAAGGCGCTATAAATCGATTGCTAAAGGACTACTGGCATGGCCGATATCTATGTATAGACCGCTGCTATAGGATCGCCCTAGCACCGGGCACAAAACCACCAGTTGTCCTATCGATAAGAAAAGTTCTATCGTTCTTCGAACATGGAGCCGTTAGTATCTCTGCATGTGCTAGTAAAATGAGTGTCGTCATTGATACGAATCCTTGTGGAAAGTGTCGCTCTTGTGAAAGATTCTCCGTCCTTCTCTCGTAAGTTCTTGGCTCGCGAAATTGTTCTCAGACTTTGGTCTGGGCAAGAGGCAACCCGGCAGCGTTCTGAGCTCCATACTGTGTACCTAAAATGATAAATTTTACAAGGATGACACGCGCGTCTATTTATTTTTGTAAAGAGAAACCGCAGGACTTCTTTCGTTCGTTCGTTCAGATTAGGGATAAATTGCAATCGGTAAAATTAGAAATAAAAAACATTGAAAATAAAAATACATATACTTCTTCTTTTGGCTGAGAAAGGAAACGCCATAAAAAAATATGTATCCATAGCTTAATCCTAGATTATACGAATTCGCGTACTTACTGATTCCTCACTGGCGCTGGCATGCGCAGCCTGCTCTGCGAGCGCATTTACTACGGCGTTTATCGTTTTCGATTCGCTGCCAAGATCCTCCTCGCGATGAGCCACCAGATTAGGATTCTTCCCGATTTTGTTTAGCCTACAAGGAGAGCATGGTAAGCGTAGGGAATGTCGCACGGGACGTAACCGACTACTATTCACACCAAATTCTAAACCACTTAGCAGCACAGTGATTCGTCCGTTTCGTGGCGCTTTACAACACCCGCCGCTTATCATCTGTACTCAACAGCGATTATTATTTGTTTCGACACTACTTGCACTGCTAAAGGTAGTTGAATGAAATAAACTGATAAAAAAATTAGTTATCTTTGTCACACTGATCGTGGAATTGCGTTGAATTGCCTTTAAAGGCAGATAATACGCGAAAATATACATAAAATAATAAAATAGCGAATACATAATCTCGGTATATCGATTTTCATTCAAATATTTTGGTCGTAAATATTTTTGCGGAAATCTCGTGAAAATCGGGAAAGTAATTTAAAATTTTATAATACAGCTCTTCATATAATCAAGTCTGCATAAGAACGATTCTGCGCGGACGTGTGACAAAAATGATACTTCAAATAATTTTTAAAATATGTTATGCCAAATTATAAATAGAACATTATTATGTAATGAATGTGTCGAGAGTGTAAAACTTTTGTCACGATGTTGAAATGCAATTGCACTATTTATTCAATCGGGTAATATCCGAAGTATGCACTACTACATCGGATATTTTCCCTCTCATGCATATGAATATAAAACGAATTTCGATTATCGGAATATCTTTGCAATAAAGATATTCCGAACGGATTTAACCCTCTCAACTCATTATAAATATCATAAGTTAGTGCGCTTTCATCATAAATCTGTCTCAAATTCTTCCCAACTCTCCAACTCTGTCTCGCTCAAGAATCGCAAGAAAATCAATGGGCGACGTTATCGCTTTTATCTTTTCATTTTTCCTTCGATAAAAATTTCATTGACGTATGTGTGTGTACGTGTATGTAAAACAAGCGTTTCGAGTTCTAACAAACACATACGAGAATCGGTATGTTGAGGCGAGAGCGACATGATTTCCACAGGCAGCAAATGACTGATCTCCGTTTTGTCGGACAGTACGAAATGCTCAAATAAAGTAGATGGGAGTGGGAGTGATGATTGACATCTATTAGCACACCAACTCGATAGAACAAACCTAACCAAAGCTTATACCTCTCGGCGGCAACGCTCTCCATCGTTCTGCGCATTAGGGGATACTGGTCCAGTACGGCGTTGAAATGGTCCACCGAGAGGCTGAAGAGATTGCAGTAGGTCTCCGCTCGGACCGACGCCACCCTCCTCGCGTTCGTCAACAGACAGATTTCGCCGAAGTAAGATCCGTCCGATAACGAGGTCGCGACTTCGCCGTTCGCCATCACGATATCGACTATGCCTTCTTGTATGAAGTACATTTTTGAGCCGATTGTACCCTCCTTAATGATGATATCACCTGCAAGCACGTACACGCTCGAATGCCACACACGGTTCGTGAGCGACGCGCGAGAAGATACCTTCTCGCGCCGCTAAACGTTTTATCAGCGCGAATAGAAAACTCGTTTATGACAATCGATACCTGGCTGGAAGACTTCGTATCTGAGTTTCGTCACGACGTCCGAGACGAAATTCGAATCGGCGTTGGCGAAGAAGGGCACGGACGCCACCAGCGACCTGCAGTTGTAGTTTATCACATCCTGAAATAAGATGCAATCTTTGTAGACACCTGCATTTTCTTTTATTTAAATATCGTAAATTTTCTCGGATTCTAGAGATCGATATTATGTTGAATATTAATATGCTGAATATTATTAATTAGAAAGAAAGAGAGATCTCTTGGATTTTTAATCCCGCAGTTATGCTCTTCCAGAAATATTGTACATAAATAATTTTTAGTCTGATCATTTTTAGTCTCCATTAAATGAAATATTTCATATGGATCGTACTTCTCTCAATTTTTCCGAGAGCTCTCCAAGGATTAGCTCCTCGTCGAAGAACTTTCCTTGGTATCGGTGTTCGAAGTACTCCGTGATCCTCTGTCTCATTTCTCTCGGTAGTTTTCGGTAGGCCATGTATTCCTCTACTTGTTTCACCTGCGAACAAGCCGGACGGGAATTAAATTCCGGCAAACTCCGGGCGAGTTACTCTCGCGCGTGCTATATCGTTATATGAAGTGTTATCTCTACCTTCTCGCGGTATTGTCTTCTCGAGGAATCGAGAGATTGAATGAGATTCGTCGCGTGTCCGAGGAAAAGAGCGTAACACGTCGCACCGCTGATCATGCTGAGCATGGTGAGCCACATGTCGGTCAAGGACTGTGGCGGAAACCTACCGTACCCGATACACAGCATGTGCGACATGGCTTTGAAGAGGGCCCACGAGTATTGTTCCAGCCAAAACGAGTCCTGCAAGTAGACGTCAGGTCGTAACGCGGAAATGTATTTTGTAAATCGATCGCCAATTTCGGCACAAAGTGCAGAGCCTTCGCGCGGAGCTTCACCAGAGTACATATTATGAATTTATTCGGAAACGATTCCGTTCGGAATGATAGTCACTTGTTCTATGCTTGTCTTTGTCGTTTCCTTGTAGTTTTCCTATCTTTTTGTCATGTGTTTTTCGGAATCATTCCGAACGGAATCATTTCCGAATAGATTCATAATATGTGCCCTGATCTTGCTCGTTACAAATTCACGATTGCCAAATTACCGAATAATTAGCGTGCTATCGCGTAGAGTTTACTATTTATTTTTGTATATATTGAAAAGAAACACACGTTTATAAACAGTTTTAAAAATGGGACTTTAAGTAAAAAATTTGGAAAGAAAATAAATTAATCGTATGCAAGATGTTTACTCAAATCATGTAAAAAAAATTCCCTGAGATTTCCCGGATTTTCCAGGTATTTTTATTAAAAATTCCAAGTAAGATTGGAGAATTTTTAATGCAATTTTAAAATAAATTTATTTTATTTACGCTCTTTTTAATATTTTTTCCTCTTATAGTCTTCCACAAGATTATACCTATCCTTTTCTACAATTGGAGCCGCGAAACCTATAAGACAGTATATGGAAAGTATATGCACACTGTAACTATAGTATCAGTGAACTCTCTTCTATATTATCTTTTACTGTTACCTTGATCTTTAAATAAAAACTCGCGAATCACACGAAAATGTACGTGAATATACGCGGATGTATATACCAAATTTATTGCTAACCAATTGTCAACATTCTGCATTATCAAAAAAAAAAATAAAGAAACAATTTTTTCAGAAAGAGACAGAATTTAAATTTAAAAGTCCAAAAATTTTCCTGAGACGAAAGTGCTAATAAAATTCTATGAAAATCCCTGATTTTCAAGGGTAAAAAAGAAATCCCTTGAAAATTCCAGGTTTTCCAGGTTTTGCCAGGTAGTAAACACCCTGGTATGTGTAAGAAGGTAATAAAAGTAAATTGGTAAATTGAGTGAATTTAAAGAGACATATAAAATAGATTATCTTTCAATCCTGAAATTATATATTAATTCAATGTTCATTACAATCGTGGATCGTACAATGTATTCAAATAATATCGTTGTTTACTCACTTGTAACTCGTTAATGGCTACCCATGAATTACTGGGAAATCCTTGAAGCATGGGGACCAGGAATTGCAGACAGCCACTCCAATGGCCGATTAGGAGCATCATACAGATCAGGTTAAAAATCCGCATGAACACCGACGCCATATTCAGGAACTGCCAACAACAACGTTAGAGCTTTACTCTCGTGCAGGATCGGGCGCGTCGGAATGTTTCTCACACGTTTTGGTTAAAACTTCTCTTGTTTATCCAAAGCTCCGGTTGCGTAGTGTACAGCAAGTAAGCGAGTGTTGCACAAAAACGCGGTAGATATATAATTCGTCGATTACATCGTTCCATTACTGTTTTTGTTGCTCAGATTTAGGAGTAAACTACGTGACGGATCCGTCACTAAGATCCGATCATCTATCAATAAATATTTAATGAACATTTCGATATAAATTCTATGAAAAACGAAGTTGTTTTTAACCCTTTAACTAGTTATTCCCCCGCGCTTATGAAATAGTAAATTTTTAAAAAATATTTTGTTCAGAATCGAAATATCTTCGTGATAAATTTTAAAGATTAGCTGGTTTTTATTGTTTAACGAGACAACTGATTAAATGATTAAGATCTTCATCATTGACAAATGTATATTAAGCAAGAGTCAATGCTCGTATTCAGATCTTAGCACGGATATACATAGTTCAAGTGAGAGTGTCACACTTTTCCTAGGTTGTCATCGCCGTTCTCATACTCTCGAGACTCTTTTTTTTCCGTCAGTTAAGAAAAGCATGCTACATTAGAAAATACGCATCACGTGGCACACAAAAGAACAATTCAATGTAACCTAAAACGTTGATAAATAACTGGTTACTCTACGAATGCTCTAACAAAAAAATATCAATCATTTGCAACTGGTTGGGCCAAGATTCTCAAACCGCTTATGCGCCAAATGTCCATAATGTGACGTACACGAAAAGGAAAAAAAAGATAGAAACAATCGACGCTCATCCATTGATGTCGATGTAGTCCGTTCGGTTCCAAACGTAAATTGCAAATTGTTCGGCTCCATCGTGCGCAATAAGTACGATATGGGAATCCGTCCGTACTAAAATAAAAAGCTGGAAAACACGCGGAGAACGTACCGACATGGCTAACTTGCCGAATTAACCCTTCGAGATTCCGATCTATAACTTAATTCGATAATTATCCTTCACGTGGAGAATTGCACATTCAATTCATATTCTTCTCCATAATTAATACATACGATTAAGTAATTTGTTTCCTCTTTTCCTGATAATATTGCGCGTTGGAAGTGCAATATTAACGGACATATAATTTCAACAAACGAATCGACTATTTTTAATAAAGTCATTCTAATTGTAAGACAACGTAACAAATGAAAGTGAGATTGTCAAAGTCCCTAAACTCAGATATAAATATTTTATAATTTATTTTTATATACGTACGAAATTACGAAATTTTACAAGAAACTTCTACGCGCAATTAGAAATTTATATATGGCAGATTAATTTGATTTTATTCGTTGTAAGAATCGGCAAAGAACGATTGAGATAAATTTCTCGAAGGGTTGGAGTCAGATAGTCCCAGCGTTCTCCGGTTAGTCGAGAGATAAGGAAAGAGTTATCTAAGGATCATTGAAGGTATCATGAAGTGCGACTCATGTTCATGGGTATGTACATAACGTATGTACATATGTGGCGATGACATATATATATATATATATCTGCTTCCGCACTCGTATGCGTGCGGCACTCGTAACGAAACGCGACACGCGCGCTGCAATAATGAGTGTGCCATGCACCGTATTCGGTCTCCGTGTTCGAGAGATTCCGTTCGGATGCCCTGCGCCGGCGGCGCAAATGAATTTCCAATACGACACCGTCGACGAGGCATGTGCGAAGAAAATTCTCCCGAATCCGGCCCCGTTATATGCGGCGACGAACTGAAGTTTCCGAACTTGAACGCGCTTGCCCAAACACCCGTAAGTAGTTTAAACCTCCGAGCCTTCCCTTTTTATCGCCTACCGTATCTATCATCCTCGATACACTTTCGTGCTCTTGTAACTTATGTAAGTTCGATATTCTCGCGAAGAAAATTCTTTGGCAAGACCCGCCTCGCGTTGTCAGTTGAAAAATTTTTGCCGGTAATTTATTAACAAATCTAAGCGACAGCAAAGCGAGGAGTGGGTGAAGCTGTTTGCGAGGTTCTTGTCGAGTCTTGGGCAATCGCGGTATAATGATCTTGAAATCGTACGGCAGTGGGACCTGTCCCCTGTATAACAGTTAGGTAATTACTCTTGGACTTAAACCGCAGAAGTGATAGAGCCATTGCTGTACCGACGTAATGACATAATGACGTACAATAAGCTCAAACAGATGTGTCATTTTGTTAAAGATAACTTAGTTCCATGCGTTTTGGAAAAATTCCGTACATTATCTCTTTATTTTATCGCGATAAAATTGCAGCAATGAATGCTCGTGAAGTTTATAAGCAAACAATAATCCAAATTGAATTTCTAATAATATACTATTTCAATAATTAAGCTTAAATCCAATAATCAGAAATTTTTTATATCAATAATATAATATTTATGAGTGAGAAATTTAGTTAAATGTACCAAGTTGGCTTGCATAGCTTTATCACTCGTGCGATTACGTCGGAAACCTGGTCGTAAAAAAAGTCGCATTTACAGTTATCGTAGATAATGGTCGTTAACAGATTGTAACAATGTAAAAGGCGACGAGAGATGCATCGATGCCCAATCGCCGTAGGATTTCGATGAAGCGCGGAGCTCTGGTTATCTAAATGCGGAAAAATATTACTGGGTACTGGCTAGTATCTATCGGGTGTCATGATACTCCATGGAGATGATGATCAATGGTAACTGTTTCTGCGCCTACGGGAAACAAGTAAGAACATGGGAGACTTACGGGCTAGACCACATATAGCTCAATACATTACCTGGTCTACAAGTAAAAGATCGTGTACACGTGGAGTACACGGTACACGCGCACACGCATACGTATACCGTCGATGCCGTAATGAGCGATGCGACGTATACGTGCGTGGCGCGGCGTCGTAAATCAACAAGAATAAAACAGAAAGAAGGAAAGAAGAAAGAAGGAAACACAAGGTAAACGATACACTGTAACTCAACATCAACCTTCTCATCTACGAGACAGTCACAGGTCCAGTAAAGATGAAAGCTTGATTCTGTTATGTCTCCACGATATGATGAATGAACAATCAACGATCAATGAGTCAGCGCACTAATTAACGGATGGCGATTGTAAGTGGCAACAACAAACGCTCTAAAACGACACCGGAACATAAGTGAGTACTGCAAACTAAAGGTACAACAGAGAACAATCGAGACGAGATACGGGGTTTACGGAAGAGAGATGTTTGTCATGGGGGTGAGAGTTCGTCGCACTTCGGCCGAGACGAATTCGAGTGATCATGAGCGTTATGAAGGACGACGAACAGAACGCAGCTGCCAAATCAAACATCGCATTGTTAAGCCTCTCGCAAGCCAAGCCACACGAAGCGAGAAAGCGAAGTCTCTTCGCTCTTCTGTCGTGTCTTCGTTTCTCGTTTTTTTCCCCGAATTTGCAAGCACACAGATAGCCAACGGTATTACACAGATAGCCAGCGGTATTACACAGATAGAGGTGCACTTTCTCGGCCGAGAAGCAGCGACAGAGCGGGGAACGGGCAGCGACAGAGCGGGCAGCGGTGGGTAGCTCGTAAGACGCGCGGCTAGCGAGGGTGGTTACAGGGTGAAAATCGTTTGCAGAGCAGCGATAGGGGAGGGCAAGCGAGCTCTCTACTCATACGCATTGCACCCTAATTGTTATTCCGTTAACGCTCGCGCGTATAGTCTGTGTTTCCATTTTCCTCCTGTACTTCCATATCTAAGGTAGCGATGCACCTCGGGTTGATGCACATAGTTGATATACAGTGTGCGATTGGCAACAAAGCGACAGAGAAGGGACGCCCAATCACGTGCGCTCGTTTTCACAGGATCGTGCACACCGTCTAGCGATCAAAAGCGTTTCACAAGATAGTGCGTGGAAACAGGCTGTTTGCGGTCGTCCATCGGGTCACGGGACGCGGAAGGATCGGGCGGGGAAAAAGGGGTACAGGACGGAGGGATCGAGGAGACGTAGAAGATGTAACAAACAGTCAAATAGTAAACGAGAGGAAGTTAGAATGAGAAGACAGAGAGAGAGAAAGATACAATATATATATATAAAGAGACGGAGAGAGGAAGGGTTTAACACGAGTACACGATTGTTTTGAGCCGGACGCGCCACGCCGGACTTTTGACAACCGATCCCCGTTCGTTCATTTTCACGTCGAATATCGCGCTGTCGATCGGCGACCATCGGAAATTGGGGCCTCTATTTCCGCGAGGTGACGCCGTGCTGCCGTAAAGGTGGCTCGTAATTAACCGAGCCGGCCGTTCTCTTTCTTTATCTATCGTTCGTGGGTCTCTAGATTGTCATATATCACACACATAGTTATATACATGTACTTTCTCATCGCTAGGCGGGTGCCGATGGTGATTGTATAGAAGCATAGCCTATTGCTGCGGGTATATGTAATGTATAATGCGGCGGAAAAAGTAAAAGCTGAATGTTTGTAATAAACCAACGAGCCAATCAGCGTACAGCTCCTCCGTCCAATTAAACCTCGTCAGTCCCGCTCCCGGTCCTCGCGAGACATCGACAGAACGGCAGTCGATCGGTTCCATCAATAATCGGGTCCATCCGATTCTCGCGCGATGCTACAAATTATTGCTCTCGCGGACGTTATCCTCGGCAAGGAGACAAACGATTGGTTTAATTGATTCACTGATCAAAGATACATACTAGCTCAGTTTTGAGGCGAAGATTGTGGAATCTACAATTTTTGAAATACTTCACCAACATTTCCTTTGAAGCGCCATTTTTTATTAATTATGTTTTTATTTGTATTAGAATATTCGTCAAGAAATTATTGTAACGTGAATGGTTATTCTTTACCGTCGGAGATCTCATTTGATAATTATGCTAATTAAATGTTGGCGGTAGGGAGAAGGTCGAGAGAGTCGACTTCCTTCTATCGAGTCTCGCGGAAAACCGGATGGGAAATTGCCGAGGCTGATTCGTGGTGCGAATCGCGTGGACGTGAGCTCGCGCGTTCGCCAGGGCGGGTTACCTTAAAAATAAGTTCGCTTTTGCTGAAACCGGACTTCTTTTTAGTCATATTGTCAGAACTTAGGCGCCCCCTCCGCTCAGTGCGTTTTTTTTGTAGGTTCTGCAATATCTAGAAACAAAAGAAAGCGGGACATAGCCAGACGTAGTAAGAAGAGGTTAATAGAAATTTTGCAGAGGTTAATAGAAATTTCACAGAGAGAAGGATGTAGAAATAGTGTCAGAAAGTGTGTAAGAGAAAGAACAGGAAACTGAGATAGAAAGAAACGGAGTGAAAGTAACAGTGAGAGGGAGAGAAACGTCGGTATAGTTAGTACAGTAGGCGGTTATATATATATTAGTCGACAGTTTGCAAGATGGTATGATGGTACAGAGGCGAAAAGTAAGACGGAAGTAGTATAGGAGATTGTCGGGCGGTAGCAGGATCAATTTTCTTTTTCTCGTCTCTCGTGGGATCAGAAAATTTCCGTGTGCGGTACAGTGGCTACGTTACACAACGAACGCTGAAAGGCAATCCCATCCCTAAAGTTTCGTCCTTTTGCTATAATATGCGAAGTATACTCGGATCGCGACGTCCGCCAGCAGATGCGCAAAAGTAGTAATCGATGTCACTGTACATTATGACACCCATTGAATCGGGCCGTACGCACGACCACGTGTGGATCACGTTATCTATTTAACGACGAAATCAATTAAGAAAAAAGTATAGAAAGACGATATATATATAATATTTACATAGATATAAGGTGTTAGTACCTCTCATTTTCCATCCTCCCTCCTGAACGCTAGTACTGGCACATATATAAGCACATAAACAGAGTAAATAATTACACCAGGTGTCGGTATATCGGTGTCGGTACGAATTCTCGCTTCCCCGGCGAGTGTCGACCGCCGTAATCTGGGTACCAAACCGATCGGATTGATCGCTTTGGGTGATGAGAGATCGGTAAAGTGTGAGTGGGAGCGCAAGTAAAAGAACGATTTTCGGTGATGTGAGCGAGTGTGTGCACGCGAAAGTATAATCGGCAAGGGTACGGCACGATAACGGAGAGTAACAGTCCGATGATCTGTGATTTAGATAATTAGTAATCAACAAGCCATTCGTTGGTATCAAAGCTATCGAATTAGCAGTCGCGCGCCAAGCGTGAAGCCGCATTTCTTTTCAAGCTCAAATAAAGCTCGATGAATTAATTAGCGGATCTGTATACATATATTGTATATGTATATACATATATATGTGGTATCGTGTTGGGATTTACAGATTGAGTAAAAAAACCGCGCGATTAACTTGCAAAGCTGTGTAACTTGATCCCCGACGTGTCTGTAGGTCCAGTGAAATAATTCAGGACGCGAACGTAATTGACTTCGCGACACTGTTGATATTATCTTTCATGCAAATTCGACGGTATTGTCTCGATTTAAAATAGTGGAACTCTAATTGAAATGTGCGCCGAAGAGAATTTGACACTTTTCCACATGGGAGAGGCTGCTCATTTCGTCTTGAATAAACATTTTAGTAATTTAATGGAATCGAATTAAAAGAACATTATCGTAGAAAGGCTAAAAAAGAAGGAGAAAAGTGCACATTAATTTACGCTTGAAGAAACAAAAATCGTTTTAAGTGTTGGTGGTTGGATACATAATAAACATTGCCTTAGCTTCGATTTATGAAATTCATATCGATGAAAGAGAAAGAGAAAGAGAGAGAGAAAGAGAAAGAGAGAAAGAGAAAAATCTGCAAATGTGATAACTGTGAAATATAAAAATTCTGCTCTTCCCGGGGCAATGTGCACGCATCGCTGCTCTGCTGAAAGAAACAGTCTGTGACGAGATAAACATTTACAAAAGGAGAACGCTCCCATCTTTCTGAAAAATTTCATGCAAAAGTCACGAAAAGACAGAAGAAACTTGGGAATTATCAGAATTTTCCGTAAGAAATCACCGTGTGTAGCACGAGGTGAGAAAACATCGTACGCACATCGATGAGATTATAAGTAGACACAGACAACACAGACAAAGAATACGCTCGTCAATCGCGATCTCGCGACATTTCTTTGTCGCGTCTTTACATCTCTTATGCATACATCTCACGTAAATGTGCGCGAGAAGAAACGCGCGATTTGCGCCATGCCAAGTGCGTGCCGCGAAAATCACGCGGACGTACTAATCACGCGTTTCTGCATGACGACTATGATTTATCGTCTCTTAATATGCGTATACACGCGAGTACGTTTTAATTTGCCACGCTGAATGCAACCAACCCCGACCATTATCGCGGCGGTTTGCTACTGTGCGGCTGTTAACTCTAATGTGCGTGCTCACAAAGGCACTCGTGTTTGTTATCTGATTTAATTACGATGTAAAGGGAAACTCGGTGTACGTGCCACGGGCAGAAAGCTTTTGCACTCGTTACAAAGAGCAATGCGTTTTGCTGTTTTTTTTTTAATTAATTAATAAGAGCGAGCGTAGGGGTGGAACTTTTGAGCGCGTCAATTAAGATCGGAGATATATGCACGTATATAAAGGAACTGTTTGTCTCGCTGAAATATTTTGTAATATAATCGATAAGCCACATAATTTTTATAATATATAGCATATCGTCGTTTAAAAGGGTACAAAATTAATGCAAATGCAAATCACACAACGAAAAGTTAGTGTTAAATAAATAAAGCAGAAAATTTGCGATTACGATAAACTTATTATGTTTTTTATCTTATGTTATATTATATTATGTTGTTTTCTTTTATCTTCTTTTATATATTTCACACAATTAAAATTAAATAATAATTAAATAATAAGTAAAAGGGAAACTAAAAATCGGAAATTTTTAAAATTAAATTGGCTTAAACTTAAGACAATATATCAACATAAGACTCTTCCATCTCTTTCTCTCTATAGATCTAATGTTTCATTGTTTTAAGATAGATGAGACAAGTTTTAATATGTCAAACTTTAATCCCTCAGATTGACAGATTCGATAATACTCATTTAAATCTGTCAAATCCAATTTTGCCTGATAAATTTAATTCGGCAATTAATTTAATATGGGAAGTACTATGCAATGTAAGAAGAAAACAAGAATCGTCTTTTTCCACAGATCTAGTCTGTGATTAATCGACTGTTCTCTCCTTATTTCCTATCTCTCTTCGCGAAAAACGAAATGCACACATGAATGACAGTACATTATGATGTACGTATGTACATAAATACACACATATATATTCCAGAAAATGTAACGCTCCGCTTTCTAGGAATCAACACGTATAAGAAGCATCTCTCTCGTGGAAAATTTTCCTCTCGTTGCACAATCGAGCCGAGACGAGACTGCGTCATTGGCGATTCGCCGTGCGATCGCGCAGAGGAGCAGCAATTCTCGAGACAAGAGCGGAGACGCGGAAAGGCACGCGAAAAAGAGGAAACGTCATATCCGCTATGTGTATATCGGGTGGCGAGATGGTTAAAAGATCGCACGCTGTCGCGTACTTCTCTCGCTCCTGTCGTGGAGGCCAGGGCGGATATCTAACGATCGTCTACGGCGGAAAAAGAATGCCACGCTGGAAAATATCGTCGGTAATATTATAATAATAAACGTGCTCCTGAGACAAAGAGAGAGACAGAGAGAGAGAAAAAGAGAGAACAAACGAACAAAAATATGATGATATACGGATACATACGTGGGCAGAGGAAAGTATCGACGGCGTCTGCGTAATTGTATTCTCCGTCCTGGCGGAAGTAAAATGTCAAAATGAAACAAAAAGAAACGAAATCGGAATCGCTTCCTCCTCGTTAAATCAGGCATATCTAGACAACACGAAACAACAGGCAATCAGAACGGAACGCGAACGGAGGAACGAAATAATCGGTGGGGCTGGGATATTTGTTAGAAGTTTATCACGAGGAGAGGAACGAGGAAGAAGGAGAAAATCGTCGGGGAATAAATAAAACTGGGAACACACACTGAACACGGGCACATCGCCAAGAATTTTGGACAGATAGGGTTAATTAACACCTAACACTCACAGGCAGACCTACGGTTAGACCAACCAACTTTCTTGTCTGTAGAGCGGTTCGTGTCGAATACTTCGCAGAAATTCTCCATCTTACTCTCGTTATTGTATTTGCAACATTGTACAAGAATCCTTTTTAGACATCTCCTGTTTCATAATCACGCGCCAATTGAATTGCGGCGGCAAGATCCACGACAAACGAATTCTCGACTCTTCATCGTCACCGTGACCCCATGCGCTACCATTGTCAAAAAATGGTGCATCCGTCAAAAATGTATATACTATCAGTATACAGTTACATGCACACGTATCTAGATTATGCAGACCGTCACTGAAAGAACGTCGATAATCGCTATTGACTCATACGGTAATGTACATGCGCACCTATGTCGTATCAGGCCAATAAAGTTATGCGGCTTATGGGGCCGGTGATAATCGAGAGCCGAGAAATTCGAGGTGAAACGTTTCAACGCCGATCGGCATGAACGTCGGCCGTTCCTGCGATCGCGCGATCGAATATTCGACACGACCAGTTCACAATGACTATTCGTAAACCAAACTCATGTTAGTACCTAGCAGAACGGAACTTTCCAACAAAACCCGACAAAAACAAGGTAGCATCTCATACCAAAAAACCGTTCTCAAGAACTTTGGCGAGGAATCAGCTAGTCGGTGAAACATGGATTTCAACAATATAGTTATAGAAAAACATCGTCACTAATGTATAATACTGCAAGCATCGTCATTCTCCATCGATCAATACATACTGAATTCTTCTCAGCTAATATCGCATCTTCTAATCTGTGATCCATGTCACACGTCGCATCGCCAGGACTACGGGACTAAGGGCAAGACTGATCAAGAGCTTGTTGAAATGTTCTACGCAGTGAGAGCTAATTTGACTTTCGTGAAAATTACAGTTACGTTTAATTCCGCATGAAATATAGAGTTATATTATAACTTCTCGATAAATTTCAACCGGAATGACCGCTTTAATAATTCTGTTACCTTACGAAAGATCAATTAATACATATAAGATTCTTTGCTTTGCCCGTTCGAGTTTGTAGCTCAGATTTCAACGAAGCCGCGCGACAAGGAAGGAGTTTAATTTTGTTCCGTAAGTTGTAATAGAGATTGTAATACACTTTTAATATTTGATCAAACAGTAAGCATAGTCTTTTCTCTTCTCGATCGACGGTCTACCGAACATGGAACTCCCCGACAACGTTAAAGCTCTTGATCGGCTCTGCTACAATTCACAAACTGGGTCTAAGTATGTCGGGTGTGTTATATGTGTAAAAAAGAAAAATAACTTCTCGTACCGGAGATTGTAAATTACACGACAAGACTATGCACGTTCTCTATGAAACTCAAACGAAAACGAGAGATAGGTGACCACAAACGAAAACGGCAACGGTAATCAGAATAATCGTAATCAATGAGTAACAACGAAAGAAACGACAGTAGTGATAATAATGATCTAGCGTATATAGATATATTTATACGTAGAAACACATTGAGTTTTGTGTTAACGAACGCTTGAATCAAGTAAGGGCAATTGGCCTTGGTTTCAGGGTAACTAGGCAGGCACACCTTGCTGGTTCGGTCTGGTTGGGGCGGTGTCGCCCGACGCTCGTAGTGCCTCTCCGGCTGTTGATAAAGGGGGATCTGCAAACCCATTTGGAAACGTGTTCTCGCAGTACGCCTAGTAGTCGATTTGTATATATTGTTTTCTTTGTACACTGTGTGTGTATGTCGGAGGATTAAGATACGAGATGCCTGTGTGTGTCAGTGTGCGGGTGGGTATACAGGCGAGGTTGTATGGACAGTGGCGGTATGGAAAATTGTATGTGATATTCGAGGAAAATAGAGGGGTCGTTATGTTGTCTCACGACACTTGATTACTTAAGAAAGTAAGTGGATGAGTGTGTGATAGGACGAAAATATTTTTCGATAAGACGATGAGTTGGGATCCTCGCGAGATACGATGTTATGTGTAGAGTGACGTGATAATCACGCGCACTTGTGGTATCTTCGTTTTCAGGATGTTGTATGTGTTCATATCCACTCGGTATAAGGATTTTTCGCTACTACAGACTAATGGGTAAATTATCGGCTCTGTGCACGCATTGAAATCATCAAACGATGGAAGGATAAACATAATAATTGCACGTGTGTTTTTGCGTGTTGTGAGAGAAAACCGCCCGTTTTGTTATATATCAATGTCGATTGTGTCTGATAATATATATGAGAACTTGAAATAAAAAATTGTAAGCGCTGTTTTTTTACGTATTAGTACTTTTTGGAATGAATAAGGTATTATATAGAAAAACAATTTCCGCTTATTCTGCACTTACAATCTTTTTATGTCAAGTCTGCATTTTTCTATATGGCAAAGTATATAAAAAAACGACGGATTAGCCAATAATTAGCCATTAGTTTAGACAAAAACAATTTCACTACATTATTATGTAGCAGCCCGTATATTTTATGGTCTGCCCATTGAAGAGATGATAATCAACTTTGATTGGATAATCATGCGAAATGATTTATAAATTAACTACCAGCGCGCTTGCATTTTCTTGACGCGATATACAAAATACCACGTATACGTCGAAAGCTTATTCTTCGCGCTTCGAAAATAAGCGTGACAACAATAACGATGAAGAGGAGAAGATGAATGGAAAATATTTGGTTAAGTTTCATCTTAAATGGATCTACATTTTCAATTATTCTTCTATTAGCGTCTATGAATAGTGGCGCCACAAAATTACTACTCTCGTTGTCGCTGGCACATTTTCGAAGCCCGTCGATGTTTTCATCGAAGTTTGGTCTCGAAGGCAGTACAAAAATTGATTTGATTCTGCGTTAATTGAGAAAACATTTTATCTCCAATTTAATGAAAACGATTTATCGTGAATTCGACGAAGAAAGGGAATACGGGATAGCGATTTTCGATAACATCGTATTCGACCGCATCGTCGGTGCGTTTGTCTCGCGCATTTCTTCGCTGCTATTTGACAAACGGTAGTTAATTTGTCCAAACAATATCGGGGTACCCGCGCGTGTGATGAATCTATTGCATTTAGAACGCAGCTTTCCCTGGTGCATACGTTTTTTTCTTTTTTTTTCTCAGCGTATATCTAGTTTGTACAACAGAACAAAACAGAGAGGAAAAAGCAGAGGGAGGCAATAGTAACGTTTCAAGGCAAGCGTAACAAGATTTTCAGCGAATGACAGACTGCTCTCGATTGGACGAAAAGCCTGATTGATTCGTTGGTCTCTTCGCTGTGCCATGATTTTACGCTAACAGCGCGAGCACAAGTAACGTAACACAAAACGTTATCCCACGTAAACACAATCGCCGACGTGCGGAAGCACCGAAAGGCAGCAATAATTTCTCAACCCAATTAACCCAATAAACAATTAATGCACTTGCAGTTCATTCGCCGTATAATTGAATCTCTGGCGAGATATACACATTGTGTACACGAAAAATTACAAATATTGTCATTATCCGATTCATTTTTTATTAATGTAATAATGTAAATATTATACAATTTTTTCTATACTGTAAATACAACGGTCGCAGTATTTTATTTGAATTGTTGAACATTTACGTGAAGAAATAGCGAGATATATTCAGAGTGAAATGAAACAGAGACGCGAATTTATGGGAGACATTTATAGAAACCAGTTCAATCTTCGTTTTTTTACCTTTTCGTACTCATTCTGCTGTTTCTTTTATCTTTCGAAATGACTCTTCGATCGAACGAGAGGACGGGCAATACGTTCACGCGTCGCTCCGATTATCGAGTGGTATGTACACTTGCTTGGAAGGGCAGTTACTTACCCGAATCGACGAATCGTCGTACCATTACGTCACGTGCACAAAATCGACATGTGCGTTAAAACGAGAGCAAAAAGGTAACGAGTAAGATACGAATAGCGAACAACAACAATTATCGGTGCATCGGAACGACAATGAAAGATATAATAAAATGTTGTCGTATTGTGTCACTCTTTGTATCGAGTTTCACGGTGTATTAGCGATGATTCTGCGGGACACGCAATCGCGTGCACGTGTATTCTTTTTCCTCTATTTGCTTTTTCGTCACGCTATCTCTCCGCTTGTGTCCGCGAATTGTTTGTTAGAGGTATTACCTATTGTTACGACTCTTATCTGGTTATGCTCCTCTCGGTGCGGTGAGATGATCGAGCAAGGGAGAACAGCTGATTTTAATTTACGATTATTGTTAACGCGAGAGAGAAAGACAGACGGAGGGATGGAGACTTTCTTGTAGAGTGGAAGTTTTGGAGTATCACGGGATATATTGAGTAGAGCCGTGGGGACACTTATTAGATGTTCAGCAACGGAAAGCGAAACATAATCTAATCATCTGAGAGCCCAGGTCGAAAAGATTCCCCGCAGTGGTGGACTGAAACTTTTGCGACAACGATGAAAAAGTAATTTTGTCAAGAAGTATATCCTACTTTCGCTGCATACACCTAGAAAAGATTTGTACATACATATTCAGCTGAACTTTGTTGATGAAATTCTTATGACAAAGGGAGACTCCTTTCCACGTAGCGAGAACGATAACTCTTGTTAATGAGTGCAAATTCGAGAAAACTTCGTAAAAAAGATTGCCTGCCGGACAGAATCCACCACTGACGTGAGAACTTTGCTAGTAACTCAATGAGTCATCTGCGATTAAGTACGAAATATTCACGGTAAGGGTACGAAAGTGGGCTGACTTGTTCCCTTTACCTCCTCCTATTCTCTACAGCGACCATATATCAGGCATAGACATAATTATTTAATATCCCGCGTAAATGCGGAAGGTGATTTCTGCAATTGACAGATTCAAAAAACTGACAATCGACATTAATTAGCTCTCGTTAAGCCTCGTTGTCTACAGGAAAAGCAGTAGTTTCGTAGGAGGAAGATCGTTCGTCAGCTTCCTGAATCCGTTAAAGGTCACCAAACGCTTCTCCTTTTCTCTTTTTTTATATACGTAAATTATACACGAACTACACGTATCGTATGATTACAAAATGAGAACAGTGCTGTATAGTAAGTAGCGGAACACTCACATAGACCTCTTCCCATTGCGAGACATACCGCACCAGTCTTGACAAACGTAGTAACCTAACGAGTGACAACAGTTTTGCAAGCCTGAGAATCCTGAGAGCACGTCCAGCATGCAGGATCTGGAAGGACTCGCTGAAGTCCTGAAACTTGTGAATTTCTTTATTACTTTAATATTTGATTTACTCCTTCTCGATTAGTAAATGAGTGTACAAATATCCAGAATTATTTCATTATTTAGAAAATCGCTTCATGATTTATTAATCCTATATTTATATAACAATATATTTCTAATGATATATTTCTATTTCACATTGCCTAAACTTCTTGTTTGTAGTGTTATTGTTTTTTTACATCTCTTTAGAATTTGTGCAAATTATATGTATAGATTTCTTCTAGTCATCATCTGAGCATGAATCTTCTCAATTTTATAATCAGCATATTCCAGAGAGAAATTGTATAAAGAAATAAAAGTTTTTCTTTACAGTAGTTATATATCATGAAAAAAAGTCTTTTCTCTTCTCGATCGACGGTGAAAAAACGTACACACATGCAGATATATTTATTTGTTACTTGGCAAGAGCAACTAGAAAGTTTTAATAATTTTCCACGAAATATGACGAGATAATAACTTACGACGTAACAAGGAAGAGCGTAAGGTTGCTGTAAGTTGTTGGATACACTTACTTGATTAAATATGAGGAAAATGTAGTCTAATGGTATGGAGGAGATGAGGTCGAGAAAGAACCAAGTCCTGAGGTAGTGTTTCGCGATTAACTTCGGATCCAATATCACCTGTTCGGCATTATCCTGCTGCATTATACCTGCAACGAAAGAATTTTACTCCGGTGTTTTCCACGTCAATGATTTTCCAAAGCCTGCGAAACTCAAGCCGCCGGAAAAACGCTAATGCTATTACCTCACGCTCTGGCGACTTGCCATCGATTCGACAGTTTGTCACGTCGCCGTTCTCGTGCATCTGATGCACCCATTATGTGTATATAATGCGTAATTTAACAATTGGAATTGGAGAAAAAAATCACTGAATCCGTTAGCGGCAAGTAAAAGAAACAGAAGTAATTATTAAGGGTATTACCATCCCCATGCTAATATTCGAACGGGACGCGGAATAATGTGGCTCTGAAATTTTTAATCATTGCGAATCGATGCAAAGCGATGTGCAATATAATATAATAATTTTCATCGGCCGTTGCTCGTGACCCAATTCCGCCTTTACGGAACCGACTCAAACACATTTCAAATTAATCCTCGGGTAATAACGAAATGTCAAGGAGTTAGGAGTGTTCTCTTCCGCGCAACAATACTGTCATTGTGCATTGTCGGGGCCAGCAAGAGCGCAAGTAGATGATCCATCTTGCATTGCGCGTCTGTTTTCGCCGGTATCATGTCCGGGAACGTAGCAAGGACGAGTCGTGTGAAAGAAAAAATTCCAACGTAGTAAACCCCTTTTGAAGTCTTGGATATAAAAAATTAAAGAAATTCTTAAGGGAAATTCTACTGGTCTTGTCCTTAAGGGAGAAAAAATTACTTATTGTCATCGGCACAGTAATTTTGCGATCTTTAAAATTTGCATTTCTAAATGTGCCATTATGCAAGTAAGGTATCGCGTAATAATGTTAGAAAAAAGAATTTGACGATTAACGAGAATTGAGAAAATGATTGATGTATTTCTTTAAGTATTTTTCTGAGCTGTAATTAAAAAAAATTTTTTTTATATTGAGTCTTGTGAAATGTTATCGCGTGTATGTAAGAAATTTTTGCAAAATATTTTAAGTGTGCGTACACACTTCAATTGCTGGCAGACTGTATGCGAATTTACGTCGATTATTGCGAGGGAATGCGAGCGAAACACAACGTCAAGTAGAATTTTGCATATTCGCGGAGACACTATGATATAAGCAGCACCTAATGGTATTACATGAAAGTTTCAAAAGACGTTACTAATATCGTTAAAGATACGGAGTCGCGACAACGCAGCTGTTCTTGCACACAAATCCTATTGGTATGAGAGATTAGAGCTGGAATCTCTCAGCGCGGCACACGTTTGCGAATTTAAAGCCTTTTCACAGATTCCAATTAAGCGACGAGAATTTATAACGGGAAACTAATAAAAAAGCAAATTGATCAATCTAATGACACTCACCCGTCCTGAAGTTGACGACGATGTCTATAAGGAATATCGTGTCGGAAAGGCAGTTGAAGGCTATCCATCTAGTGCTTAGGTCGTCATTGAAAAAACTAATGGCGACTGGCAGAATTATCAGATTAGCTACCAGTAGGAGGAGCATGCAGAGGTCCCAATAGAATCTGAAATAAAAAAGATTGATACGTTAGGATAATTCTATTAAATCAGAATTAATATCTTGTAGCGGATACTGCCGTTTAAAAAATGAAATTTGATTCATTGAAGCTTAGATTTTAATGCGATTTAAAATTTCTTCTCACTTAACTTTGTTCATTTTAGTTAATTTCGGGCACCTTGAGCCAATGGGGATTGTAGGGATTCGGTTGCAATCTCGGCTAAAATAACTTTCAAAATCTGATCCAACTTTCGCCTGTAAGTCTCTAAAGCCAGGTATCGTAAAATCTCCCTTTTTAAACTTAATTTTGTTTTTTTTTAATAAAAATAATCTTTATATATAGAGTATTTTTTCAAGAATATTTGTATGATAATTTTACTGCAGAATATTTTATTATGTTTTTTTTTTACATTAATATGTTCTTTGTGAAGCATGCAAGTTTATGCAGTTAAGTTATTTAATTAATAAAGGAATATTTGTATACGTATTGTTTTCAACTCAGAATAAAGGACATTGACATTACGAAACTTCGATCTAAAGGACAAAGCTAACTTCGTAAGCGAGCGAAATAAATAACACGTTTCGAATACTGATTGCAAACACTTGTACGAATTTACATTTTATTACGCCCATCGGTACACAAGTTTATTTCATATTTTTGATCCGCCTAACCAGTTACGGAATCATTAGTCTGCAAAGTGGCGTTCGCGAATAAGAATGAGGGTAATTTTTCACCATTTCGCGGGGGAGGTAGCGGGAGATTTATAGCGCGATGGAAGAAACGGGACGATTTCTCTTGGGAAGATTAGGTAGAAGTGCAGAATAAACTTTTCCGCGTTTTGTGCTTTTAAAGAGAAGCAGTCGATTGTAGAGGTCCGAAAATTATTCTGGCATTTGACTATTCTGGTTGATATTTCACAAAAATCCATATCCCTGATTGATGCGGCACGAATGCGATAAACAAGAATTTAAAATCTATAAGTACTAAATAACGATTAATTCTTAGAACAATAATTCGTCGAATTGGGGTTATTGAAATGCAAATCAGATAAAATCAATTATGAATACTAATCTATAATTAATTACGCTTTCAAGCAGAGATTGAAATTGAATTGGAACGAGATGAGATTATTTTCCACCATATAATACTGTTCTTAGTGCCGAATGTATGGTGAGAGTAGGAGCCAATGAATGTACTAGGCGGACATTTTCGATGGACATTGGTAACTTTGCCAACTCCGCCGCAAATTGTGACGGTTAATGAACAAACTCGTAGTGCTAATTTCATAACTTTGGAGTTTTCAATCAGATATGCGACGCGTCAAAGTTATGCACCGGTAGTCCATTTCGATGTAAAACATTTCAACTTTTCTGCGGTCTAACGGGAACGATGGATAATATAAAGTTGCACAATATGACGACGGCGAAATCATGCATATGGATGAGTATGAGTCTAATTACTCTTTGATATTTATGACTGCGTATATTCCTTTATTAACTTATTATGCTAAATAATTAAATAATTCTCTTTAATTTAATACGCTGATATTATTTTCTTTGACATATATTTAATCCGTTATTTATTCAGAAATGCAATAATAAGGAGTATTTATCGTAGATTAATTTGTGCAAATTTAAATACGCTCAAGAATATAATTATGTTTGCAAAAATACAGTTACATTTATATATAAGTTATATTTATTTAATTGAAATATATTGCATTTACGCGAAACATATTTAGGAATTGTTAATAATATTATCAGACAATTGCCACTTTATTAGGAAACGGAACTATGGAAAATTTTGAAGTATCATATGTTTAATGTTATTTGATATATTATAAACTTCGTAAATTCAACACATAATTTAACGTTACTTGATATATTATGAACTTCATAAATCCAACACAGTTTAGCTCGAAAATTACATTATCATGATAATTGAGAAACTTCGTCTTAATACGAGATCTCTGATGCGTAGACATATGACGGTTAATGTCTTACACGATACACAAGAATAACATTGTGGGCCATCACTCCTATAGCAATATGTACCTGAACATGATGATGCATTACGGTACAAATTGCTATTCTTCAAACTGAACAATTTAATTACTTCCTTTCCTTTTTCCAGCAAATTGCCACCTTAATATAATTAAGCCGTTATGTACACACACACAGGATGAGCATAATGCATTTTCTCAACTCTCATTAATTCTTCTGCTAAAAACACTGGCCAGAAGTTGACGTAGTAATTATATAAGGCTTAAGATTTTCAAGTTATCTATCATTATTTTTCTGGAATTTCTTCTTGTTTTTTAAATGAATCTTGGAAATAATTACAAGCATTACCCGCTAATGGAGCGTAATAATTTACCCTTCTCATTTCGCATAAAAAGGATAAATTAGAAACTTTGAATTTTTTCTCGAAACATTTTTCTAAAAGCTGAGCCTTGGCTCGTGCGTTCTTCTTTTAGCCACCGTCTCAATTTATCCTCGTAAAATGAATTTACTTTATTAGCCTTTGTGGCTTACGACGCCATACTTGCAACGAAAGTGCCGGGGTCAAGAGGTAGTATAGGGATTGGTCTATAAAACTGTAACGCAAGTAACTACCTTCGTTCTCGTAGTTTGCGAAGTACACGCATCTTACGACGACATAATACGTCAACGTTATGATGAAGAAAATGATGCACTTGCGGAGAGCCTTTATTATAAAGTGCAAAAGCTTCCGTCGGCCGATCGTGAAACTTAATTTCTGAAAGCTCGACTTTAATCAATTCGATTTAAATTCGAGCAACATTGGCCCACTTTTCGGAGTAATAACGTTGCTGCGTTCGGGCAATAAATGCGCCCGTATGTCACGACATATACCTGAATCTCCAACATCCCGCTGATACACCACGTTCTCTGTCTCTCTTTCTCTTTCCCTCAATTAAAAAATTGATTTATTCTGGTCGTTCAAACACAAACTTCATACATATCTCTGCAAAAGAATTTTAAAAACCGCGATACATTTGTACCAAAATTTATCATTACTTTATCCTCATATTCCGGCAGATTTTGTTTTGTAAATTGTTCTGCGAATTGCATTATTTCTGTTTTTACGTTTTTCTACGTTCATCTTTGATCTCGTCCCATTTTGATTGGCTATTATTTTTAATATAATATTAAACATGTTGCAACTGGCAACATGCTTTTATAGGAAAATCGCGAATATCACTGCATGTTTAAAGAAATTTTATTTCAGGATATAATAAATTTCTCTCTCTTTCTTTCTGATCTTGTCTCTGTTTTATCTCTGTATCGTGCAAATCATCAGAGAACACGCATGTAGTACGAACTTTTGCGTGTCTGGTTTGGATGCTGCACGCGAGTGCATCCTGCCAGAGCTCATGTCGTTGAAATACTTTGCGGAAGGAAGCAATACTCGTGAGCATTCCATGCCGGAGTGGCAGTATCTTCGGCGGTATTTTTCGCCGCGGCAATTTCATTTAGTTTCATGTGCACGGTACTGTGATATTGCACGCCATTTTTCGACCAGCAACGATGCGTAACGATGCCGGAAATGTTTCAGTCGCATCGTACAAATCGCCTACGGTGCACGAATTTATTCTTCGTCACAAGGCGACGCATTCCAAAGAAAGTGTATGGATAATCCGTGCACAGGCCATCAGTACCTCTCTTTGCTGCAATTTAATTAGATTATACGAACATGCGGGCGATAAGGCGCACCTATACTCCATTTAAACACTGGAGCTTAAGCTGGTAAACCGCACTGAAGTACCGGGCTCAAGTCGACATTAGTTCTAATTAATTAATTAGGTAATGCTTATAAATGCGCGTCGACAAGTTTTGTCAGCAAAACTTAACTTATATATATTAATATATTTATATAATTAAAAGAGAGAGAGAGAGAGAGAAATATTAATTAAATTAATGTTTCATTAAATTAAATATTCATCAGAAAGAATTTTATATATGTTTTGTATAAAATAATATGTGAAAGATTATAAATATAATAAATATATAAATATCTTTTTTGAAAGTAATAAAAATATATTGAATCATGATGTCATAAATAATCTTGAAGAAAAAATGAGAGGGAAAGAGAAATACAAATCATGAAAAAATAAGAGGAAGATACGTTCTAATGTTTTAAAGCCGAAATACTCAAATCGAATGAAATGGAATGTTTTTGTGGCATAATAAACTGGAGCGGCTCATATACTGCGCGAAATTAATTCGGCAATATTGGATATGGGAAGAAGATTGATGGGCGTTCGTTCCCAGCATGACTATAGGTCGAACAGTTCTTTCTATGACGTGTCGTTTGTTTCAATTCGCGGCTCATGTTTCTCCACGTGAGTTATGCTCATGCGGAAACATTTTCTCGAAAAACGCGCTCGCCTTGGGAATTCGCATTATAATAGCTCGCTATGTGTCGATACAATATCGCGATGTTGAGGGCGAGGTGCATTGGAAGAAATTTCACCTATCGATTTTCGTTCGTGTGGTAAAACCATATCGCAACAATAGCAAACAGTCGTAAAGAGAGAACGTGTTGTATCGTCAAAATTTATGCATGAATTGTTTACGTCAGAAATTACGCATGAATTGTTTCTCAATAGTCCGTTTATATTTTGCATTCGGGTAATTATCGATATTTATGAGATGGAGAAGTGAATCACAGAATTTTCGGAAGGATAATTTAAGCGTGTTTAATGCTCTCATAATCGACATAATTATAGCGAGGCAATAAACGACATGTTTAATATGTGTTATGTGCAATATCTATAATATTCGGAAATATTTTACGCTGTAATTAAAATTGCGGTGCTCCCGCTATGTGGGTCACATATCAAATGAAGCGATCAGTCGATTCGTGAAATAGAAAAAAGACGCATGTACAAATTCGTGGATATTGGCCAACTGGCATAGGTCGACGAAATGCATTCAATTCGTCGCAAGTGGGCGTTTATATACGTTCATGTCCCGTTTGTGTGGAATATCATTTCGATTTAACCGCGCCTTCCGGAAACAATGCTTCATTTTTGATGAAATGCAGCAGGGAGATGGAATAGGTAATTAGCTCCTATCGGACGTTCCGGCATTGATATAATTTCAATTCATTTAGTACGAATCTGTCTCGAATCCATAATGAACACGACCTAGCGTTCTCGAAATACTAATTATATTTAGAGAAATTGCGATTTTGTACTAGTTGGATTCCGAGAGTAGATAAAAAAAGCGAGTGTAGTAACAAAAAGGCGACATCGCGGTTGTTTGTATTAAGATAAATAATCGCGAGATGAAATAATTAACGATGCGTGAAGAATTATGCCGTCCGACTAGGCAGATTTCCCGGAGGTTTTTGTATCATACGGACTTTTTCCACACACACATAATGGCTAGACAGTGACCTAGAAGCGCCTGTGAGATTATGTCCTGGCGATAACCATGCCCCGGGATCAGATTTATGCCGCTTTTTCGGAGGATCTGCTTTAACGAGCGTACGAGGTGTGGGTGGCGAGGTTCCCTGAATTCGAGACAATTTACCACGTTCTCGCCTTTCAGGGGTACCTACTTTTTCTCGGGTTGCATATGGCCTTGTCCGCAGCGGGCAGTTGCATTTACGCCTGGTAAATTTTACTTCGTCGCATTATAATTATTATACTTGGCACTGTTCGTATTATCACGAAGAGAAGCTTTCTCGCGATAATTATCAAAAGTGTCTTTTTCATACATTACGTAAACGCAACCCTTCTTGTTATATCTTTCTCGGAAGTATCTGGCGGCTGACAACCACACGTCTTTTTACTGACGTCTCAAAGTCTCCAGCTGTTGCGATTAATTCGTCGGTCGTGGAAAAGCGCGAAACGTGGAAGCGGAAGTGCAAAACTACACCCACACGTTGTGATCTCCATGGAACTCCGCGAAACGGCGTTGGCACGATATCGATGAAATACGGTCTCCCACGCGCTTCGACCCTCCGCCGAAAGGCGAATATGTTATCGTCCCAGTTTCTCTTCCTGGATACTTCCAGCTATCCTACCTGCGAGAGGCTGACCGCATTAATCTTAATTTGCTTCAGACGATTCGGAGTATAACAGCGCCGTACATCAAAACTTTTCCACCGTGCATTGAGTCGCTCAGAGACTTTCTTGACCTTTCCCGTTCTACGTAGCCTCTTTATTCTTCTCTTATGAAAAAATCCGACACGTCGGAGAATTGCCGCGTCAGGAGGATGGATGATTTCTGGTTGCAAATGCTCGCGATCCATCTTGTGTTCCAAGTCGACGCGGACGGGACTAAAGATGCGTCACTTTTAAATAAGGATTGGAACTTATTGATGCTGCTACAATTCCGCAGGTTTCAATACTATTGGTTTCAATATAAAAATGATTTATGTCAGAACTGGCCAAAGTATCATCAACATTTTACTAAATATGGAAAATAAGAGACGCGCTGTAGGAAATATGACATAAGATGTAAAATGAATATTTCTAAAGACTTTAATTTTTATCAAAATTATGAAACATGCTACTATGTGTTTGTGTGTGTTATATAAATATTTGAATATATACTGCTCACTAATGATCTATATTTATTCGCGACAATTATTATAAGATACATTTTATTTCTACGGTACTCAAACGGGAAGCGCATTCAGAGAGTTTCAAACTTTGTTTATCGAGATAATCATTTTTAGTTACAACCGCGTATTTCTGCCTATAGCGTTGAATATTTTAAGAACGTGTAGAAAGCGTTTCAGCGTTATAAATATATTGGAGAGAATTACTCATTTCTGTCTCTTGCGCGGCAAGTGTGCCATCCAGACCTCCTTACCGCGTGTATTTGTACGCTGAGGATTAGGGGTTTACTTTGGCGTGTATATATATACTACATGTCACGTATGAACGACGAATTTTGTAGCCGTGCAGCATTTTAATAGGATTACATCGAGCTTGGAACCGAGAATTCCAACCATTTTCCGTATATACATATACGTATTTGTCCCATTCATACACGCTCCAGTCTCGTTGTGAGAAATGTCATTTAAAGTATGACATTTCGGCTGAAATAACGCGGAGGATTTAGACGTACGGAAGTATATCATAGGCAAAATCACGAACGCGCGCGACAATTCGGGGAAGCCACAGGTATTTCATAGACTCACTTTCTGCGAAAATGGACATAGCAGAGAAGAATTTATGAACTCGAGGTAAAGCCCGACTTCATTAAGAACGCGAAGTTTTTGCTTCACCGCCAAGCTTAAAAGGAAATTTTCGACTAGTAGATGATTTTATTACTTTAATATTTTTACCTTTAGTATTTTTACCTTTTATTCGATCTCATATAAATACGAATATTGCAGAATTATTAAATACGCACTTGATGAATATACAATATTGCTGAGTAATTATCATATTTATCATATAAAATCATATAAAAACAGGATATGATTGCATGCAAAATTCTGCACTAAAGTAAAAATTTTATTCGATACAGAAAATTAATCAATAAATATCTCACGAATACTGAATTTGGAAATGGTGTGAATTATTTGCTTCATATTAATTAATACTACATATTGCAGTATAATTACTTCTCTATTAACATAATCTAATTTTAATTTGTGAATATTCTATTAAATTTTATATTTTGTAATTGAAATTCATATACAAAAAAAATATATTGTGGTTTTATTAAAATGATTAATTCGGTAATCGGAAAGTCGGTAATATTGATCGAAACCGATAACGTGAATCAAGTATCTACGAAGTCAAGAATTTCGACTACAATGTGTAACGCGATATATATCTCCCGGTTCAACTGTTTGAGATAGGATCCGCAGGATTTCGGTTAATATCGATAACGACAATATCTCGCATTATGTCCTATTTCGAAAGGCCGTTTCAACATGTGGTTTAACCCCTCGCCGCTGCATACCGAAAGAAGTTAAACTGAAACTTCAATATTATCTACGAAGCTCGAATGAATAATCGCGGCTATCGGCATATTTTGCTACTCGTTGAACTTGAACAAAAGGTCGATTTATGTATAGGAATATCATAGCTGAGACATTCCATCCGAACTCTATATTAAATATCCTGAATACCAATGAATAAATAAATACTGATAAAATGACGTGCTTCAGAGAAAAAAACAATGTTGAAACACATTAGTTAGCGTTTAATTGTGTTGCGAAATTCAGAATTGAAGACGAACCGTAAATAAAACCGTTGCCTTCGGGAAAAAGTACATTTAAACGTCTCGTTCTACTTTTTAGGATACATAGCAATTTCATTTAACGTGTGGAATTACTTCCACGTATTTCGTAAAATAAAGTTTAAATACGCTTTCTTCTCTCTCACAAGACAAGATGTTGCTTGTATGCGTCCCCCTTTTCCATCCATCGCTTCAATCCATTCTTCTCCATTTACACGGAGACATTTCTCGTATGTTGCAATAAAAGCGAGAAAATCGCGTAGAGCATGCTTTCGCCTGCTAGCGTATCTGGGAGAGAATTATTTACTGCAGTGCTGTTACATAAATGCGCGACGCCGCATGTTGTTGATTGGAAATGCATAATGTAGTATCTGCGTAAATAACGCGCATTCGCAGCTTCCACAAAAATCTCGTTACTCAGGTACGCCGTTTGTAGGAGAGGATGAGCGGCGTGATAATAAGCTTTGTATCACCACCGGAAGATGTGTTCTATCATTGCTTGTACTGTAATTATCGAAGCAGACTGCGTTAGCAGAATAAGGGGAACAATACGATACGCGACGTTCTAGGAGTTAACCACACATTGTTACGGCGTATTAGTTCTTGTGACATTGATGGATCTGTACGCTGTGTTCCCATTCTCGGAGTAAACAGGTTTTCGGGGATGAAGTTTGAAATTGATTCAACCGGAGGAAGAAAATGAGTAGGCTAAGGATGATATCGCCAGCATTGTCTCTTGGGAAAACGTTGAAACAGCTACAAAATTAAAAGTTATTTCGCTCTTAAGGGGTTAATTAATTTCCTAATTAGGCGAAGGTAATTTTATTATACGCGCAAAATCAGTTCTTTAATTATAAATCAGGATATTCAACCGGAAGTGTTATTAATGCAAATAATCATATTTTTGCCCTGTATTTCAATTGTAAAAGAGTTACAAAAAATACACGGAAAAAACAATAAGGTTGCCACAACCACAATAATAGTAACATTTGGTACAGCCACGTCCTGTGGTTGTCACATTCACATTGTTTTGTGTAGTGCATCTATATATGTTTGTCTCAACATTCACTATGTTTGTCTCAACATTCACTATGTTTGCTGTACCAAATGCATATAGTTGCCTTCACATCAATGTGGTTGTCACAACCACAGGACGTGGCTGTACCAAATGTTACTATTATTGTGGTTGTGGCAACTTTACTGTTTTTTCCGTGTATATATATATCTTGAGAATTGATGCAACAGCGTTTATATCTTATAACTATTTGAAAAAGTCCTTCCAGTAAAGAATAGTGCTTTTCTTTCGCGAAGTTGTATATGTACTTGGCGCGAGACGCGTCTCTTGATAAGCTTCAACGAACAGGTGGCAGCTGCGATAACTACTTCGTTCGCTTCGCCGAATCTTCCACACGATAATTCCACTTCACGCGACACGCCAAAAATGCAACTATGTCGATACTTGGCCGATTTCCATATCTTAAGTCGGAAGACACGCATCGCTACGTTTTGTTACGTACTCGAGATATGTGAAAACCGCAGGAAAACCACTGAGATTTATCCGATGTAAATATGAATATACCTCTTCCACAAACACTATCATATTACGTTTAATTTACGATAAGTAACGTACTCTCTTTTCAGTTCACTGATTTCACTTTAAAATATTAAAGCTTTGATTTTTTAATCTGACTCGAACAAGAGTCAGCAGAATTGAATGAAAACAAATTAAATATATAAAAATAGAAACGGACAATTAATTAAATATTACGTATAAATGTTAAAACTGAGAATTGAGATAACAGTAGCTAATTAAATTTTAATTGACAAATCATATTGCTCGGTATATGAATGTGAATTCTCATTCATATTTTATTATGTGCGTATGTAAAGCAGGGACTTCATCACAGTTGCATTTATAAAACAAGGAGATTATTTAACGTAGATTGGATCAACATATTCTTTCATTACGTCGCGATACTCTCATTTTCCTCCTATGTCTGTTGCATAGAGCGGGGATATACCCGCAGATTAGACATTAGAAGGTCTCGCTACCACAAAATACGCAAACGTGTCGGTACGATTTATACAAGGAAAAATAATAATTCGTCGATTGCAATACGTCATTACATTTATATTTATGATCTTCTACTAGGAAATTGAAGCTAGAATTAATTAATCGTTTAAATTATTCTCAAGAAACAGTCTTTTTTTATGATACGTCTGATAAAGTTGTTTATATCTTGCAGCAGATAACAACTCGTTATCTGCAATCTTTGTCCAAGAAAATATCATTTTAGAGGATATAATACTATTAAAGGAGAGCAGTCATGTATTACCGAGAAAACTACGTTACTCGCAATTGGAGCAATTCCACGGCGGCCACCAGATTCTCGAGAGATCAGATGCACATATTTGGCGAAGTACTGTCGCATACGTGCACACACGTTCGCGTCCGATTATATTGATTACTAAGAATCACCATGAAATGGTTCGCCCGTACACTTGTGCATACAGGCATACCGAACAATACTGCGGGGTCGCCCATTGTTCGACAGAGGATGCTGACATAATCAGAATCACGATCGTGCATTTTATAGACCTGACGCGTGCGCGCGAACGGTTTTAGCCGAGCTATCTCGTATTCCCGAAATTTCTCATCTACCTTTAGACTTGAAACTTCGGACCCCTTGTCTACAATGCGTATTTAAGGCGTTAAGATTTAGGAAATTGACCGATCACAGTCGTATATGAGGAGAATAAACGACTGCGATTGGTCAATTTCTTAAGTCTTAACGCCTTAAATACGCATTGTAGACAAGGGGGGAGTTCTGTCGCTACTGAAGAAAAATGATTTTCGCGTTCTGTTAAAATACTCTCGGTTTGCAAGAAAGAAAGAGCTCGTTTATTCCTTCGTATGTTGCATTGTCGTTTATCTGAAATAAATGAATGTAATTCTAATCGGTTCTTTTAGCGTCTTGATACTAAAATGACTTGATGCCTTGTTGCAAGTGTTTTAAGAACAACGAGCCTATGCTTCGGATCGCACACGAATAAACTATACTCTACCGCGGATCCTCATGGCTTGCACCCGCCCATAGGACCGTCGGAGATAATTCCAGCTCGTTTATTTGGGCACGATTCATTTTCGCACGGTTTCCGACGGTGTAAATACACGTTCGACACTATTCTATATTTAAGTGACTTTGATCCGTCGCGCCGCTCTCCATCGAATTGCGAGTTTATTCGCGAGCTGTCGCGCATACCGTCCCGCGAAGCGATACGTCGCACCGACGGGAATTATCACGGCTATTTCTGACGCATTTAGATATCGGATCATGCGGACCAGAATACGCTACGAAATTGCCACTAACGCGCGCTTAGCCGTAACTAGGATATTAATAATTTATGTGCCGCTCTCCGAGGATGTGTATGCATATGGATCCCCTGTGCGCGACCGCGCCGCAGAGTAATCTTCGATATTTTCAGGCTGGCGGCTCCCTAATTACTCATGTCACATTAAGACATCGTCGCGCCGTCATATTCATTTTACGTTTCAACAGAGTCGTCGTAAATGAATACGACGCGGATATTGTAAATTTCCCGAGAAAAACGCGGGAACGTCAAGAATCGTCGACATACGCGTCTAAATTATTTAATGTTAACTTTTAGAATTTAATTGTTTAATATTAAGTTTTAGAAATTTTAAGTTCAAAGGATTGTTTTTTAAAAATTTGTCTCTTCATCGCCGGTTCTTCGCTCCAAAGGCAATTACGGCGACGGTAATTGCAATAAAAGTGTCTGTATCGGGTATCGCCATTTCACGCTTCGACATGTAGAACCGGCTGATCAACGCTACTTGAGAATAATTGATTGAGTCGTTATAGCGCGCGCAGTCGATGATCAAACGTATCACGTTGCGCTCATTAACGGGACACCTCGGACACCTTGGCCTACTTTATTTCCCATTTAACGTTTATCCATGTCACGTTTAATAAGCGAATTTAAATCGCTGTTTTTAACGATTTCGAAGGCTACAGAAAAAAATTGACTGGCTTTAACAAGAATGAAAGAAGAAAGCAGAGTGGAATAGCAACGGAGCAGCAAATTTGTCAATTAGTTATTTTATATTGTAGAACAAATAGAGTCAGAACACGTGAAAACGTAGATCGTAAAGAGATGATCAGAGAATAATGTATTAAAAAGTTATACGGAAAGATAGATATAGCAATTTGCATGATCATTTCTCAATGTTTCAAGCGACAGTGTACGAGTTTTTACGTTAACATATTTATGAAATCAAAGAATTATTCAAATTTAAATACTTTAGAAATTATACGCTAGCGTCAGGCACGTTTTTTGATACGTGACGGCATACGAAATATGGCGAACAGAAGTAATACAAATCATCCTCGTGTGCTCGAATTGCTCGGGACCAAATTGGATTTTGCATATTAGATCCTAATATCATTACAAGGACGTACAGACGCCTCCCGATTTAGAATGAAACAGAAATTAATTGTATCCCTAAAAAGTGTACCTTTCAGCAGGTTAAACTATTTGCATGAAAGAGGTGGAGATGAGTTCACATCTTGCGGTGGGTGTAGGTCACGGTCGTGGTGGTTTCACATTCGGGGAGTTAACGCTGAAATAGGGAGTTAATTAATTAAGTCATCTTAATTGCGCCTCCGGTTAAATTCATTCTGATCAAATGCGCGCACGGCCGTCTGTCTCTCTTTCTCTCTCTCTCTCTCTCTTCCCTTTTCGCACGTGCGGGCGTATAAAGTGTGCAAACGTAGGCTGCTTAATTGACCGCCGCAAAAAGCGGCCGAGAGAGCTTCGTTTTGTTCGCGGAGACGGAAGCCATCGCAACTGGCTGCACTCCGCCGCTTTTTACGCTGCCCTTATGAATGAAACAATCTACGCCGCCGACGCGGAGGATGATTCGGGGGCGAGAAGAACCGCTGATGCGAACAATTAGCACGGTCGGTGTCGCCCTATGAATGGGTAAATAATCGGCTTTGCGTTTGCAGTGTCGCTTGAATACCGACAAACCGAGTTCGTTGTAACGCACATACTACATCCTGCGCTTTCTCCTATCTACGAGCGTTTTGGCTGATTTCGCGACTTTATCGTAAGAAGAATATTATCGTCCGATTGAAAGATTTGAAGATTTAAGGAATTTTTCATATGAAAATTAATTCGTTCATTATTCAATAGAGTTTAGATGGAAAAAATATTAAGCTGCGTTTTAAAAAGCTGTAAACGGGATACGTCCAAGATACGAGAAATTGTCGGGATCATTGCGCGTTAAAATCGACTAATTGTCTTGTATTAAGTTGAATTCCATTAAATCCCACATTGTGTTATCTCACAAACGCGAAATATTGCCGTAAATCAAATATCCTGTTTCTCGCTTTGCTCTTAACGAGCAAACCGCTCGGCTCGACATGCACAAAACTCGTTACGTCACGATTCTTGCTAGTAAATTATACGTATGAGTAATGAGATTTCGTGAATATGTATGCGAATAATAAACTTCCGAAACACCGTTTTCCACGGTTCTACTAGTATCTTGCGACAGTTGGTGCAAACAATCGATAACGCTGCTATAGCAAGACGGCTCTTTCCTCGAAGGAAACCATTTGTTATCTGTTCCCCTGAGCTTTCTGTGTTCGGCAACGTTAATAGATCTGTTTTGCAAGTGTTTCGTTAAACATTCGTTTGATACCTCGTCTCAATACCAGATGTGTGTTGCACTTATATTGAGGACATTTGTTTTTCTTGATGCATTATATACGTGCATCATTAAAGATGCACGTAATGTAGATGCAAATGTAGATGCAAATGAAAGGAAAATATGAAAAAAAATTTTCTCGAACAAATATAAATATGTAACATAAATCAAAATATAATCAATAAACATTATAGCAAAGAGATAAAACTAAGTATGTTATACGAATAAAATCATAAGTAATTATTGGATTATTCATATAACTCTAATATAAAAAATCTTTACATGTTGAAAATTTCATTCTTCAATTACAGATAATTCTCTATATTATTTTTGTTGTCAATATTATATTTAATTATGCATTATTGTATCAATTAATTCATGTGTGAACGGAATTAACTATTTTTGTAATTATCTGGGTCATTCGAAATTCGCATTCTTTGACTTTAAACGTCAAGTGTATTTAGCAAAGTTTCCATGTTTAAGCTTGACGGAGCTGTATTTACGGGAAACTGTTCCGTATTGTCATGCGGCGCTCCGCACTATATCCCGTCACTAAATCTTGGTTTACGGTTTATGGTTAGCATTTTACGACGATACATTTTGTAACGGCCGACATGGCACGTTTAATGACAAGGCGGCTGCGTATGGTTTAGGATGATAGCCCAAAAGTTCCGGTCTGGCCGGACTCGTTCGCGATTGTCGGACACGTTGCATCTTCGCGTAGCTAATAAAGCGGCTGTTCGCCCGGTAGTCCCTGGCATCCGATGCTGCGGGAAAAGACCGGAAGTTGTGAGAACGCGTTTCAACGGCCGATCGTTCGCCAAACGTAAAGTGAGTTACAAGTGTTTGCCCGACGATATCTAAACGGCGAGAGATGAGTTTCGAAATAGCAGATAGGATGCTTTCAGAAGGCTGAAACGTGCACTGCGGCGATTTTACGAGGGGCATCAGTTTTAGCTTTTATGCTTGTGGTTCGTGCAGCACCGCATTGCGATTTCGTTAGAATCAGGCTACGCGAAGTCGTGCAACTGGACGGTATTAATACTTGGTTCCTCGTCTTTCGTGTCATTCGCAGATTGTGTTCTAAAATTTTTTAAATAAAATGCAGGGATCCTTTTTAGGAAGAAATTTAATTTAATTTAATTTTTTCTCAAGTTTGTACTTTATCAAAATCTCAATTCAATATGTAATCATTTTAATAGATTTAATGACAAAGAAGTATTTAGAGTTGGACATTAGGAAATCGCGAAAAAGAATGGCGCTCGATAAAATGTCTGCTCAGAAACAATTGACATCATATTTATTAAGAAATTTAGACGACAAAATCACAAGCTGTATGTACATATCCGAGGTTAACGTACCGAAAGCACGTCACACGTGTGCGCTATTCTGATAACCGAGATCTGCGATTACCGTTCGTTGAGCGAGTTCCCCCGATCATAAGTAGCCGCGTTTAACCTTGCCTACTTCGATTGGACCAAATCGGATCAATTAAATCTTATCGAAACAACGCTACCGGTGGTATCTTAATAGGAGCCTCTTTTTTTACGGTGCCAGCCAGCAGTCGTTAAAAGCTGTGCAGCTTTTTTCGATACAATTACCTCGTTACCGAAAACACGCCTGAACGAGGAAATAATTCATCGGTCGTTTAACGCCGTGTTTATGCCAAAATGTCGGTTCAATCCCTAGAGATTTCCTTACTTGAGAGATAATGAGAATCGAGCCGTGGAACGCGAATACGAAATTTTATTTGTCTTAAATTAAAGCCTTATCATGTGGTCTAAGTAGAAGGAAGCTAAATTTAGATTTTAATAATATTAATCACGGATGCTAATTACGGGATACTAGCATCAAAGATTAGCTGAACTATAATTAGCAAAATTATAATTTCAGATTGCATTTATTATATTTTTAAAAATTCTACAGTGACTTACTTGATATTTCTATTCTGTTTAAATTTTTTCGTTGTTATTTGTTAACTTTAATTATAGTTCGAGAGTCTACATCATTTTGGTTATAGTTCTAGGAAAGGAGTTTAATTGAGCTTAAGCTAAATGGTTAAAGTTATTCTTGATGGGGAGATAATCTCATATATAACTATTATTTTTTTCGATCATCGAGTGCTTAATCTTGATTATCTGTTATTTTATGGAGCACATTATTTTGATTTAGATAATAGGAAATTTAATTAACTATGCTAACCGATATTAGCATAATCAATCCTAAGAGATGCGTTGCATCGAAATAATTATCTAATTTTGATCAGCGTTTTCTCCACTTTAGATAATAATTATGGGACATGCGGAAAAAAATGTAATCGCTAGTACTATCGACTTGATTGTAGCAGAACCGATTGACCGGTTGATCGTCGAGAGAAAGAGGGAAAGAGACAACCTGTTAATCTTCGATTAATAAAACATTTCCGCCGTTTGCTATTCCTTATGGTCGGCACCGCGGCGGCCGTGGCCCAGTGAGATCGAATACGCGCACCTTCGGCCTCCGAATACCGATCTATTCGAACGGTGCCTAGAGCAACCTAGAGAGATACACAGGCATGTACACGTGTGCGCGATATTCCTTATATGCCCGGCCATCGGCATATATCTACCTATATCTATTCGCATATACAAGAACGCCGGTGTACATACATACATACAGCCGATACATATGCAGGCGCATACGAATACCCCTTGAGATTACCTGCTGGCAGCGAAGGCGATTCCCGACAGTTGAAGGAGTGGGCTACCAGGGAATCAGGGGTAAAATGTAATTTCGACACGAGAGAGTTTGGCCTTGTACTATCGGGAAGTTACAGTCAAGGCGCGCGAATCGATGCGAGGACATTCGATTCTTCTGGACTCCATTTGTTTTTCATTACGATACGAAAAACGAGAGAGGAAAAGAGAGAAACGAAAATTTTATTTTATTGCATTTTGGATAGGGATCATTAATGATATGAAGTACAGTGCGATACAATGATAAATTACTGCAAGAAGTGTCCACAACTCGAAATAAAGTTGTTACAAGCTATAAATGTAGTTAAATAACTAAATAGATGTACGTGTCTGCGTGTGTGTGGTAATCAAATATATTCAGATAATAAGACTTTATGTTATCTTCCATTTAAAAATACAAAAAATTTTATTTTTATAAGATTTTGATTCACAAGAGATAACGCTCGTAGATTCTATCGTATTTTTATTTCATTTCATTCAGGCAAGTTTCAGGCAATCCTTCTCGTGTCATTTGTACAATCCATAAATCGTTCTTATATCGTTATAGAATCGTCGGAATTGTTGATTCAATTAACTCACGAGATCGTGTACTTTATTTCAATCGCGTTTGATCTACACAGCCGCTCACATTTTTCGCCTGATTGCTCCGAGTTAAGTCACTTGAGAAATTAGCGACATCGGTGAAGAAACTTTCCTAATGCATCGTAATAATGCGGTCGTCATTGTGCGATTCACCTCTGCTGTTCTTCGGCCAGGACGCGACGCTTCGACGTACCGGATAAAGAATGTGCATCGGGAATGTCATTTTATATGCAAAAGTGCGTACATACAACACGCCGATCTATAATGCGCATTAGACTTCGGAGAAACAAGTTCGAATCAGCCGGAGATCGATCGTATCAGACAGGTTTCGCGGGTTGACTCGATTGAACCGCATCAAGTGCCGTGTGCGTGTCAACACGCTATACATATAATCCGGCTCATAAATTACGATCCGCGAATGCGAGTCGCGGAGTTTGCTAGACGATGATTAATCACGCCGCCAGCTCGCGGAAGCATTCCCCAGCCGAGTCGAGAACTTCAATGATTATCGTTTTAACAGATGCGTAGACAGTCCTCCCGCGGTTCCACGAAGCCGACACAATATCGAAGAACGCGTGATCGGTTCCGGTGAATACGCTATATCGGGAAGAAAGCCATATATTTATCGAATCGGTATCAATTCCGTCTTATGCTGGTAAAATAGGATTTTCGTAATCCGCGTTTGATAAACATACCTGGAGTCGAGATAGATGCGACGCGAATGTTGGATGAGCAAATACGATTCTCGCGGAAATTGATAAATCCAAAGAGAGTTAATAAATATTCATAGGAAGAGCTATCTACTAATTTATAAAGCAAAATACGATACAAGTGGAGATAAAACGTAAATTGATTTGCTATTCTAATCAGTCATTGTGTCGAGTATGTAGAAAAATATATTGAAAATTATCATAAATTGTTATCATCAACTAAATCTAACACGGGATAATAGAGGATTAATGAATATCGGGCTTACATTTTTAGTCTTAATCACGAATCGATTTGTAATTTGGATGCTACGATGTCTCGAAGGAAGACCGATCTGTGAGAGCGATCGTACTCCATTTCTGATAATTCTACCGGAACATGGATGAATTAGCCGTTTCAGACGCTTCCTGTTTCAAGTATCTATATGGTATATTTTAAGATACGTGACGCACGGTGTTTTGAAAGCCCGCATTAAACGGCGTTATAAAATAGGAGCCACTAGAGACGTCGAGCACTCGACGAGGGCGTATTGTTAATAGTCTCTGCATTATGGCACACTGCGATACGAAATGATACTTATAGAGTGTAATTTCCGGGTAGTGGCCATACACAGCTTCTAGAATAGGCGACCGCAAAACAATGACCATATTAATCCTGTCGGAGACAGTCTACTAATTTATAAATAAAATCTCTTTATTTATATATAAATTAAAAAAACACAGAGATTATGCGTTAATTTTTTAACAGATTTATATATATAATAATTTTAATCTGATATTAAAAGGTAGAAGAAAGGGTGGCGATAAATGCGGAAATATGTATACAGATCCTTTTAATGTAACGAATATAGGAGCAGCATTCATTGGACGAACTAGAATAATATTTTTAATAACCGAGAGTGTATAGCAACGATGTGAATTTATCGCCATAGTCGTTTTACTGGCTACTCAACTGTAATTGCATTGCGGAGGACCTGCGGAGTGAATGTGGTCAACTCTGTTCCGAGTGTGTATTCTGAAATTACCATGAGTGCGAGACTGTAACGCGGTATATTGCGAACGAGATGCGGCATTATGCGTACCCGGCGGGGAGGATCTTTATGTAACGCGTTGTCGCGAAGCAATCGGCATTACATAAAGTAAGCGCACGCCGCGGCTATTACGACCGCGCGCGAATTTGTTAATGCGTTGTTGGTTAATGTCATACTTATCTACCAGTCCCCTCGCGGCCGTCATCGCGCCGGTACTTCTCGAAAGACGAGGAAACCGATTATTATTCACCTCAAGGCTGCTCGCCATGAAGAGAGACGTACAAACGGACACACATGAAAAGTTATTCGCCTAATCGATCATTGCGCATGGTATTCCCGTGAAAACGGTTCGATCGAGATACACGTGGTGTTAGAATCGTTAAAATGTTTATTAATAATATTGAAACGAGCCTGGATTGTTATTTTCAATCATATACAGAGCACTGCATTTATCATAAATAGTGTCAACAGTATTAATTATAATATCTGTAATATAATAATGATATGTAAGCTAGAATCTGATAATGTGGGAATTTGATAATGCTGTATATAGATCAGATAAATGATTTTTCATCGTTAAGAAATATTTTATTACATCGAACTTCGTGTTGCAATTACCTCGTTAATTATCATCTAATTATCAGATAATTATCACATTAGTGAACACGGTTATTATTGAAGATATAACAGCAATACTTTTTTTCTGTTATAATATTAGCACTCTCGACCATCTAATGTTACCAGTAATCATTAGAGCGGCGCCAGACTATGCGCGTTTTACGCGAATATTCGTGATTCGAGCATCGTTTATCCTTATTTATCATTTGATAAACAACAAGGATGACATGACTCGAATCACGAATATTCGCGTAAAACGCGCATAGTCTGGCTCCGCCCTTAGAGATTTGTTCAATAAGGGACTATTTCCTGGATAACTTTTAGACACTATTTCAGTCAAGGCGAAAATACGAAAATATTGAGAGAGATAAAATTTTTTGTTAGCTCGAAACGCGAATTCGCGAGAATAGCTGTTCGGGAAACTCCGTTTGCACTTTGAAGGACTAGCAATACCTTCGTCGTTTCCCCTTCTATCATCACCTTTTATCGACATAAACGAAAACGAAAGTTTCGCTTTAAATTGGCAAACGATTACTTTATAGCTTTTGCATAATTGAGGGTAAGGTAATTCATGCTGACAGCTTTTCACTCTCTCATTCTCTCTCTTTCTCTCCTTTCTCCCTCTTTCTCTGTGTGTGCCGCGAATGCTTAATAAGATCGAGGAAACACCCGGAGATTTCTGGAGCAAGGTCGTAAATCGCACGGGCGAGTACCACGGAATATAATCTCGAGACGTTTCAAGTTCGCGCGGCCATTAAAGTCGGATCAGTCGGCGATCTGGACAACTTACTCGGCTGTTATGTCGCTGGCTCATCAGTCATCCGTTGGTCAAGTTTGCTAATACAAGTTGTGAGTGCCGGTGGCAATTAGTCTGCTTTTGTTCGCGAAGACTTTGCTGACGTTCCGCTGCAGTTCAGCAAGCTATAATGGAATACTAATGGGATAATCTTATAGCTTCAAGGTTCTCGATATTTGGTATTAAATATCTAATTTCCTCGTGGTGAACGGAGTATCAAAATTTCATCAATATCGCGTACCAGAACGAAGAACTATCCTCGAACTATTAAACATGTTAAAATTATGAACGATTAATTATTGTTTTATAAAATTAAATTCTACAGAAAGCTCAAGTAACGACCATTGAAACGATATTCTTTGTCGGCGAAACAACGCGACACTCTAAGGAAATGCAAACTCGCGCATGCTCAGACGTGAGGTTTTTTTTACGGATGTTCGCATCGCTGCTGCGAAAAAATGCTGTCGCCTTGCGCAATCAAAGTGCGATGACATCGCGAGACTGACACTTCTCTCTCATCCGGTTCTAAATTCTGGGGCGCAGATGCGATCGGAAACCGACCGGCCGGCCGGATTGGAAATTGCAGAGGCCTTGTTCGGGTCTGCCCTATCATTAGGTAGTTTGCAAATTTAAACAACGGTTTCCTACCGCTAACGCGGACCACCATCGTGGTCGAGTACACGGTTACGGCCAGCGTTACGCAACCGGCTGGGGAAATCACGTGATGACCCTGATTGGGAGCAAAGCCGGTGGGCAAGAAGGACCTCGGCCGAGAGAGCAACTAAAGAAATCGCAATCGAGCGCATAAACCGATCGCGATCGATAGCGTACGATCGCATCGGGGAAACGTGACTTTCAGTGTAAAAAATCAATTTTCGAATCTACATGATGAAATCAACATTTGATGATAATCTTCAACTGGTTATGAAGCGCGATTATGGTATTTATCATCTATTATGTCGTTCAATGTTAATGATTCTATCTGTTCTTTTGTGTAGTGTTTGACGCACGGCCTTGTGCGAAATATATGAAATATTATATTTTATACATACAATTCCGTTTATTAAAAGAGTATGCGATTATTATTGTAACAATTTCGGCTTTTTCTACTGAAATTTCTGCAAATAGAAAACGATATTTTGAAAAGATTCTTCTAGACATTAAAATTTTTCATTGTTTTAAGAATATAACGAGAGATTTGCAAGGATAGTCAGTAATGTGTGATTTCGAAACGCTAAAGGTAATTAGAATTTTGTCATAATATATTTTTATTTCATTTGGACGTATTTTAACATTTTTATGAATCTGGCGAATATTTGTCGAATCACTGCTTTAAAGTGTTCTTTAGTCGACGAAGTTACGGTTTTATACTAATCCGTTCCACAATTTATGGCTTTTTATAACCGAAAGTGCATCGAACTTTAGAAACGTTTTTACGATCTTAATTAGTACGATTATCTATCGAGATAAGCGCGATGACGGAACGGCGGGCTATTAAAGGAGATTTTGTATCTTCGCCTGGTGGAAACGATCACGTTAATCGGGTGAGCGAGGCACATGCCGCACGGTTACGTCAGTAATTACATTATAAAAGGGCGTATTTAACGTTCCGTATAATTAATCGGCGAATAAAACATCGCGACAACCGAAGCGTCGGCGTAACCGTCCGCAATGCCGTACTTTTGGCTTTCTATCGATAACGCAAATGGCAAAGTGCACATCAAACAGGAAAGCCAGATTACTCTCTCGATTCCCTTTGTTTAACGCTGAAGGCGCAGGTCTTTGTCTTAAGCTATTTGCTTGTCAAGTGTACTAATATTGTGTGTGTGTGTGGGTATGTATTCAAATATTGATAATAAATTTTATTTATTATCTATGGAAAGAAAAGAATTTGTACATATTTTTAGACAATAGTGATTATACTATTATATTTTCTTTTATGGATTTTTTATCATTTTAATGTCAATTAATTTTTTTTTTTTAAAGAAAATTTGATGCTCTGTTAATCTTTTCCATAATTTTGTAAAGGTTCGATATTAAATGCCTTTATATTTAAACTTCAAATTAGAATTCTTTTAAAGTTTGCTTAAAATTGAGTGACGTAAAAGGTTTCGCTGTTTGTTTAATTCCGCAATAATTATTTAAAATCAACATTAAATTTTTTGAAATTTTACATGGAAACTTTTGATAATTTGACATTACCGTCCAGGAAAATATTCACAGTGAAAGGATACGTATACATGAAGGAAATTATAATTGCAGTTATAATGCAGTTATAATTGCAGTTATACGAATCGATTAAAATGTAGAATTCCATAAGAATGATTGCGTCATTAAAACACATCAAAGCCAATTTTGGCCGTGATGCTTCGTAATTACTCGGGGAAACAGTTGTAAGACCCAAAGACATTTTATGTCGTAGATTCGTAAAGCGGCGCGAGTTCCTTCGTTCCCCCGCGTGTCCTGCATAATCGATTGTTCCTGACAGCGTCTTAATTGCACTCAAATACGTACCGTGACCGAAGGAAACTCGGTCATAATGACACTTTGCGTTTTCGAACGAACAACGACGACGACGACGAGTCCGTTCGAGCGGACAGGCGTTCTAATTAAATCCATTTCTGGATGAACAAAATCGCGTCGCGTCGAAGAATTAACTCGCGACGGCTCATTAACGCTCAATCGCGGATCCGTCAACGCCGATGCAAAAACTCGCCCCGCCAAAGTTGATTAATTGATTAATTGATGCCTTCCTCCATGAGGCAACGGGAATAGACGAATTAATTGCGGTCCGAAACTTTTTGCGAGAGAGACGCGGCGCTCTCCCGAGCGACGGAAATAGACGGCTAGCATCCATGTTGAATTGCACAACGTTCGCTCCAGAGCCGGGGATGATAGAATAGCCACGAGATCTTAATTGACCCGAGGGAATGCACGGGTATGAACCGCGCGTTACATACAATATGCAGTCAGCAGCCGCGCATATACATATATGTGCACCGTCTCGTCTCCGCGAGAAACACTACATGAGATTAATGACGCCGTTTGCGCCGCGGACTAATCACAAGCGAAGGAATAAGGAAGACTCTGACGTATTATTTTGTCGGGCAGAAATCGGGATCTCATTAAGTTTTGAGCGACTGATTTCGGCGGTGGTGATTCTCATAAGAATGGAAATGATATGCTTTCGTAGAATTTGTTGAATATAAATCGGGATATCGGACCGAAATGCGATATTAGAAGGGTATCAAAATGGTCGAATCTAATTTTGGTTGCGTTTGGCGTCTAAAGGTATATCAGTTATGCATTTTGCATATAATTATTATAATAATTAGTTTCTCCTAGTATTATCCTAAATAGAGTGACATTACTGATGATGTACACGGTTACGATAAAGAGATCGATCGTTATGCACTTCATGAGGCCAGAAAAGATTTTTGCAACTACAACAATATCGTTTCTAGCATTCTCGAAAAACTCGGTACAACTGACGAAATTGTTAGAAATCTTCTGCGAATTATGCTCACGCGGGTTACGTAAGAGAAGAAACGGTTAGTTCGCGAAATTTACGAGTGTACTAGAATAGATACTGGAAACGACGCGAGGTAATTAAAAGCGAGCGATAAAATTAACAGGATGTACAACATCGGACAACTGCGGCATGCGAAGCAGAAGCGAGATTTGAAGCAGGACCTCTGCTCTTGTGCTATCAGGCGCTTAATCGAATATAATCATCAGCTGGCATTCGCGCACCGACCTAGAAAGACATAACAGTGATAAGGCAAAGTCGCGAGAGGAAAGACTCAACTAGAGATTGGATTTTACAAATAAACAAACCTTTTATATCGGATTATAAAGTCGTATTTAAAATTCTTTCATTATCAACTGCTATCATCGGCTGACCAATAGCCATTAATCCATCTCTTAGGATTGAATCATAGACGTTAAATAATAATCTATTTTTCAATGAGTCGTGAAACTAAAATGAACTTAAAAGCCTGAATATCGAGATTTGTGAATACTGCAATTTAATAAAATATAGTAATATTAATTGGGTGTTTAATTATGAATCGAATATAGAGTAATTGATCACGATATGCTCATTACCGGTATAAATGGAATCATTTCATTGAGAGCTTGCGCGACAAAACGGTTGCGTTCTTCCGCCCCGTATCGGCTTTTTCCTGCAGGCATATGTATAACGTGTATTACGCGAAATTCTTCGCGCACCGCAGCTGTAATAATAACGCGGCACGACGAAGTCGATAGTGTGTTTATAACAATCATCGCGGGAAACTCCGATTTTCGCGGCGTAAATTTATGTGCCCCGGCCGCGTATTTTTGCAAGTGCAACGGATGATGGATCGGGGGGGGGCGGGGTTGTTTTGCAGGAAGAGCTATCAGCAAATTCGGAGCACAGGCGAACGAAGTTGTATTTCATTTTTATGAACGCTTTTAACAAGTAAAGAATTACGCACGCGAATAACATTTTACTGTCGGCTGGGGAAGCTTGTATCGGCGAAAAATATCGGATACCCATGTGATTCGTACGTGGAAATGGAACACCTGGAAGTGACCCGAAAATACACCTAGCTATTTCTTAGTCCACTGGCTGTTCGCTTACACGTTCTTCGTTATACAAAATATGCATGCACTATTAAAATAATGAAGTAATTTTTGCAGAAGATTACTAGTGGCTGGTCATATCTTTTTTACGAAAAAACTTTGTTATTTCTTTCACAAAGTGCTATTTTTGCGAGGGATAAATTGTAGAAAATATTTTTCCCACAATCGCTTAATGTCGCGGTAAAATGCAAATTTGCAGAATTTTATTATGCATAAAATATGAGTATATTTTATTTGGAGTGAATATTTACTCGAATTGTGTTTGATTAAACTGATTGGATATATAGTGTGTTCCTGACTCCACGATATACTCGATAGAATACTGAGGACAACCCATCGATTGTCATTGTTTGATCGACTGGAGGAGTCTAGGGGGAATTACTGGTCGGCGTGCATGCATGCTCAATTGAGAGCGACACAATATTATTCCTCGCTATGAATTTCGATGCCTACAAGTTTATCCATACGGTTGCCTGATAATAATTGGGTACATATACATATTTATAACAGTTCGATGAAATGACCAATTTATTCTGCTTTCTTCCTCTTTTTGAAAAACAAGAAATTATTATAAATTTTTACGGCTTTACTGTGTTGTCCGCACATTGTGATAGAAGTTAAAATATTTAATTTTATATCATTCCAAATGAGTTCATATGAAAAATATTGAAATTTTATTTTTACCAATTATTATTTTAACCGTACGTGCTCAGTCAAAACTAAAAAGAAAAAGAAAAAATAATATGTGAAAATCTTTCTATAAAAATAGTGTCTATTTTTTTAATATGTTATTTTATATAGATTTAAAAATACAATTTTTTATCATGTTTGCTTATTTGCGAATTTGCAATATAAATAAAATTGTAATCAATTTTTGAATACAATATATTATTCTTGAACGAGGATTATCAGACTAATGTAGCCAGCTATACACGTGATCGAGCAACGCGCCATCAATGACACCGTATATAGCCTCCGGCTTAATCGGATGATTATTCTGAGATCATTCTTACAACTGATGCTGGACCATGTATGATATACATGTACACAGGCACACGGTTGTAACTGGCTCAAGCCGGACTGATTTGCCCTGCTTCTCTAGTCTTTCTCTTTGTCCCTTCGAGAGTCACTTTCCTTATCCAGTTTTTGTTCCGTTAATTTCTAGTACGTTTCACGGGGCCGCTTTCGCCGAGTCTTAATCTCTTTAATCGTGGATAATTCGCTATTCCGTGAATACGCGACCGAAGTGCTCGCAATGGATCTCTCGCGCTTCGTCGAAAGTTTCCTCTTCGTTTCTTAATTCAACCGACACACAATAGTCCGTTTCTCGGATCGCGAACAATCTACCGAGGCAAAGGTAAAATACGAATTTTCCCGTTAGTCCGTCGTCTTTGTGAGAGATTCGCAGAAATGCTGAAGCGAACTTTTAATGTCGTTCACATTACAGCGCAATCATTTACGCATATAACGAGTGTATCGTGCGGTCGCATTTATACACATAACTATGCGGTCGCATACGATTGTTCGTGTTTAGAATACGATTTTTCGCCCGTTACGTCATCGTCCCACTCGGCCGTTTCGTTCACGGAGAACTGCCTATCGCGCGCTATCATAAAATTCTATCTTATTAATACATGACGCAGAGCCTGACTCGAGCTCTGAATGATGAGGACGAAGTTTGAAGGCGGCTTCAAAGTTTGACGGCAGTGTCAGCGATTCCTCGTTTGCCTCGTGTATAAGTTATCCTCAATGCCGATAGAGAGACGCCACACACGTACGACCTTACTACTATCCGGATACAGTTCCGCGTACTCTCATCCGAATACATAATTTTACAGCTACTTAAATACGCTTCTTGAATACATTGCCGCGATACACGCCTTCATGCACATGCAGTCGCTTAACCGTTGCTAAATTTTAAGCTTTATTTGATATACGTTTGAACAAAATTGAAATCATTAAGTAAACCGTGTGATTAAGAATATAATATTTATCCCAATCATGAATATTTTATATTTCTTGTGACTAATTTCTAAAATTTATTTATATGGGATTTATACATAATCATATACAGCAATTTTTTTTCGTTGAAACGTAATGCTGCCGACGCCGTCGTTTGGAATGCGGCTTTAATCGCTAATTACCCTTGAATAGCTCATGTTAATGAAAACGATAGACTAGAATGGATGATTGCGCAGCAATGGGTGATTAGGCGTCGTCTGATGTTATGCCGTAATGATGCGATGATTGTTTAGATAAAAAAATTGTTGTTCCTTTAAACACTTCACTTTGCAGACACGTGTAATACTTTTTTTCTTTTACGTCAGAGCGAAACCAATGCGCGTAAAATACATTACATCGTGCGAACGCGAACTGTATTAACGATTTTTACTTTTACTTTCAACCATTCAGGCATCGAAAACGTTATCTTTTTTCTTTCATGATGCTGCAATGCTATAAATACATTTTACTTCGAAATAATAGTTCGAAAGAAATAGTTCGAGCTTCATTGCACTTCCGTGCCTTTGTTCAAATCTGGTATTTAACTCCGAAATACCAAAAACGGACAATTTGTCTGCCAGCAACTTTGAACGTCTGTAGCAATTATCGTTTAAGTGCATTTTCTTCTTCTAGTATTTTCAGAGAGATGTGATTAGATTTGGACAAATGTACGGTGAAATACGTTATTGATATATAAAATGATATAAAAGCAGATCCAACGCGCGCGCTAAGAATTACAAGAGAAATCCTACAGTGTCGGGAAACCACATTTCATGAAGCATAAAATGTTCTCTCGCGAATTCGAAAGCAGGGAACGTTAAATGTGGAACACCCGAATATTCGATACCGTGGCCGTGCGCGATAAATCATTCGACTCGAGAGCTCAGTTTGCATATCTTAACATTATCAACGGTAAATCAAGCACGAGAAGAAAGTCGTTTTCACCGGAGACGTGGTTTTTTATACAACTTAACACGGAACGAGGAAAAAAGGAACGTATACCTAATGTCCCGTCCGGAGTTAAGTAGCGTAGTTTATGTTCGCTTTTATGATGTCTCATATTTATACGAGTCCCTCCTTTCAAGGGAAGGAGAGTGCGTTCTCGCGACTGAGTCCCGTCAAGTTATGCTCATACCGTGGCTATACCGGCATAGAGCAGAGACAAATATGTGCATCCGCTACATGATGAGAGGAGCTTTTATGACAGAAACAATTGCATATTTTATTCCCTGCGGTCTGCGGAAGGATGGCAGTATCCTCGTCTCGCGTTTTCTTTCATGCTGCACGTGTAACAATATTTTCATTTAATTTTACAACGTTTTCGCGAGATACTGTCGTACGCATGGTATCGCCGTGAATGCCACGTACCGCGCGAGGCGAACACGAATTACGAATTCACGAAACGTACGTAAGCGAAGGACGGCGATTTAGTGGCCGCATATTAAAACGAAGGAAATGATATTGTCGGCATTGTGCGTCGTAAATTTTTAATATTCCGCACCGAGTAACCCGGCTGCTAAGCTTCCAATAAAGTTTCGCTTCCAGCTAAAATCCAGTTGAGACTATCCGGAAGACACGGTCTTGCTATACTTATACTTTCGAAACTGTTTGAATAATTTGGATGCGTTCGACAATTTCGGCTCCACATCTCGCTATTACTTAGTTCGCCTCTCAGTGTCCTGAATTTAGATGGAGTACAATGGTCCTATACATTTTTGTCATCGCACCATCTTTCGTCTAGATTTTGCTCAAGCGATACGTTTAAATGTCAGGTACAGAAAGTCGACCGTCGTATCGAAACTCGCATCGATATCGTGTCGAGGATCCTTGTTAATTGCTCAGGATGGATCTCCATTAACGCGATATCTCCTATAGACATGCACATGTCCGGGATGTTCGGATAATGAACTGCTGACGGAGCGACATTACAGCCGACTATATGGCACGTGTTATCGGATATTTCGGCTATCATTTATATTCTGGCCTATAGATCAAAGAGCACATTCATTTAGGCGCGTGCCCTCCCAAAACCGCAACATCACTCTAACTTTCTGTGTATCTACCTTATAATTCCATAATCTTCGCGAATATTTCGGTGGAATTTACCTTTTTTAATATATTAAATAAAAAAAAGCTTAGATATATTTTTTTATAAGACTATTTGGAAAAGAAATAACTTTATATAAGATGAAGTCAATAAAAGCATACACACGATATAATATTATATATGTTAAATTATTGAAATTATTATCACTATTTCCTGACGAGCGAAAAGATTTGATGGTGTTTGAAAGCGTTTGATATATGTTAAATTATTGAAATTATTATCACTATTTCCTGACGAGAGAAAAGATTTGATGGTGTTTGAAAGCGTTTGAATAATATATCTATTAATTCGACCGCACATGTCCCTCGCTGTGTCACGTTCGAATAAAATATACGAGTCAGACAGGAGAGCTTACACGACTTTTATTATATGGATACCTGATTTATACGATAACGATTGGAAAATGGAGCACCATTGACGTTCGTTTGTATAATTTAGCAGCTGGATATTAGCGCTACACATAGCGGAAAGAACGACCGCTGACTACGCGATCGTTGTGCCGCGGAAGATATCACTACCATTAACGGAGACGCGGAGATTAAAGTTTCAATGCCCACGAGAGTCTCGCGTTTTAGTGGAATTGTAGAGAAGGCTGCGAGAAGGAACCGATGTCCTCCGCGCTGCCGGTAATTAGCCAAGATTCCGAACGGAAGCGCCGGGCAATTTCAACCAATTGGTACGACAAACGCCGCCGCTGCCACCGCCGTCGTTGCCGAGTCGCGGTCGAGTATAGTGTTTCGCGCGTTATGGAACGGCACGCTGCGTTATGCACAATTAATGTCGGCAATTTGATATTGCAACGAGATACCATTCGCTCGATTTCAGCCGCGCGAATTCGTCCCGTTGATTCCTCCCGCCGCAGAAGAGTTTTTTCGCCGTGAAAAAACAAAACTCGCGCGAGCGATAGGTATTGTACAGGAAATTAGATTGTGACAATTCCGCCGTAAATCATCGAAGGATAAATTGTTGGATGTTATGGGAAAAAGTTATATACCGTTAATTTTTAAGCGTTATCATTTGTAATTTATTTTTAATAGGTCGAGAATAAATTTTTCGATATTCGAGAGTATTTGCCTTTCTTAGTTTTGTATTATGTATTCCGTGTTACTTAGGTGCGCTTTCGCTGGCACAAATTCGCGACATATACTTCATGCTCTCGTAATCCTTTTCGCCCGACTAATGTTGATTAATAGTTAATTCCGCAAAGGAATTACCGTTAATCGAGGATCGCCCATCCATTATCGTTCGGTAGACAGGCATTTTCGAACGCTTATTGTCATTCTAATCGATACATTTATTCTTAAACGGCGGCCCGGCGAACGCGTCAACATCCTCGGCGAGAAGTCGATAGCACACGTCCGGACTTCAGCGACGGATTGTAGTGGCTTGCCATCGATAAGGCGACTCAGGCAGGAAGCGAAAGGCCTGACGGAGGCTTCTTCCCGAGGCCGTAAAGTCCCCAATACTATTTCGTCTACGGGCGAGGTCGACTGTTCGACTGTATAGTATATGTACGCGCATGTATATGACTAGATCCGTGATTCTTGTTGAGCCATTGAATATTCCGCGCGACCCAGATCGATTGGAGCGAGCAACGCGTGTTAGCCCCGTAGGTCAAACGCGCCCTTTTGTAATCCTCGAGATCTGTCCTGCTTGCCGGAGACGTGCGCCTCGCTCGGGCGGCTCGAAAGCCTGAACGATGAACGATCCGGATACGGCAGATATTTTACTGCGGCACAAAAGCGCTAGTTTACGTTCCTCGAGCCCAGGTCACAGTCAAGCCGAAAAGTTTCAGGTTACGGGTAAACCGACATGATTCGTTGATTTACGCTCGCTCGCTCGGACCACTTTTGTCATTTATCACTTTCGCTAGCGTCCGGCATATGTGTAACATATTCAGATCCGAATTCTTATATACAAATTCTTTATAATGTTACTCTAAGAGTAATAACTAAGGATAATAACAGTAAAATATCTAAGGATAATAACTGTTAAATATTTAAGGATAATGACTGTTAAAATTATTAATTATATCGTTAATAACGATAACTTAAAAATGACTAGCACGATCGGATATTAATTTTTTATATCGATCCAGAAGCAAGTCGCGTAAAGAAAAATAATTTTTCATTTTCTGCCATTTCCTTTTAAGATGTCTGTGAGGTAATCGGTCTCGTGGCGAAAAGCATTTCACGATGGACGTAACTTACGAAGCATTGGGGAAAATAAATTTTCACATTCTTCATCTTTGTAAAAAAGGATGAATATTAATATATTATTATGGTAACTTGTATCGCTATTTTAATATGCGTTTTTTTGTATCTAGTTGTTTCTCGACAACTAAGCGTAACTTTATGTCCCGTGAGAAACAAGTACATGCAGAATGTTCCCTTTTATGGAGAACGCGGGACCGATGTGTCGCGTGCGAGTTTACTCGAGCAGACTTAGATATGAGGCTGCGTCTGAGGCCGGTATTTCTTGGTGGTACGTGTTTTCCACCCGGAACGAATGCGATAGCGCGAAATATTGATGCGGCCTGTTGAATGAAATCAGCTGATAGTCGAAGGACATACCGAAAACTGGAGCAAGGATGGATGACCCAGTGACCTGCGGCTTTTTGTCTGATCCGTTCCTTCATAAGCGCCTTCTTGCTGCCGAAGAGCTTCATGGCCAACTTGTTGTCCGTCGGCTGGAACAGGGCCTGAAGCTGATTCTTCAGGAAGCTCTGCTTGACCTCCTGGCCCGGAAGGCCCGGGCCCGGCTCTTCCTTCGGCGTCCCATAGAGGGACACGTCGTCCACCCCGAAGTGGACCTTCCCGCTGCCCTTGTAATTCATCTCGTTGCCTGCAACAACATGGTCGTGTGAGGTCAGTCTCGGCGACAATCGTTCATTATTCCACGACTTTTATCGTCACCCGATAGCGCTCATAAAATCTCGCACCCGTCCGATAAACCCGAGCCGAGTCGGGCACGATAGCGGTCGCGCGAAGTACAAATCGCGGACTGTCCACAAACGAACTGTAAACTCACGTCACGATAGCGCCGACACATATGACTTAATGTCGTTGCCCGAAGTATCTTTATGGCTCGTAAACTAGCTTGCGAAATTTGCTTTGTGCAAATTTCACGGGACTTTTTAGAACTTATGTGATTAGGATGAATCAAGTTTATTTGTCTGCCTCTCGAAAGCGTTAATTGTCTGATAAGTTCAAATGTGATTTAACAACCTACGGTTAAAATCCGTGTGTCATGACATACATGCACAGGCACACGCATATACACATACAGACACACGCACACACGGACACACATATGTATACTCGGAAATTTCATTATATCATTCTGTATTTTTATTTTGCTGCTACATCTCTTGCTTTGACGGCATATGTGCGCTTCTTTTTAAAATAAAAATTTTCTCGAGAATTACTTAAGAATCACTTTTATGCATGCATCAATGCATGCTGAATTTTTCCAGTTTTAACATGCTACATTAATTTTAATTAATATCAAATTAATACAGATACCTTAATTTAATTTTGTAAATGTAAATTACTCATGTAAATATCTAATGGAATATTTCTACATTTAAATAATTATGTTATACATGTATTTATTAAATTTATAGATATGACATATATCCGCCGATTACATTAATGCTCTAATTTATAGTATTTATGGTTTTATTACTTTTTATTATTTAAATCACTTTTATATATTTTTGTAAAAGTCTTGGTCTAGAAAGCAGTAGAAGCGAAAGAAATTCAGCGAAAGAATACAATCGTTTTTGTCTTCCTGTCTTGTAGTAAGTACCGAGGAAGTCGATGACTATTGACAATCGCATAAACGTTACGGTTTATCAACACTCACCGGATTTACGCGGTTTACGAACGCCCCATAATGTCCAAGTTGAGATAAACTCCTCGTACGATCCTGACCAAGAACCGATATTGTTCGATTTCAAACCGTTTCGCGACGACATGGCGCCTGGCTGCAAGAGCGGCTTCTCCTGCGTTACGAAAACGGATCCACGTTCTTTGTCGACGTGCATCGCCATGACAAGTTCGCGGATGAGAACTAGATGAAACCGAGTATCGCGTTGACCCGGTCGAAAGGCAGATACCGCGCAAGACTCGCTTAAGTAACGGAACAAGGACGTGAAGAAGCACGAGAAGAAGCGCGAGAAGAAGCGCGAGATCCACTGACCGGTTTTAGCCAGACGAACGAGTACATATGGCCGGTTCTTTTTTTACATATGTTGGTATACGTTAATCCCCGGACGCTCCACCATGATTCCTGCCGATACGTATCGCAGTGGCGTAAGATATCCAATATCGCAATTTATTGCGCTTGTCACGTTGTACCATGATATTCGAGACAGATTGACGGAATAACGTTGCTGCGTTTTAATCGTGACCAACAAAAAAAGAGAAAAAAAAGGATGGAAAATACTGTAGCGCTTCGTATAATTGTTATTTGAGAAATTTCGTATTTATCAGGGGATATCCGTATTACTTTAATAGGTGAAATTCAAATCAGTATGATACATTTCCAGAATTTTATAAAAATTGGAATTCTCTCTGTTTCTGTGTGACATTTGGGAGATTATAAATTGTATTTTATTTATTATTCAGAGAAAGAGACAGGGAGAGAAAATTTTATATTTTTGTAATTTTTATAGAAAATATTCAAATTTAAATGTATTAGTCGTATTTACAGATTCTGTAAAATATATTCTGTGTTGTAAAGATTCGGAACGATTTGAATTTTTGTGATATGTAATTCAATTGTAGACTAAAATCATTATGTTACTTCTCGATAAAGTTATTTACGTAAGGTAAAATGTTATTGTTAAAGAAACTGCAAATTGATTGAGGTTCGGCAAATATTATTTTAAAAACAAACGAGAGTAAAGAGGACTAATGAGCCAAGCTAGTTTTTGATGCTAATAAGTATATTATAATTCAAACGTATAATGTTTTAGTGCTAATGAGTATGTTATAATTCGAACGTATAACATTGATTCCGCAAACGTTTCGACTTGTAATAAGATCATCTTCAGTGCGATAGTCGGTTCATAGAGATTAACAGAATAAATATATAAAAATATGAAAATGTAAAAATAAATATTAAAATATAAAAATAAATATTAAAATATAAAAATAAATATAAAAATATAAAAATAAATATAAATTATTAATACAAATTTTATTATTAATATTATTATTATTAATACAATATTATTATTAATACAAAAATTATTAAAAATAAATATAAAATATTATTTTAATGGATACACTTACGATTCATTCAGAGAGCTCCGATATATTTGCGCGAAAAATGTCAGATGTTTATTATATTCCAGTATTCAGTTTATCATCATATATTTCCAATTCCCGTGAAAGATCTGCCGCGTTTGTATGCGGTGAATATTATATTGATATATTCAAACCAGAAAGACGAGATGCTTATCATGGATTATATTTTGATGCGAATGATACAGTGTTGAATTTACATTCATAAATTCATTGCAAATATGTTGCTCAAATATATTACTGCCTGCTGTTAATTTATACATGTTAAATTATTCTTATTTTAAATAGTTTTATCCCGAAACGACGTTGAATATGATAATCGTTTCTCACGAAACGTATTACGCTGCATTATACATTTACGAAGAACATGTCGTGCAATACTTAGATTCTATCTCTCCCTCTTTTTTTCAGGGTCTCGCAACAGTTAACGTATTGCATTGCACTATCGATTTTCGTTTCGATATTACTTGTATCATGGTAATCTCGTTTTATATTTCAATTATTTCCGTATAAAACAACGCGCTCCTTTTTCCATCATCATTAGCTACATCGAACACGTTTGGTCAACAAGCGCATCACACCCCTCACATTTGCGCATTGTACGCGATGGACAATACGCTCGTTACACACGTGTATACTGTATACGCGCCTGTCACAGATCCGATCAATGATTTATGACATTTCACCGCAGGCACCACAATGCGACAATCGCACTCGCGTACATTTGCGAGAAACAGACTTGATTCGACGTTTATGATCGTTTTGATTCGACGGCCGATGTAGCGAAATTCATTGGATACGGTTAAAAAACAACTATATTCACGCAAATTATCGAAAATTCGATCTGTAATTTCACGTCCAGTCACTTCCATGTCGTGAACCGTGATTCACGTAGCATGGACATTATGGGTAACACTGATATTACGGTAACGGTAACGGCGCAGTGTAATCGCGCAATTCATTCGCGTTGTTAGGATTGTATCGCTTTATTACAACGGATGTTATTAAAGTCGTCATTTTTACTTGCATTCTTTATATTTCTTCGAGAAGTTTGTGAGGATCGTAAGCTCAATTGGAATTTATAACGGTCGTGCTTACGTCTTGCATTTTACGCAGATCACCGTGAAATATCTGTCATAAACCTCAAATAAACCGCTTGTTTATTTGATACTTGTACGACAGCGATGTTTGCATAAGTAATAATACGAGTGATGACGCGTACTTTTAGAAGAGAGACTTTTACAAAAAATATATAGAAGCAATATAAATCATGAAAAACACGTTCGCATTGAATAGCGTGTTTAAATGCGGATCTTTTAGAATTTCGTGAAATGCAGTATTAATGTATTCAGTCGCGCTGCATGAAAGTTACAATCTGTGTATCGTCGTAGTTAATAGAATTACTTAACTTTGAAACAATTGTCGGATTTACATTTTATGAAAATTAACTGTTTAATCAGTAGAAACAGTTTGCATATATATTTTAATGGCGAGTAATCATGTTTCATGTGTGCGAATTGTTATAACAATGTCCGGTAATATAGATAAATATCCTCAATGTGCGCATTTACGAAACACTCCAACATTCCCAGCGTGCTCGAGGGAAAATCAGAATTGCCGTATTTACGAATCCTTCATCAAGGATCTCTCTCATCGATCCGGCGACGCTTACCTGTGTCGCCCAGGAAATCAGTGATGAGCAGGGTCTCGTCGTCTAGAGCAGTGACGAGACTGTCCGTGCATGTGTTGGTGTTCTCGATGCTGATCTTGATGCTGTCATCTTTGTTGAGCCGTGGATGATTGTTCGCGGCGGGGTTGTTACCGGCGTGGCAGTTGTTGTTGCCGACCTGCTGACCGAGCTGGTGATGGGGAGAGCGCACGGACTCGGTGCTGCTGGTGTGCAAACTCACCCCCGTGGTCGCTCTTCCGTTCACCAGCCGTAGGCTCGGTGCCCGACGACCGCCGCCGCCTCCACCACCGCCGCCACCGGAGCCGGTCACAGAACGGCCGCCACCGCCGCCGCCGCCTCCACCGCCGCCCTCGCCCTCCCTGCAACAAATTGTCCAATTGTATATAAGTGTTCCCTTTCTCATCTCTTGCTGCGAACACAAGCTATACTCCGGATAAAGCTCGCGAACTTTCGTGGGGTAGTTACTTCATTCATCTTTCTTCAATTATACAAGGTACATTTTCAGCTCGAGGAGGTTTGACGAGAGTTTATAGAGAACGAAGTTCTCCTTCTGCAAAGATTCGATCGAGCGTCATATCTTCTCGTAGATTTGAAAAGAAAAGACTACGAATATATAGCAGAGGTAACTTTACTTTATAGAATACATCAAAGCCATCAAAGAAAAATTGGAATTGGAGCAACGGCGCGGCGCGGCGCATCGCAATACCGCGCGAAGCGGTCTTCACTATCCGCGCATACATATTATTATGGAAATATTCGCAGCGACGCGACGTTTCGTATGTAGTACGATGATTCGACACAACAATGGATATCGCGGCGTGCCTTTCATATTTTCTAAGAGTATTTCACAAGAATATATTAAAATATGAGATTTTGCAAAACTAAGTTTCAAAACTAAGTTTTACAGATAATTAAATAATTATTTTTATAATTATTTTTAATTTCAAGATTTCAAGTTATTTGTTTGACTTAAAATCAATCTATTCGCGAATGACAAAATCCTATTAAAAATATCTTATTAAATTAAAAATATTTTATTTTATTTTTTAGTTGTTAAACAAAGATAATATTTAGTAAAATTCAGCGGTTTTTCATTTTGGAGTAAACGACGTTCTGATTTGACGAGGTTCTTCCACAAAATATAGCATAGGTTTTCTGTAACATATTACACGTAGATATATCTTCAAAATAGATGTTTGGGGAAAGTTAGGGAGAAGATCTAATGGTCAATTACGCGTGACGCTGATCGCCGCTGGTATCGACAGCTCGTTCGACGTGACACTTGATACAGTAATGCCGATAATGCGTTTTCTCGCCGTCGCGATGTCGCACGTACATATATTCAGTTCACCGCGAAACATCCCGGGGCACTTCGCGAAATCGCGAACGGCAATAAATATTTTCTCTCGCGTACAAGTGTGCGAAAGCACTGTACATCAACGGCAGATATTCGGCGGGCAAACCGACGCTTGTTTTTTTGCATATCTACTAACAAATATCAATATCGTGAATCTGAACGTGCGGGCATGACACCGACTGCAGCGAAAGTGCAATGTTATCGCACTCTCACGCTTTACGCACATAAATCAAATTCGTTCGCGTGCCTCGGGATCAAATTGTATTACCGAAATTGTTAGGAACTACAGCTGATGGGCAGAGTAGGCAATCTACGTCGGAGTTACTACGTCAATTCCGATCACGTCCCGTAAGGCATACAAAATCATTCGATCATTAAACGGTCGTTGCTAGACCGATGACCTTTGCTTATCCAGCGTTTCTAGACCATTGGAGATGTAAAAATCTACGTGACATTTTTTTAGATAACTTTAGAACTTTGTATAAAATGATTCAGTGATTTAAAGATCGATGACTCGTGTTTCTACGATTATTAAGTCGATTTCTTTTACATAAAATTGGGGACTTCTAGATTGCGAAATTGAATAAACATATTTAGATAGATTTAGATTTTTTTCTGGTATTCTATGTTACTATTCTAAAATCTTAGAAATGAAAGATAGATCTTAGATCTCTCTCTCTCTCTCTCTCTCTCTCTCTCTCTCTCTCTCTCTCTCTCTCTCTCTCTCTCTCTCTCTCTCTCTCGCATAATAGTTAAAATTAATTAGTTCATTAAGCCAAAGCAGAAAGCCATCCGAATCGATGAAAATAACTCGAGATGAAATTTTATTATCTATTGACAGTTTTTGATTGATAGTTATGCATTGATAAATGATTTCTATGGTAATTATAATTAATCTTAATTATAAAATATCGCGACATACAGCTCCTAGATTTTATCAAGCGTGTGCTTGTTTTCTCAAGCAATCGAAAATAACGCAATTTCCACCAAGCTGTGCCGCGTGGCACGGATGCACCAATCGCGTCCATCCGTACGCTATACGCATTCAACGGAAGAAAAACAAATTGTCGGAAATTTTATCGCGTCGATCTAAAGTGCGACGAAGTACGGTCGCATATTAAATCACGTAGCGCGTTCGTAATAATTGCGCGTCAACGTGACGGGAAAATAAACCAGACATCAAGAAAGACGTCGGAAAGACACGTAAAAATAGCGGACGTGGTGCATCGCGGTGCTCTCCTTGCTTCGCCTTCACAAGGTAGATGCTTTTCTTCCGAAAGGGCTGCTTGCGTGAAAGAAGCGACAGCAGCAATAGATAAGAGAAGACCACCAATGAGAAATGTTCTACGTAGTACCCTGTCTGTCGATATACAAAACGGAAAGGCGAAGAGATACAAACGGAAATAGGATGGAGAGTGCGAGATAAAAAGAAGAAGACAAGATGAGATAGGGATGGAATGCACGGGATGTTGTGATTGTAATATCCAAAAAGCGATAATTATCTGATAACGTAAAGCTAAATTGCGGATGCTAGATTATCGTTTGTTTTAAAATTATATTATGCTTTCGTGAGTCCCAATTCTTTTACAAGACTATGTAATAGAGATCAACTATCGATTATAAGAATACGCGAATAGATTTCGTTTAAATTACATTTCGGATTTTTATACAAACATTTAATGTTTTTAAACATTTGTAAAAAGATACTGTATTTCTATTGAAAATATTTTCGAATTCTATATATTTCTTTGTAAGACCGTAGAAAAATTTTTAATTTTTAATTAAAAATGAAATTATATTTTGAGCTCTTCTTCTCGCTATTTCCTTCTTTGGCCAGAATTAACTCGTACTATTCTACATTATTTTATCGGTAATGCTGAATTAATTAGTGCTCTTTATTTAAATTACAATAGAAAGATGTAGCTTTTGGTGCAGCAGCAACGGATTATAGCTGACGATACAGACGTGCGCACATGTCCAGCTTTCATAGAGCTAAATCTTGTCTAGAGAAACCCGCGATGCCATTGTATGCCACCACTCGATACATATATGCGTATTCATGTATTCAGACCAAACCTCTAGTTAGCGCTGGAATCTATTTTAAGAAACCTCTCCGTCGGGCAGTGCGGTCGACCGCGGCAAAAAGCATTCGAGTCGAGATGCATGCGTCTCTCGAAAATACAAGCCCGCCGGTGGAAAAAAAGAGTGTCGAGATTCGCTTTCGATTGCTATAGCTCTCTCAATTTGCCAAATGGCACGGCGAGCCGAGGGAACGACCTGACCCTACTGTCTTTGACGAAGCTATGCCATCGATGGGGATGTTGGCCTTGAATGAGCGGGGTGTAATGGACCCTACAATGCCAACTCTTTCTAATTTTTACTAATGTACAATGTTTTACGATATTTCGACGGGGACTGCTCTTATTTGGCTTTTTAATTCAATTCCATCATCTTGAAATTTTCCTCGCGCAATTGGACGATGAATTACATTTTATTTGTTAATAAGGAGAAACGGTACTTCGTTTTTCTCATAAAACTTTTTTGCAGTAGGTACGATATATTAGGCGAAAAATATTTTTAAAATAATGAATATCCGACTTTCTATATTATTCTAAATGTTACAGCGGAATGTGTGGAACGTTATTTATTCAGAGGAAATCGGGAAAGTTGTTATTTGCGATAATCAGAAAGAAAGGAAATTATATATTCGCCGAACGGTGCGGTATAGATTTTTTGTCTTATGCTGTTTGCTTTACGTATGATCGTGCCTTCGTTTCTCGACCTCAATTTATCATGTTCTATCGAAAGGCGAATCGAATTGAACGTAAATCAATATTGACGCCGCATCGCTGGCGCAGACGAAGTTCGTAATATGCAGCAGAATCCTCTAATCGCGAAATACTTAATTAAGATAGCACATAGTTATAAACACTCCGGTAATCAATACGATGTAGATTGCCGCATTAGCATCTACAATTCTGCAATATGGCGAAATATAAGTGTTTTACAAACGGCGTGATGAAAGCAGAGTATATAATTTTTTGTGTTATGTGAATTATGCTTAGTAGATAATAGCCAGATAGTATAAATCGGTTTAAATTGAAATAGCGTTTCTTGTCGTGATCAATTAGAATGTTGTACGTTTGTTACATAATTGTTATGATATCATATATCGCAAAAAAATTATATAATTGTTCAATAGAATATTTATATTTTTTGTCCTATTCGTCGTTTCCGTGTATTTCTAGATTTTGTGGCTATTATATTTTTTTTCGAAATTTAAGCAATCTCTTACAAAAGCGTTACAATTGGGCACATGAAAATTAAAACGCAAATATTAATTTTAAAAAATATACGCGATTTATGTAATATTCTGATGATTAATCGTAACGCGAAATTAGATTCGGCACGACATTTTAGTGTGTAATCTGAGATTGTATACCACATGAATGTTTGTTAATTCACTTACGCATGCAATTTATCAAGTGCACGTTCTGCATGGAATTGAACTTATAATTATGGCTTTTGATTACGATCGTTTGTCATTGTACAGCATTTAAGCGTTTAAGCGATTAACTGCATTCAAACAATGCATTTAACAAGAAAAGCCAGTCTTTTCTTCTAACGCATATTCCTGTTAACAGTGTACATTGAATATTTACTTCGTTGCAACGAATGTTGATTTATCCTTTTTTTTTATAATTGCAATTCTACAAGTAATGTTCGTAATTACGCCTTCCAATCGTTTACGGCTACACAAGTATTTATTAACTAAGTCGGATTTGATGATGCATTAAACGAAACGTTTAACAAGAAAAGCTAGTCTTTTCTTTCAACACATACTCATGTTAAATGTAGATATACACGTAATACATACTTCATTATAAAGATTACATTTTTTTACATAATTACAGTTTTACGATATCTTGATGATGAATATCTTTTTAATCTTTTACTAATCTCGTCTCTTTCGCATTTTACGACTTTTGTCGCATCGTGATAAAATGAATTAAGAAATATACTTTAATTTCTTACATAACAACAAAAAAAGTGCATATCGTACAAAATATATAAAGATGATGGATTCTGAGGACTTCAAAAATTCTAAGGACTCTCACGAATTTTGTGTCTCGATTTCTTCTCGAGCGGAGTTTCGAGAGCGGCAGTCATTAGCAGCAATTTTTTAATATTCATTAAGAATTTTAGTATTTCATCTTCGAGTTAAGAAAACGCAAGGTCCACTTTAATTCAACAACGAAGTTTCATCATTTAGTTACGCGCCGAAAGCTCACCGTTTTACGGTGCGTGTTCTTGCAACATTTTTATTGAATACTAAAAAGCTTTTACTATTTCTCGTTTCTGGCGGACAGAATATCCTGTCCTTTTTATACGTCTCCGACTTTCTGCCATTTCGGTCCGCAATGCCCGTACATTTGTTCGGTGCGGGGGCCAATGCAATTCCAGCATTCCGGCACCCCGCAACGCGAATTCGAGCGTTTGCCTCGGCGTCGCGCAACAATAGAGTTTCATGGTCCGACGAAAAACTATTATCGCCGTTATTGTCACAACCGTAGCGATCAAATCGGTGTACATAGAGTGTCTCCGACGGACCGTACGAATAGCCAAAGGGAGTTAATTTCATGTGCGAGTGGGGATTTTCATATTTCTGTAATTTCATAATTTCACTGAATAAAAGTTGAAATTATTCACGCAAGATAATATTTTAGAACGTCCAAATATACCATTTTTACAGGTCGTGGTCGTAGATATGTATGCAGTCGCTCGAGATTGCATGCATATCTACTGACCATGCAAAAATAGCACGTCGGTGATAACTTTTAATTGCCTCCCATTCGAAAACTATGAAAATCAGGAGAAGAGAGACAACGATTTATTTATGCATCTAACATTTTAACGTTGACGTCAGCAAGCGTTGAAAAGAATATGAAAAGAGCGATTTTATGCTTTAATTATACATATACAGCCTTGGCCAAAAGTATAAGGCACCTATATTCTTTTCATTTATCTGACAGCTAAAAAATTGATTTATGACACTTGCTGTGAATTATTTTTTGTTTCAAAAATCCTTTAAACTTATGTATAATGCCAGTAACCAATGGGAAACAATATAGGTAAAAGAATTTCAGATAAATAAAAAAAATATAGGTGCCTTATACTTTTGGCCAAGGCTGTAACTTCTTATGTACCATAGACTTGGCGATATATCTTTTCAGATACTGTTCTCAGCTCTCTTTGCTCATACCTTTTACTCTAATCTCTCTTTCTTTCTTCTCTAATGGATATCTGTCTGTATCGGGATGAGGTATCATCATGATTTATTTGTAATCTTGGTCAACGACATTCTGTATACTCGCTGTGCAATTTACTCGACGAGATTTGACTTTTCTTTGCGTAAAGCCGCATCGCAAGTCGAGCTTGAAAGCTGAAGCTAACGAGTTGAAATGAACAGAATGCCTTTCACATAGTACGGAAATATGCCCGCCGCGGCTCCTCCGGCAATTTATAACTGCGAATTTGCGCCGCTGGGACGTACAAGCTCCTCGTCATAGCGCATTAAACGTTCCGCATATTAAACGCTCCGCCGCTTATGAGTAACAATATGATCCCAAATGGCATTAGTTGAAGAGAAAAAACATTTTACGTATAATGCAATCTTTCGTCTTCCTTTGAAACAGTTTTGTAGAAGCAATAGTGACGGAACTTTTCGCACGAAATAATTAAAAATTTATTTTTTAATGACATAAATGTTGAGGAAGATTGTGATAAAGACAGAAACCGAATTAGTTCTTTTAGAAAAGCTCTTTTAAAAAAGCTTTTAGAATTTATATACGATGCGTATTTTTGAGTAAAATAATTAAAAAGTTGGATGAAGTTCTCTGAAAAGCTCTGTTCTCATCTTCATGAAAAAATTACATATTTTATAATACGATCATAGCAAAAATATGCAAAACTGAGATAATACTATATGTAAATTGCTATTTACTCAATTTTCATTTTTAACTCGTTTTCGAGCCTGTACCTGTACACATTAGCGCGCACGTTTTGTCGTCGCGTATTCAGCGCACATATTGTCATCACATCCATTCACGCACACTCAGCGAAGTGCAACAATGGAGCGATTATGTTCGGTTGAGATGTGCATGTGTCGCTTCGCACACCGGTCTCGTATGTGCGACACTTACTCCGGAGTAATTTAGAGTAATTATGTCAGAAATCAACAATAAAACAGCAAACATGACATTTCAAGAATAAGAGTAGGTAACAGCATCGCGCGGCGTAACATTGACACCTAAATGACGTTTAAACCTGCCACGTCTATATAATACAGATATAGACATAATTTTCATGTAAAATTATGACATCAAATATGAGCGGAGGATTACGCAACACTAATCCCAATTAATCGAATACTGCATCGTTGCAAAACGATTATATCGCAACGTGTTAAAAGAGCTCGGCTTTATGAACGCAGGCGCTTGTTACCGCGATATTTTCGGATTTTTGTGGATATAATGCACAGATAGAGGAATACTTCAAAGCCGATTTTACGGCTCTAATGCATTGATATTGGGATACTTTTGTAGACCGATTTTCATGGACTTATAATGGGAATGGGAATTGGTTCGGGGGATATTGAATACGTATTGTAACGTTCACAACGAACATATGCCTGACACATATGCGACGGACGTGACACGTTTTACATGTTTGCTGATCTTGCGAGTCGTACGAATCGAGATCAAAGGATCACGGCGTAACGATGATGCAAGATTTTCGTTATAAAGCAGGCTCGCGCGCCACGTTTTAAGCTCCGAGCTTGTCTTATGGCGAGCCGGCGCGCAATTTACTCCCCGCGATATCCCTGGAGGCTTACTCTCTCGAGTGTTAGGAAAAAAGCGAGCTTTACTGACCCATTTACTTGCACAGGCCGATTCGTTGGGATTAGCAGTACCTAGTTATACGCCCCATAGAACTCGATTCTTATGCCGGCTTATCGGTCTTAACGCATTTGCAACTACTTGCATCACCGTCACGTTGCGCCGTAAAAAATATTTAGCTTGCTCGCGATTGTATTACTAGTAGTATCAAAAAATATGCAACAGTTACAATAAATTAATTTTCACCTTGATTTAATTTTGGTTGAATTAAAATAGACAAGATAGTTAAAGAGAAATACATTATGACAAAAGTATTAATTATTATATATTAAAATCTCAGAAGAGTTTTTTATGAATTATATGATATTTAGCTTGCTCGCGATTGTACTACTAGTAGTATCAAAAAATATGCAACAATTAAAATAAATTAATTTTCATGTTGATTTAATTTTGTTTAAACTAAAATAGACAAGAGGTTTAAAGAGAAATACATTAAAATATCAGAAGAGTTTTTTATGAATTATATGATATTTAGCTTACTCGCGCGATGATACTACTAGTATCAAAAAATATGCAATAATTAAAATAAATTAATTTTCACATTGATTTAATTTTGGTTAAACTAAAATAAACAAAAGAGTTGAAGAGAAATACATTATGACAAAAGTATTAATTATTAAAATATTAGAGAAGTTTTTTAATGAATTATATGATATTAAAATAAAAACTGGAATTAAAGTTCAAACCTCTATTTAAAAACAATTGTGTCATATTAATAAAACTTACAAAAATTTCGTTCGATGGATAATAATAATAGCTCATTATCGTGAATATGTCGATATATTCAGTCTTTGAAAATATTCATATTTATTAGTCTCTACGGTTGACATAATCGGGATTCAATCCCCCGCATTTTGCAGAATTTAACGTTTATTTGTAGCTATGATATACCAAATCGAGTTTCATTTAACCCGGTGTTATATGTCATAGCGTAGGTTGAATATTAAATATAGTCACTATGGAGTTTCACCAATAACATTTCCACATTCCGTATTTGTTTAGAGATATCTAAAATTGGATACTCGTAGTTGGTCGCTTTTACGGACGTTTATTTTATGTGATAAATCGACGGCAATTTTGCGCGCAGCGATTTGTTTTAATCCGTGATACGCCGTGATACGCCGGACACAAGGGATTGATTATGGAAACGGATTTTTAACGTCTCTCGACCTTGCCCGAATTTCGTTTGACAGATGATTCCGCGATGAGATCATACTTTTTCACAAACCGCAATACTTCCGGCTACCATAAATGTGTATCGATATACTGAATTTTTATTTCGCCGGTTTCCAGATGATGTATATTCGAGATTTATGATGAAGATTCGCGGTAACATAAAATAGAATGAGTAGTATTTCTTGGTTCAATCTTTCGATGTAAAAAATTGCAAGAAAAGGAATTAAGCACGTGTTCTTAATTACGATGTTTACTCCTATTTCCTATCTCGTACATTTTTTTGTTACTCAAATTTGCTTTTTGCGTTAAAGTAGATGATTTTCTTGCGGATATGTTGATAATAGCGTACATGTACAGAATGTTAGGACAGCACAAAACACAAGTCAGACATGGCTTAATGACTAACATCGGATTATTATGCCGTGCCTGATTGCGTCGGTTACTGCCGCACATATATTCAAATACTGTGCGCATGGAAGTGCGAATAACTAGCCGAGGAAGTTCTATAAACTTTCTCGATGATATTCACGAAACGGACAATCGAGCCGGACAATTCGTTTGCTGCGTCTCCCGTCTCAATGCAGCCCGCGCGGCTCGCACAATTGAGCGAGTGGCTTAGAATTTTGTGGAATTTCCTATATATGGGAACGTACGCCATGGGAATGCGCTGCACGAGGATTTCGAACGCGGTATGGCCCATATCTCCTTTGCTTCGCGGCACCGAGATGCATTATGTCCACGGCTTTTTACCCGGTGGATCAGCGTGCAAATGCGGCCTCAATTAATCCCCGTGAATCGCGAGCTCCGAAATGGCATTCTACCGTCAAATCGCACGTTATTCTCCGCGAAACGCGCATCACGCACACGCATCCCATTCTGCATTTAATTGAGTTTCTTTTCGTTTTACCTCCTGTTTAACTGTTATTGTGATGCTCGCGAATCGTATTAACGCTCCTATTATCGTTAAACAACGACACGCGAAACGATTGCCAATTTACATTTATCAGCGTAAAGAAGTTTCGCGCGATAATATTTATGTATTGTATATCTCTGGTTTAAATCTTTTTAAATAATGCATTAATTTTTTCCATAAATTATTATAACGCATTAAATACTAATGGGATAATCACGTTTATGCGATAAAAATTTTGCGCTATTTTGTACTATGTATCTCTGCTTTAAATCTTTTTAAATAATGTATTAATTTTTTCCATAAATAATTATTACGCATTAAATACTAACGTGACAATTACGTTTATATGATAAAAATTTTATACTATTTCGCTTTCTTGTAAATGTTTAATGAGAATGCGTAATTATCAGATGCCAGTGACCATGCTTGTAATCGTAGAGAAAAATCATGAATATAGAATAAATAAAATAAATTATATTTTAGTGAATCAAAGGCACGTGGAAAGAGCAAAGCAATATCATAGCCTTTTAATATAATTGCGTATTTTTATTGAATATGGCGAATTGAATCATTGAACGATAGGTCACCTAAATGTCAATTTATCGTATCGGTCAAATTTCTTTCTTTCTTCAAATTAATGAGTAGCTCATTATACGCATTATGAAATTTTTATCTTCATTAAATTATGCACACCCTAGCATATGTTATGAGTGATTAATAATATCTGTATCAATATCATCAATCATTAATCACTTGCGCGCAACATTATGTAAATATAATGATATTGATATATTTCGCTTTCAATATGTGAAGACCTCGACTTATCCCGGAATCATTTTATCGCTAATAACCGGAAAAATTTAGCCATGTCAGATGTTACTTGACATTTAGAAATCTTTATCACTTGTAAAAAAGTGACAGAGAGTTTTGAAATTATAGGTTCAAATATGTCACAGAGAGTCTGAATGCCATAGAATATTATTTCAGTTCCATATTTAATTCTCGTACACGTTGACTGAAATTTAGCATTTATCAACATTATGTAAATATAATGATATTGATATATTTCGCTTTCAATATGTGAAGACCTCGACTTATCCCGGAATCATTTTATCGCTAATAACCGGAAAAATTTGGTCATGTCAGATGTTACTTGACATTTAGAAATCTTTATCACTTGTAAAAAAGTGACAGAGAGTTTTGAAATTATAGGTTCAAATATGTCACAGAGAGTCTGAATGTCATAAAATATTATTTCAGTTCCATCTTTAATTCTCGTACACGTTGATGGAAATTTAGCATTTATCAAAGGCAGTGAGTAGAGCAACAAACGCGATATTCTCTGCAAAAATCGGTTTTATTAATAGTTGTCCTGTGATCTCGCTGGTAACATTATTAGTACAAAGTGATTTCTACTGGGTATTCATTTACGATTGGTGATAATAGGACAAAGCCAACTCCGATCGGAAATATCCTTCTTTTTCAACTAAATTATTTGTATGAGCACCGTGAGCACCTCCGGGAAATATTTCGCGAAAGTATTGGTCTCATTGGTCTCCTACCAGCGCACGTAATTCCTATACTTAAACTTAATCGCCCGAACGTAAGTCCAGCCATGCGACCTTCCAAAATTAATTGTATCGAGAAACAGACAATTTTTAATTAATTTTACACACACACACACACACACACACACATTTTATTGGAAATTATTCTGATATACATATATAAAAATGCTATTTATTCTGTTTTTATATCGAGAAGCTGAATTGATTAAGTAATAATTTTATTTTATCCTAATGAAGAAAACTCGAGTGCTCATTTTAATTATATCTTCTTTGTAGAAAGGGGAATTATTTTATTTTTTAATGTAGAAATATCGAAACGTGTTAAAGAGTAATTTATTTTCAAGAAACGAGAGTTATGTAACTGCCTTGTGAAACAATTACGATCTCAAATTTTTTCCGACGAAACGTTAAAAATTGGATTGCGAAGCTTCCGCGACACTTTCAATCGAGAAATGAAGTGTACTCTGGTCTATACAGCCGCCAATCCACTTTCATCGATTAAGCCCCCGAGATATTCGCGTCACACCTGCGTCTCTCATTCGAATTCCGCGTCGATATACTATGGGTCTTCCTGCTATTTCTCGACTCTGGCCACCGGAAAGGACACGTGGCACGGTACGCGCATACGTGACGACGAAGGTACTTGAATGTGTCCGGAGACGTGGTGGTCCCAATGTCAGAGCGCTAATTAAAAGTGAATGTTTGAGCAAGTCGCTTTTAGCGGAGCGTCTCTTGCCTGTTTTAATCAACCAACGGCTTCGCAGTCCCGTAAATAAAGAAGACGGCCGTATCTTCTTTGATTATCACCGGCCGTAATAAACCCTGTCGTAGATTTAATAACGATAGGAATTTGACTAGCATTTATCGCACGACTAGCTGTTGATAGATGTTGATTAGTTTGCGATATTATGGTGATTAGCATTCCACTTTTTGTGTGAGCGCTGTCGCAGCATCAAGATTCCCTGCGTTCCCGAGATGAATTATATTTCCCCGTTTCTCATCATCATATTTCACTAGCGTCGTCAATATTTACGCCTTCCTGCTGTCAATCTACTTTCCTAGCACTTTCATTTCTTCAGAAATAAACGTCTTACTTTTGAAATAAAACTTTCGGGATAAATAAATAATTACTGCATGTTACGCTGGAACAATCACGATGAATATTTCTGTATGACTGCGAAAGAAGAAACGCGATATTGACCGATAATCAAATTTTTGAATCGTAGACTACAGTCGGAGTATTAACCAGTAGTGCGTTAATCGGCTTAAAATACGTTATCTTATCGTTCTTAGCGATTTAACCTACTGCTTGCATCGCAGTTGCACCAGCACGATAGAATCAATATTTGCAATTCGGATTAAGTCTCGAAAATGTTTATCATGTGCATCTAAAAAGAATTTTTGCAGAGGTATTCCATTCATTTTTTAATTTCATTTCCATTCATTCTTTTACTTGTTAACACTGCGTCAAAAATAGAAAATCGTAATAAATTCAATCAAATAACAACGACAGGAAGAAATTATATTTAAAAAAAAATTCTCTAGAGAATGAATGGAAAAAATACTTTATGAAAACATAGAATAAAAATACGACAAAAATACGACTATTTTAGTTAAAAGTATATAAAAGGTTAAAAGTTAATTTCAGAAAATTCTAACTGTTCCGAATTAAAATGACAATAAATAGAACTCGTAGACGTTCGTCGTTATTTGAGATATCCATATTTATCAAAAGATACGTGAGATGATTTGTAACCATCCGTAATAGACTTCGAGCACAAGGAATATTTCTGAGAAATAATTATACAATAAATGATCGTTAGTCATTTTGATACTCTACACACCTGACGAGTATGACGCGGGATAATTAATGAGAAAGAATGTACACACCAGATGCTACATTTTGCTCTACGAAAACGATATTATCATACTAAAAATGATTTTCTACTCTCTACAATTTTGCGGTACATTACGAATTAATTTTAGATTTATTCGACATTTAAGAAAATAATATTATGTTATTGATGAATTTCAAACTTGAAGATCACGAATCGTTTTCTCAGATATCAACTATACAAATTTTCTCACTACGATGTAAACTTACCAATAAGAAGGCAAAATAATCTCGTATAAATGATAAATCGATAGGACTGACGGATATCTCAGAGCGGGATTCCCTCAAAGATCCTTTCCGCGTTACATCGTTCGATCCTGGCACGAATCAACCGGCGCTCTTATGATTGATCCATTTACCAACGATTGCGTGAACGGATACGAGGCGGAACGTATCGCGTCTGTCCGATGTACAAAACATATCAGCTGTATTAAATTCGTCCGGGAATCCGAGAAGGTCAGTCGGACGTCGCTTAGACGGTCACAAATATTTTGCCACGCGTTCGTGCCGAAGAAAAAGTCCGAGCAACAAATTCTGTTATTCAAAAACGTTCATCGAAACCATCGGCGACGATCCGTGCACACGCTTGGGCACGCGTGCCAAAACGACCGACCGTACGATAACAGGCGCGAGAGAGGCGGAAAGCACTGCCGGGTAATTTTCTGTCACCGTAAAACAGCCGCGATAAGCGTTAGAATATCTACGATACGCAGATTATCGAGTGCCATAAGTCGTTTCAATGTTTTTTATCCAAATGCTCGCCATCGCGGAGAATCCCGGAATTTCTCTGTAAAGGCCACACGGTGGTCGCATACCGGCGATATCGACATTTTCCTGTGATTTTGGAAATATTCCGTGGATACAACCGGAAATATCTTCGTCGTTCGTGACACTTCTCCGATAAATCTCAGATCACCCCTATTACACGTATCAGCAGTAAAATTGAACTGCTCAATCATTATTTATACGAACGTATATAAATGTACGAAGTCACACAGTAAATTGATTCTAATTTTATTTCTTCGTCGGACTGTTTTATATATCAACACTGGTTTTAATTGATTAAACGTGTTCTCGCGAGATATAGTATTGTTGTTTCGCGGTGTATATATTTTCCTAACGAGAATTTTCTGTCGCTTTAATGGACGGTTGACGTTTTCACGTTTTTACCGGGGATTCAGGAAAGCTCAAGAAAGCTGCTTGAAAAGCAAGGCTACGCCCGGGAAACTCTGCGGAAATACTCTTGCATTTGATTTTACTCGCGTCAAAGCCCAGAAAAGCCACGCACAAACCTCGGAGATCCGATAGAGAATTCTTTGGAAATCAGAAAATCCCTCTGAATATCGGCGAGCGAGCCGCGGCAGTCACCTTAAGGAGCTTCCTGTTCTTTCTTCTGAACCGGAAAGGAGTCACGTTTTAAGGATTCAATCGATCAGGGGAAAAAATCTCCACACGCTTTATCGTGTCGAACGAGAATTCGCACGTTTCTATGAAGATCCACTTCAAATTCGACGATTTTATTCACCGTATCCGTTCGTCGTCGAGACCGCAGCCGACGCGACGTGAGAACGAATGCGTGGAATGCCGTTACTTACTGTGCTAATCGTAGATCGATCTAGCGCACGTCGCCAAAAGGAATTCGATCTCGCGTTCTCGCTTGGTTTTTCCGCTTCTTCCGGTTCGTTCAGTGCCGCCGCGAGCTGCAGGCCGGACGATTTCTCGTCGGCTCCACGCTTGATTGCCTCGAGCGTTATGCGCGACCTTTCACGACGGTCGCATATCCACAACGGCAGGAGCGACAGTGCGATTCATCACCCTGAAAATCCTCGTCCTTCACCTTCTCTTCAACGTCACGGCATTAACGAACGTGCAATGAACTCACGACAGTTTGAGTGGAAAAGACCGGTTGACGCGACGATCGAACGACGCGGATGCTGGTGTCTTCGCACGCAAGATTCGCACCAATTTCGCAAGTTTCGAACCAATGCACTCAAGTAATAGCTAGTTGGTTAGGTAATTAATTCTAGGCTGAATGGCTGGATAATTAATTCTGGGCTGGATAATCCCTGATTGACAGGTCGCGTGGTCCCGCGCGAGCACGATTTGTCCGCTGATAGGAACGTCAGAAACTGTTCGCCAAAATCGACGCTTGAACTTCAGCAGCACCGTGTAATGTCAGCTGCCGCTGCCGGCTGATTCGAATCGGGAGTCGGGAACGCGCGCACGTGTCGACGGTCGATTGTCGGACTGTCGCCGGAGCGAGCGGCGGCGAACAGCTGATCGGTGGTGGGTCGAGAGCGAATCGACCGACCTGCCCGACTCCTGCGAACCGACTAAACGCGCTCTCTCGTCGCCAGTTCTCTCTCGCTCTCCTCGCGCGGCCCCGCAGTCTCCGGCTCAGCCGCGACGTGTTCTCTTGCCTGGGTGTCCCGGCCGAAATCACGATCGCACACGGTACGTCCAACACCCCTGGTACCGTCGGCGGTATCTTGGCGCGCACGTGCTGGACCACGAAAAGGCAGAGAGCCGATCAAAGGCTGGATCGACCACCCGGCGATGCCGACTTGCACCGACTACGCTTCCGCTGCAGCTCGACAAACCGAACTGGGCTGGCTTAACTAAGTGCATTACTAGAGCAAAGCTCCTCCGTCGCGCCGCCGGAGTTTCCGCGTTCTCTCTCTTTATCTCTCTTTTTCTCTCGAGGCTCTCTACGTCTAGCCTTGCGGAACAGCCGATGTTCGAATTGCGCCGAGACAAGAGGAAAAGCGAGAGAGGAGATGCAAGGTGCAGGGCGCAGGGGCACAACGTAGAAGGAAGAGGGAGCAAGAGGGACAGATGGATGGAAAGAGGAGAGAAGAGTGTACTCCTTGACTTCTTCGTAGCATGGATTTTCCGCATAGAACGCGACTTGATTTCTTGAGTATTGCAGGTGCATTATTAAACTAGCTCTAAACTAGTTCTTGTTTGGCAGCTAGTATTTGTCATGCTAATGCGGAATTGTGATTCAGTCTTCTTGAATATTATTTTCTTTAGTATTTATCACGATGCATCAACAGACAGACTGGAATTTCTTTTCTAATTTCTTAGCTTACGCATCTATGCATTTTTCTCGCGATACTGAAAGGTTTTGCTTATTTTGTCAAATATTATTGATCGTTTAATAAACATAACGCTAAAGTTGCGCTTTAAAGATTTATATAAAATAAATAGAAGATTGTATAAATAATATTAATAAAAACATTGAGTAAGAAAAACGCATACCCTATAGAAAGGGAATTCGTTTGAACGTTGAAAATAAAATAGATCGAGAGAAAATTATACATACATTGTTAAATTTTTAATGTTAAATTTATATCTAATTAGAGTCATTTTTAATAGGTCATTCTTATAGGTCACCACTGCTCCTATTCTATTATATGTCGTTAATTTAATTAAAACAATGGAGTTAAATAATTTAATTAAAAATGTATTAAATTTAACTTCAATTTAGTTATATGCTTTTTTACGTCACTGCTATTCATATTTTATTAGATATTGGACGCTGCTTAATTTGAAACTAACAATAAGCAATTTAACCATAGAAACGGATTGATTAGATGTGATTGTTTTTAACCACATGTTTTAACCATTGTTTTGTGTTAAAATAATAGATTTTGATATATATGGAAGTTGAAATAACAAAATATTGTTTAACTCAAGGAGTTGGTTTAAATTTGCTCGTTTAATATTTAACAGTATAAGGTAGTTGGGGGGAAGATGCCACATTAGGTAAAATGTCAAGCAACCATGATTCAGAATTCATTTATAAGTTAACTACTACTTTATGTCCATTTAATAGTGTTTTCTAATACTGTATTCTTTAAATAACAAATATATTTATTTGAATTAATTGAAATATATATATTATTTCTTTTATAAATTACACAGTAAAAAATCGTGCGTCTATATGTTAAAATTTTCTTGTGTTACCAAGATTTGATTATTATTTTAATGTAAAATTAACATACAACAGATATATTATTATTTTCATAACATTTTCACGTGTTACGTTTATGTCAACGTAATAACTTAACTTTTTATGTATGTCATTTAAAAATTGAATATTATTTTGATTTCTTTTAACACAATTATTTAAAAAAATCAACATGTCTTAAAGTCGCGGCACCGCCGCCAGATGGACGCGGCAGAGTTCTATTTTTCGTAAGTAAAAAAACCACAGGATAGAATAAAAGACGCAACGATTATGAGATTTTTCACTCATGTTCTAATGATATGATATGATATAACTATTTAGACGACTTTGTGCTGTCTGGGTTAATATTTTGCTCAATTCTACACGGAGAAAATTTTATATTAAAAATTACTATGTATGGCAGTAGCCGTGGACCATTGCTGGAATTATAAAAATTTTTACTATGTTATTATATTAATAATTATTAAACTCATTTGTGAAAACATAGTAAAAATTTTTATAATTCCAGCAATGGTCCACGGCTACTGCCATACATAGTAATTTTTAATATAAAATTTTCTTCGTGTAATATAAAATAAAAATCGAAAAAATACTTTTAAAAAACGTTGGGAAGACCAAATAAAATTATTAATATCATGTATTAACATAACTGTTGAATTATTTTGTATGTTATTATTACATCATATTTAAAGTTAAAAGAACAAACACAAATATAAAATATAGTGTTAATTAATTAACATTTCTAGTTTATCAACAAGTAACACATACGATGAATGAGTTATTTTAACTTAAAATTTAGAGTGGACTTTCTGGGACATGTGAAAAATGTTACAATTAACATTTTATTTTTTACTGTGTAAATACAAAATGTTCGGCGTCTTTCCCCCAATTACCTTATATGTACGCATATTTATTGCGGTAAAGTTACTCTCGATTATTGCGCATATGTAGATTCTTCTGTCAATAAAGATTTTTATAGCAAATTCGCGTTTTATTTTTCGTAGTTAGAATGCGACTTTGTACAGCATATTGCATGTCGCCACTTTGCGAAAACGACTGTTGATGATGAGATTCGGCGCCAAATGATTTCATCGGCGCCGTACCTCGTCAGATATGAAAACGCGAATTTTCAAGGATAACACGTGAAATTGGAGCTGCGCGAAGGATTTTCCAAGGAGGATTATCGCGAGCAACTCATGCGTGCTATTGACCCGAATAATTTGTTCGTTCTTGTTTCGGCCCGTCGTTCAAATTTACAAATTGTACGCGCACTCGATATTTCAAGAGTCTCTATCAATCAACGCAATCTCAATTTATGTTTCAAGTGCATTATGCAGTTACATTCCTATGTCAGTGCATGTATATAGTTACACTCTAGAATTTTAACAATTTTTTAACAAGAACTCGCAAATAGCGTCATTTCGGTTAATGTGTATTCGCGTATACGTCATACGTAAAATTCCACTTCACGTAATTTGCGTATAAATAATTGATTATTAAATCTACTATAGTGTTGTTATGCATTCCGTCAAATACATACATGCGTGTTTAAACATGCGTACTACGAAAAATATCGAGAGCGAGTAAATTTCGGACATCAAGTGCGACTAACGCGATGCAGTGGCGGTGCGGAGTAAATATGATAGCTCGTCGATACTTTCCCGGGGGATTCTTTCTGACGCCACGAGCTTTGTAAACAACATCGAAATATAATTAACCGTACCGCGGTCTCATGCATGCGTTGCCCGGTTCTACATGTTAAATCGACTCGGCCTTGCTCGCTTGCACCTGTGCCTATTATTCAACGGTTCATTGCTAAATCGCACGTGCTTTTGCTAACTCGCTCGCTACCGAAAGAAGTGAATGTCCTTCATCCATCTCGCCGTGGCACGGCAGAAGGACGGCAGAAGAAAAATAAGGAAGTAGGATTTCACGCGCAGATACATTCCTCGCGCGTGGGCAAACATGTCAGTGGCATTCGACTGACAGTCGATAGCAAACATGTTCTTTGAAAACATTTGAAAATTTTACGCAACTGTTCTCTGTGTGAGAGAGCATGTGGCGAGCGAATGCGATTGTACGGCATAGGGAAGGAAGTCGCGAGGATGAAACATCTTGGAATGTCAGAAATTTTTATTTGCTCTGCGCTTCCAGACGATGGGGTTATCGGAGGTTGCGAGTTCGAGCAAAACACTCAATTTTACAAGTCCAATAACGATAATTCGACTGTAATGCTTCCCGCGGTAGTTAACGATACGTTCTAATTGTAACGGGCGATTACACTGCAAAACAGTGGAATGGATTGTAATTAGATTTATACATCCGCTGCGGACGTTTTACAAACAATAAACTATTATCATGCCCTTTCGCACTTTGACGTATTTCCGATCATGAACGATAATAAATTAGATAAACAATTCGCGCAAACCTATACAGGTTTGTACAAATAATCACGCCTAATTAGCAAGATTATTGTACAGAGTGTTTCAATTTATATATTTCGAGTGCATTATGCAGTTACATTTCTATATCAATGCATGCATAATTACTGTCTTACTATCTATAAATCGGTTCTTTGAACGTTAAGCATTATATTTGGAAATAAAGAAAGTTACGATTGCGTTAATGCATGATGATGCCTTAATAATTATGTTTAACATTCAAAATATTAAAGACGTTCAATAAAATAAGACGAGGGTAAATGCTTAATTCCAAATTTACACAATTTTGCTTGTTAATTAATTTTAATTAATTTTATTCGTAGCAGAGCCATTTAATTTAAGATTTATGTGCCAAGAAATATAATATAAAAGAGTAAAAGAAAGAGTGAGAGCAAGATGTTCCCCATTTACATACTCGATTTTTTCACACTCGAATTTTTCGTCATGTTTTGCATCAAATGAAAGATCTCGTTAAGCTGATTACAAATATGTCGGTGCCAAAATGTACCTCCTTCCCGTTCCCGAGAAAATGGGTCCCAAAGGTCAGCAGACGGCACCATTAATCCTTAAAAAATGTGTGACAAAGGATTTTTCTCGTGAACGGGAAGGAGGTACACTTTGGTACCGACATATTTGTAATCAGCTTAACAAGATCTTTCATTTTATGCTAAACATGACCACAAATTCGAGTGTGAAAAAATTGGGAAACATTTATGGGCATTTTTGCGGTCACTCTTTGCCACAAAAAGAAATCCTCTGCGAAAGTTTATTTCAATTTCGACACGCAATCTGATAAAGAAACATTCGGTGATCCTAGGCCACTGTCTAGAAACGCCAGTTAAATGTACGGACGTCATTCACGTCAAGCACGATGTTTAATCGGATTCGTTGAGTCAATGATATTTTTCGCGAAACCCTTTGACGCACATTTGTATAAATATTTAAGATTTCCGAGAAGAGAACAATCGATCTAACGTTAAATTTCCTTACTGTAGTCACAACTTTCCGTTCAATTAAAACGATTAATCTAAGTGGTCTCGGTGTGGACTCAATTTGCTTAAAGATCCGTCTTATTTACCGGTTAATCAGGATCAAACGGTCTCGTAAATAATTTGAGCGTCACGTGCTCAGCGCGACCGTGCCAATCATCTGTCACGCTGAATATATCTCGCAAGATCGTAACATTTGTACGAGTCGCATAAATTATCGTTACTGATTTAGGACCATCGCTGAAAAAAAATGGCAAACGCATTTGTTTCGTCGATTTTTCCTTAACACATAAATTCTCTCGACGTGCACAATTGATCAACGAATCCCAACGGCGGGTATTGCTGCAAAACCGTTTCAGACCTCTGTTAGCAGGTGGTGCTGTACAGCAGGAGAGGCTCTCTGCCTTACCACCCTATCGATATTAAACATATATATATATAGGATGCATCAGAACAAATTTATAATAGCAGCGAAATCTTGCTCTTCAAGTCACATGTATTTGTCTTTTCTTGATAAGCAAGATTGCTGGAGCAAAGATATTTGTTGCAAAATAGATCACATTCTAGGATTACAAGATTAGGTATTACAAATATTAATAATGAATTGAAGACGCACTTCAAAATTATTGATTTACTTTTTAATGAAATGATGAAAGCGAGCTAAAAAAAAGTTTTGAATTAATTTCGAGTTGCGAGTATATTTTCATCTGTTATTGATTTCGAGCGCTGATTCTGTAGCCTGTCAATATAAAATAGTAACGATCGTCTACGAGCTCCACATAATATGGTGATGTCAAAGAGTAACGGTAATAAAAATAAAGCCAACGTAAAACGCCGCATTCGATATCTCCGCGTGCTTTTATAACATAATACCCGGGGTTTCACCGGAAATCCAGCTGTAAAATGTAGAGGGATTCTCCTGGGGACTCTTGTCCTGTAAAAGGCACCGATGCACTTGACGATATATCTTGCGAGGGCTGCAGAGGAAACTGTTATCCGAGATACTTCGCACCGCGAATTTCGATACCATCGACATCGCTTTAACGATCCGCGCGAGACTAAATTGAATAGAGGGCTCGAGATCGATCCTACGTTCTCGTAACCCGATTAAAGCCTTCGTAGTTATTGGAAACTTCACGCGAGTTATTGGAAAATTATTCACTGCCCCATTAAATTAGCATGTAAAATTAAACAACATCAAACCCGAGAGATAAGATACGGATATAAGATACGAATTCGTTTCGAATTTCCGTCCAAAATTTTATCTATCGATCCTACTTCAATTGTCCCATTTTTTATTTCGATTGTTCTATTAAATAAATCATAATTAAGACGTTTAGCTAGAATTATATTTCAGTACAATTATATCGTCAATTAAACGTGACCTTTCCTGTGATTAAATCGCGTCACTACTTCGACAGTATAATGTAATCTCTGTGCTATGTATTATAAATGCAGTTTGCGGTTATCTAAAGTTTGTGCTCAGGTGTATAGACGAGAGGGTATAAAATTATAACGTAATGTATACGCCGTATGTGATTCATTGGGCGTAACAGCGTCTCTTGTTCTTTCGAACGTAAACGCGCGTGACCGCGGTTCCCTAAAGCGATTTCTGTCGAATTCATATTGCTGAATCGACCTTCGTAATAGAGCGTTCTCGGCGTGCGTTTTAAAGAGGCGGCCGCGACTGAAACGCGTACGTGCCGAGCTTGGGAAATTAATGTACGCGTTACGAGTCTCACGAAATGTGTCTGGCGCACACGCGCGTGTATCCGAGCGTCGGGCCTGCGGCCGGGGCCACCCTCTGTGAAATTATAGCGTCCGATGCACGCTGTGCACAGACCTATAAAATCTAGTAGGTTATCGATTAGGCTCCTACTCTCGCCGCCCGCTGTTGCGAATCTGGATATGCCCCGGCCCATTCACCTGAATATCCACACAGCAACGACGACGACGACGGTGGCAGCGGCGACAACGGTGGCGACGTGGCTCGCGATTTAGGTCAGCGGATTGTACAACCGTACCTTTTCCGCGTAACTCTCTTTTTCAATTAGTCATTAGACAGATCCGCGATTTACAGCTATTTTCCATTTTTTGCGGACCGGCCCGATTGGCATGCTGACGCTTTTCCTCGAGATTGCTAGCAACATGTTTTGCCTTAACGTTTGGTAAATTTGAAGTACACACGGAAGAAACAATAAGGTTGCCACAACCACAATAATAGTAACATTTGGTACAGCCACGTCCTGTGGTTGTCACATTTGCATATAGTTGCCTTCACATCAATGTGAATGTGACAACCACAGGACGTGGCTGTACTAAATGTTACTATTATTGTGGTTGTGGCAACATTATCGTTTTTTCCGTGCATATATATCTAAAGCTTCTTGATAAACTGAGAAAGATATAATTTGTTAATATTGGAGATATTCTTAGACATAATTATCAGGAAGAGATTAAGATCATTTTTGTACACGAAGCTCTTGTCAAGATATATTGCTGGCTAAATTATTAATTAGCCGGCGCATACCGTCAATTTTCCACTTCCTCTACGACTTAATCGTCTTTCATTATGATACTTGATACCCAGATTCCGTGCAGTTAATGATTTCATTGTTTAAGTCGCGTAAAACTTCACGTTACCACCAAAGAATATGCATTTATTAATCGATCGCCGGGACTATACGGTGTAAGAATAGTCATGTCACCTATATAAATCCATCGATTTCACAGAGGTTTCATCCCGACCCGCCCACGTGCTCCCCAAAAGAACCATCCCTTCTAGCAGCCGCCGCCGTCGACCTGGCGCCGCGGTATGCGTTTATGAAAATGTATTTTAAGTTTGCCCCGTGAATCGCGCCGCCACTTTCACCCCCCCTTCGTGCTCCGCAGGTCTTACGTGACCTGCGGTATTAATCACGTCTCTCCAAGGGTAAGGTCGTTTATTGGGCGCGACGGCGAACGGGGCTCACGCTCACGGCTCGTAATCTCTGACGTAGACGTCTGCGGTCGCCAGATGAAGGCTTCTTTCCTCGACTCGCCGACCCTCTTCTTCGCGGACTATACCAACACACGCAAGTGCGCCCGCACGTGTTCGGACTTGAGCGTGTGCCCACGCTTTTGCGGCCATGACCGGCATGCTGGGTGGCCTCCCCGTACACGCACCCCTTGCGCTCTGTTAACGCTACGATGACAAATGTTATCGCGCTCTCCGATGACGTAACGGCACGTGTTAATGATATCGCGTGCTAGTTTCGGACGCCGCGCCTAATTATCGCGCTATACCGCTAAATCTGTTCAGGATCGATCCGAGGGTGCTGTAACCTTCCGATTTGGACTTCCGACAGACGCCAGTGGGCCGATTTTTAAATGGATTTTCGCGATGATGAACGATATTGGTTACCTGACGGCTTAATCAAATTTTCCATTACTCAATGATTCTGCATAATCGATTGAATGTGATAATGGAAAATATGAATTCGCCGATTCGATCGATTGCTCAAATGGCACGCTTGTAACATTCGAATCCATCAACACGGAAGTAATATATTTGTGAAAGTGACTTTTATGTCCTCCGCCGTCCTACAGCATCGACAATGGCCCCGATGTTAAATAAAAATTTTATTGCCAACGTTGCGTAACTACCGAATTTGCAATTTCAAGCAAGTCTAGCTGTATTGTATTGACGATGCAGAATTTATTTATTGGAGCTATATAATGATGGTATCCGCTTAATATTTAACGATTAAATAACATTTATTGATTAAATAAATATCCAATTACGTAAAAATGTATTCCGAAAACGTTATTTTGCTAATCCTGAAAATGGCAAAGAATAAACTAACTGTATAATTTCGAAATGCTGCTTTCTGCTATTTATACATAAGATCGTTCGAGATTAGTACTTGTTCTATTTTTGAACTTTGTGTCAACTCTTGCTAAAATACCGATCTTTCTTTCAATCTTTCTTAAAGCACTCTCTCTTTCTTTTCTTCTCTCTTTCCTCGAAGAAATATTAATATTATGTAGTAATATAATGATTATTATATTGATATAAATGAAAGAAGATGACACATAAAAAAAATTGTGGATTATTCTATACACTATTCTCTGTAATAATTTTTATTTTATAAAAATGATTAGACATTAAACGATGTAATTTTTCTTCAATAATAAGGATTAATGTTCTATCATAAACTGGATATATTAAAGTTAAAGATAGCTTCCCGTTTTGCAGTGAATATTTTCCCCTTTAAAAAAAGATATCGTACGCTTTCCAGTGTATCGATACTTTGATTTTGAGAATAAACGCGTTCGTAGTGACGACAAAGCGGCCGTGTCGTGATCGCAATAAAACATACGCGACATACACAGCACATGTTTTCGCGTAAAATGTCAGATTGCCCTTCGGGCGAGGATGTCAAATAACGCGATATCGATCATCGTATATTACACAAGTTGGTCCAAACTCGCGATTGCAGATTCTTTGACAGACTTGCTGCCGGTCTTATCCTAGCGAAAATATGATCGAATATCATTTTTCGATTCTCGCAATGTATGTTCCATGATATTGATAAAATACAATAGATAAAAAATCGGTTATATAAAGTTTGTGTAAAACAGAACTAAGTTTTTGTTTTTATGAGCTCAAAAATGATAAGCTCTCTATTTAATTCAGATTTAAGTCATGTTTAATTATTTTTAAAATATAAATATCTTTTGCAAATGCCTTTTTTATTTCATTTTTTCACAAACGCACGCCTATTTAAATTTCTTTTACCTCCCGTATTTCTAGTTCTAAAGCTACCGTGGAAATCTACATAAAGTTCTTTGTCGTTCCTGTGTTAGGCGCGATGTTAAACGCAAGCGAAAGTACGGGGCAAAATACACGTTAACCGAGACTGTTTGTGTATCGATGTCGCCGACAGCGGTTTTGCACCCTAAAACCGTAGTACATATGCGGGATTGGGCCGACGTTTATTGTTAGACCATGATGCCATTATGCAGCAGGCGGGCGTACGATACGCCTGTATGCACACACAATTCATCGTGTGCGGGGGCGACGAGAAGGTGCAGAGAATTGCGTGGGGGGGACGCAGGGGAAGCCGTGGAATGCGGGGTAAAGCCAGATCAATACCGGCGAAAGCCGGTGACACGGTCGCGAATCCGCGGCACACGCGAAACCGGAGTCGCGAAAAAGAACGGACGGGATCGAGCGAATCGCGAGGCGTCATCGTGACTGCATCATCTACATCACCGTCATCGCACTGACACATCACGTAATCATCATACGCGAGAGATTCGAAAATTTGGAAATCGTCTCGCGCATACCTTCGCACTTTTGATCTCGCGTCGTCTCTACAATCCCTTAGAAAATTCTCGCGAGCACCGTAATCATCGCTGTGTGCATTGAACCTGATACGAATCACGATCTCCGTATCTCTGACTCTATCTCTTTCAAGCGAGATCGATACTCAGTCGCCGAAAAGATTTCATCGGGTATTTGTTACCGTTACGTAAAATAAGCAACTTTGGTAATGCAAAATAGCAAACCATTTAATTGTGGCATATTTGCGGCGTAAAGTACAAGTGTCAGAGATGTTTCAGATTAACCAAATTCAGACTAGCTGAGAAGAATATTGTAAAAACGAATTTTTTCATGAGATTTTTTTATTTGTAGCAAAAATCTTGAAAAAATTAACTATTTTTTTGCTGTATATTTCATAACTTCCAAAATAAAAAAATATATTAACGATTATTCTTAGTTAATATTTTTTTTAAATCGACCTGAAATTAATCGAAAAACAGTTTCGCATAATTAAAATTTGCAAAAGAAGTCACTATTCTAGTAAAATATTTATTAGATGCAGAATATATATTTCATAATTACATGTATTTTCGATTTCAAACATGAGGAAGAATATCATCATTTGTTAAGATATTTTTCGATAATTTGGAGATAATTCCTGTGCTTTTATTTCTATTGGATACTAAATATTATTATCGAAATATTATTATTTTAAAATGAAGTTCGCGAGTAAATTCCTAACTTTAATGAATTTCTCCCGCATTCTTTTTCTGTATCTGTTTCGTCTCGTTACTTAACGCAATGTTCGATTTATCCATTTCAATGAAAACCGATACTATCGCAACTCACGTGATCTTTTTAGCATAACGGCCTGTCGTAGTTTTTTTTAACTTGCCGGAAGTATATACCGCGTGAGCACTGCGGTAAGCTGCATAAATATGTAGCATTCTGTACGTGGCAGCGAGGGTGGTAAGACTATTCTGACGCAAGTTGAGCCGCAAATGCACTCTCTTCTGTCATGACTAAACAATGCAAATGCGGTTTAGTGTGTATGAACGAATCGACATTTCGACCTCAGCTATTTTACGTCAATACTATGTAATATTGTGCGCAGGACACTGGATACAATTTTATTTGAATAATAGATAACGAATAAAAGCGACAAAAATTCTGATAGAATAAGAATATTTCTAAGCCGTATAGTTGGTCGAATTAATCGTATTTTGTAATAATTTATTTTATGTTATAATAAAATTTTTATTTATTGCTCTGTATTTAAAAATATATTAATAATTATTCAAAAATATAACAAATAATCGAATTAATATATAATAAATATATAATTGGTATAATATAAATGGATAATTTTCGAAATAAATTATGAAAAGATCATTACATGAGAACAGAATACAAAATTACAACATAGAGAGTATAAAATAAATTGTTTAAGCGAAAATAATTATTCGTGTTAATTACAAAGATCCAATAAAATATTCGATTATATACTTTATATTACAGTTGAAAGAGATTATTTTATTTGACGTAGTTTCCGCCTAGCGGTGAATCTTGATCAGAACTTCTTCCGTGTAATCAAACTGCTGCGTAACTGTCTTATCTAAATAAAGCTCACACACACCTGGGGTGCACCGGTTTTAGTATGTATGCGAGCAAATCGAAGCTTTGACCTCGACTACCTTACGTCACGCCAATCGAAACTTTACGTAGTAATTCAGAATAAAGAAGTTCAGTCTAGAGGTAATTCAAGTTCAGCGGAAACTCGTAATTCATGCAATGCGTTGTAAGTCGATATCTAGCTCCGAACGCATTTCTCCGTGCATAATGTACGTCTGGCTGCGCTGGCAGCGCATCGACGTCTTCAATCTTGGCGATTATTACGTCTATCGAAACATCTCTCATGTAGTAATTTAGAATAAGGAAGTCGGCTCATTAAGCACGGAGACTCGGTGATCGATCGCTCGTTGATTACTTCAGCCACGCTTCGCGTTGAACTTCGAGCACTGTTACGGCTACCTTCTACACGAGGGAGAACGATAGTTTCGCGACCTTTACCCGCTCTAAATTCACCGAATAGGAAACATAGGAAACGTATCGGGGGCAGCTCAGAGAACGAGGGGATCGCGGGAGAAATCGAGTTAAGCGCTCGACACAATCGCACCTACGCTTCTTATTGCTGTCTAATTAGCCTCGGCAAAATCCTCCATGTGTTCCCGAAATATCCGCGTCGAATACGGCCGCAGCTGCGCGCCAATTGGTGCACCAACACCATTTGCAGGTCCACCTACTCGTATTAATCGCTCGCCTATTAATCGTGCACTTTCTCGGGTAACTCCGCGAATGCGGCTCCACGGCGTTTATAGTCCCATCCCCCCGTTCGTGACGTGCATAAATATTTATTGATTTACATCAGAGACCGCTATCTTGCTCGCGGCTTTCTTCGACTGCACCGAGCTCTCTTTCAATAGCGCAATTTTCTTTTGATCGATCTTTTATTTTTACCGCCGGTCGAACCCGCTGCCGCTGCGGCACATACATTAGAGAACAACTGATGGGATCGTGCATTGAATTCATAATTCGTTTTCGTTTGGTATAAGTAGAACTTTTGGGATTCTATTTCGGCCTCAGATTATACGAAATTTATATGTCTATTGTTCACGTTATATTATATTGAATATTTCTCTTTCGATTTTTAATCGGAATTCAGCAGTTATCGGTATTTGATAGATTTAATACAATTCGCATGATTTTACCGCGCAAGAATTATGATGTAAATTATATCTTTATTAAATTATTAACGTTTGTGAAGTATAACACAGGATTTACGATTTTAATATTTCTCTATAGAAATTATTAATGCAATTTACAACTCGGGTTTAATCATTTCCGATATCCCGTGATGTACGTCATACTTCACTTTGCATCCTCCATCGAGTCGCATTACAAGAATAGCGAACGAAATTGATTGCACGTGCACAACACTGTTACGAATTACTAATCAAGTATCGTAACAACGAGCAATATTTATCCCGACGTAAAACGAATGTCCGCGAACCACGTAATCGATGTGACTTTCTGGCAATCGAATCGCATGTACTTTTGTTCATTCGTCGAAGCTATAAATAAAGCCGTTAAATTCTGTAAACTCCTGTAAATTCTCTTACGATTTATCGTATCGTTTTATCACGTTGTTTATTATTGCACGAAAGAAAGGCGAAAGACTACGCGGAATGTAACTTACAAGCTAATTTATATTTTATTAATTAGCTTCGAATATATATATGTATTCATACGAATATACTTTATTACTTGCGTAATTAAGCTGTAATATCTCTTTATTTTCTCTGAAAAAAGAATCCTATATATTATAAATAAAATATTATTATTTAATTTATAAATAATAATTATATATTGATAATTTGGGATAATATATCGTATATACAATTTAATTTATTTAATTTTATGAAAATCGAGACTGTAAAAGTTCTGACGTTATTAAATAAAAGTTAGGTTTATCGATGACAATTTAAAACTGGTCTCATTGATTCTTTGTCTCTGTCGAAGTAGAAATAGCAGGAGACAAGCGGTAAGTTAAATTACGATTATTAAATTACGGAAGTTAACCGATACTGGTGAAACCGGCCATGAACGACAACAAAGAAAAGCGAAATTGAGGCTAATAATAATTTCATTGTGTGGATTGGTTTCTATTCTTTTGCGAAGGGAAACAGACTTGTCTCGATAAATTGTTAGTGGCTCGTTTTCTTAAATACAAGAAAACTCTTGGAGAGATCCTATGAATATTACGATAAGCGTACTTAATATATACTTTGCAACCGTGTACTTTCGTCGTGCCGCTGTCGCACGAGCTTTCAAGCTCGCCTTTTTCCAACGTCGAGCACATACAAAGCCAGGAACACGAAGCGCTGATTGGCGGGACGGATAAAAATGTGCTAAAGAAAGGCGCACGGCGAAAACAAAAAAAGGTGATGACGGTGGCGTGGATCAATCTGTGAGCAAGCCAAATGAAGCGTAAGAGAGGGAGGTTCGTACGTGGTGGGTGTGTACATCGATACGTTTATTAAGTACAACTAATACAAGGGCTGTGAAGAGTTCTCGGATACGAGCGCAGCGCGTATTCTCGTGGACGTTTAGCTTCGTTGTTCGAGACTAAAATCGATCGTCTTCGAGTGAGTCCACCGACAGCAACATCCAAAGCACACACAGCGTGTCAGCAATAACGTTGTTTATTTGCATAAAAGAATACATATACAGAATACACCAAAAGTCGCGCGCTTTCTCACGTCTATAGATTTTTCGCGAAGGTCCTTTAACTTTTAAAAATTTATATATTTTGATAATCGAGTTACAATTATATGAAACTTAAAGGTATTCATAATTGACTGAGGAATAAGGTCTTCTTAGTTATTTGAACCTCTTGGCAAATACATAGGGCAATACAGTGAAACTCTTAAATTTTTCATATTAAATAACTGTAATCTTTCGTTGAATTTTTGGAAGAGTCAATTCCAATTTCCTTGTCGTATGATCGAAGCGAAAGCGTGCGACTTCCGGTACACCCTTTATACATATTGAAGTGCAAAGTACAATGGTGGCATACATTAGAGGGTTGTTTTCCTGGTTGTTGGACGGTTGCGAGGTCATGGAGCGCCTCGGCCGCCATAAAGCCAGCCGGGCGAAGCCGTACTTGGTCATGGCCGCGCAGAAGTCCGCCCTCAATTGCCTTCGACGCCAGTTTCTCCGAATCCCCCTTTTCGATCAATCCGTGCCCGAAGTTCGGAAGCGACGAATCAGCTTCGACATCCTTCGACGGGCGTGCCGATAATCCGCGTTCGCGACAATTCGCGATTACGATCCACACGGCGGCGGTTCATCTCTTGAGCGCGTGAATGATTATGCGGCGCGTCTTCTCGATGCACTTGCGCAGGATATTACGGAACGACATGATCGAATCGTCTCTGTGAGCGGTGCGTAATGCTAGCGGATGGATTATCGAGAATAATGTTGAGCGAGAATAACGATTGCGGCGATCGTGTAGACTCCGATCGCCGAGGAACATTGAGCCTCTTCCATTACATCGTACTATTGTTTTCTGTGAGCTGCTGCTGCTGCTGCTGTTGCCGCGTCGACAGATAAGATACCTTCGAAATTATGTATTCGGGACACGCGCGCACATGCAAGCAGCGAAAAACGGAGTATACCGTGCTGACCGACCGTCCCGACTTCGTGTCGGGGCTTCCTCCCTCCCCGATCTCGGGGCGAGATTTAGGGTTGTTTTTCCTCCGGCGGCGCACTCTCCGCCGTGGAGTCCGGAAACAAACAGACGGTCGATCGCAGACGACGAGAGATTGTCCGTCTCCGGACTGTGTCGGCGATCGATTCCACACGGCGGTGTGACAGGGACGCGGGTTTCGTTGCTGGACGAGTTACATGTTGGGCGAAGTTGCGCGAGCGAGCGCGTAAATTTCCAAAAGCCGACGTCGGTCCTTCGGCCGACCCGGCACCGCGGCGGCAGTCGGTGAAATCGGACGGGAGAGGGGGACGTGGGGAGGAATCGCTAATTGCAGCCCGATCAGGCGGAGTCGAAGATGATCCCGTCTCCTCTCGCAACGGACGTCGCGACGAACGGTCGTCGTAAACAAGCGATCAGAAAAGACGTAGCAAAAATATCGAGGAAGTCGCCGTCTGCCTCTCTATCTTTTCTCTTCCTCCCCCTCAGCTGGTGTCCCCCCGAGCGAACGATGCTTACGAACGAACACTACGCGGTAACACGCTATGTATATTAAGCTCTGATTAATTAACAGCACAGCCGATTCCGGAGCGGTAATAAAAAACCCGACGAAGCACGCGCGCGCGCTCACGCGTGCGTTAAGCTCTGATTAAATAGCAGCACAGCCGATTTTTTTCGATTATATAATAATAAAAAGGATCTCTCTTTCTCTCCCTTCAGTTGCTTTTAAGCGTCCGCTTTAAGCTTCGCCTCTGCTTCCGACGTTCCGTGATTCGCGCGAATTCCGAATCTTCCTCGTCCTCGCGAAAGGAGATCCTCCTCCTTTCCCCTCCTCGCCGCACTCAGTACTTGTTCTCTCTTACTTTCGTACTTGGCGTACACTCGACGGCGACTCGCCGATCTCGCGCGGCGATATCACGCCGATGGACGAAGCGCGACTTTATCGCGAATACGCGGCAAAACTTTGATATGTGTGTCGCTTTCCCGAGTGCTTCGCAACGCCGATGAAGGTATAAGCGTCCCGGTAGTCAAGGCACTGGACATGCGCATCGAATACGAGAGCCGTACCTCGTACTCTCTTTCGTCGGGCTCGCGAAAGATTCGGCGAGCACCATGCGGATAATCTCGAAGTCACCTGCGCTTTCGCGCGAGGATATCTCCAAGGACTCTTGCTTTCCGAAGCGGTCCGTTCGGGTCGCTCCTCCGCTCCGAAAGTGTATTTCGTTATATCTTCTCTTGTCTATCGGTTTTTCATCATTTTTAGGCGATCCTTCGCGACTTTTATTTTCCTCACGTAGATCTGTAAAAATAAACGTCTACCGACACCGTTATCGGATTCCCCGATATTCTCCGTTGATCGTATCGTTCCCCTGACTTTCTTCCGCCAAATGCTTGTCCTTGGATACGTCCCTCGCGACTTTATTAATCTTTATTACGACTCTCAAAATGAATGACTATCGATACCATTCCCCGAGTGTTCTCGGTCGATCGTACCGCCATCAAATTTTCCAATTTTTGTCCCTCTCGATACTACTATCTATGTTGCGTACTAATAACGAAGGAAAGGCGAATGAGGTTCTCCAAATGACAAACTAAAATACGTAACAATCTCATGCGACCTCTAACAGCTCCCGCGATAGCAATCGATGGTAATATTTTATAATTGCGTGCGTTAAAGTCTCGGTCGCGCACGTCACGCCTTTCTAGTTCTATCGATGGTCTCGCTCTGAATACAAAATTTCCTTCGTAGAAAAGTCCGCGAATCGATTGAAACTCTCTTTATCGCTCGCGCGCAATCTATCCGGCCCGATTAGCATAAAATCGAGAAGCTCGATCTAGAACGTGAGCGAAGGATCCCGTTTGCGGGCGATAGCGTCCACGTTGTCTATATGCAATGTACCCGGTGCCATATGGTGTAGCGATATATGCCTCGTACGAGCGCAAACTGCCCTTATTACGTCGAGGAGTCGCCGCCGCCGCCGCCGCGGCGCGTTTCGGAAGGCGGAATTTTCTACGTCGGGCGATGTATCGATTGGCCGGCTCGCCGTCCACGAGCCACAACGAATCGAGCGGAAAACGCGAGTCCTCTTCCGTGCGATCGCCATCGGCGCGCAATGTTACATCGCGGTAAAATTAGAACGCCAGCGTCATTGACTGCCGGTATCGAACCGCCACTGCCGCTGCCGCCGAACGGTTCCTCAAGCGCTGTGCACTCGGTTGTGCCAGTCACTAACGGCATATAGATAGCTAGGCCCTTCGCGATTCTGGATCCCCCGCCGGGCACTCGCGTTCTACAGGGTGGTACCACGACCCATGTCGGTATAGAGCGAAGTAAGCCGGGATTATTCTCGGACGGCCGGAAATAAATGCATCCTCGGGCACCGCGCGGGGATCAAGAACGGCGGAATCTCCGCTTCCTTCCTTTCACGAGGTCGGATCCGAGCCTCGGATTTTCCCTGAGCCTCGAATCCCTCACGTACGCGGCGGCCGCTCGTATCATCAACTTTCGGTCGGTCGGTCGGTAGTGCACGTGACTCGAAGGTCGTGCTCTCTCCGAATCGATTGGACACCCTACGCCCGGTGTTCCGGGGGGCCGCCAGTCTGTCGGTACCGACGATCGGTCAGCTTCCTCTTCCGGATCGATGGTGACGCGTCCGACCTCGGAAACGCCGACGTTCTCGACGCCGAGGTTCTCCTTGACCGAATCGCGTATCGCTGGACGATCGAGTGACAGAATCCGATCTCACCGCACCTCTCACGAGTCCTCCATCTCATGTTACAAGAGATACCACGCAGTATCAGTAGAGGACACTATCGTTCATCTGCATCACCTTGTCCTCGTTGTACATGTTCTTCACTCCCTTTGTGAACCCTGTTTGAATGCGGCGTCCAATGTGTAATTTCACGAGACCATTGTATTGTTTTACGAATGATACTAGTCTATCCTTTACTAATGAACGATTAAGATAAACCTTTACGTTTATCTTCTGGTACATTTAGCATCTGCCATTCACTATCATACCTTGTATCAAAGTCCAATCTCGTGTTTCCTTTTTGATAAAATTTCTGGCAAAATCTTCAGCAGAACGCGATTCTTTTATCACTGATCGATGCCGAAGTCGTCTTTAGGAACTCGTCTTCAAAAACTTCTTTTGGGTGATACGGCCTTATAAGTACAAGCCTTATATTCTTGAAACTCTCGCGATCCTCTTTCAATGGACGATAAAAGCTCGGGACCCTCGCAATCCTCTGGAGAACGATACTAAGGCTCTCGTGGGGTCCTTTCTGCGGACAATACAAGCCTCTCGCTTACCAGATTCTTATGGTTCTCTCGCTAGCTCACCGTGCTCACCGGGCTCACCGAGCTCACCGATTTTCAGACCGGGCTCACAGAGAAACGTTCATGTCGCACGAATTGATCACTCCCGAACGGCCCTCTCCAGGTTGCGGACGAGACCATCTTCACATATCCGCGGTGTCCTCCATAGATAGAAGGACGCCGTGTCTACCGAACGCGCGTTTACCTCCCGCTAACCTATGACGAAATCCCTGATGTATACACAAAGGTGTACACGCGCTCGTCGAGAGCTCGTCGCTCTCCTCCGCGCCTCCCTTCGTTATCGAATGGCCACACCATCGCGCACACTCCGTCCCCGTTCAACCCTCGCCGCTCGCCGCTTGCCGCTACCAACCCCCGGTCGCGCGCACCCAGCCAACTCCACGTTTCCCGCTGCGATCTTTATATATAGACCCTTTCCGTTTACGGAATACAAAAAGAGAAAGAATGGCCGTTGCGAAAATAACCGACGGAGAACGGGCCGCCGTCATTGGGAGGATCGAAACAGACTGCTATCCATGTCGATAACTTCGCCTTCATCTTTGTCCTTTTTGTTGTCTAGAACCACCCCCGCATGGTTACGTATTAAGCCGATTTCAGGCGGATTGTTGGTCGAGCATTTCTTCCGTATATAATCGATTGGTCGTTGATCGCGCGAAAATTTCTATTTCTTCTATACATATGTATATAGTTCTCTGTTAATCGTTTATCGCGCGATATTTCGTATACATATATTGTATATATCATTTAATATTGCTGCGTGTGAAACCGCTCTTAAATATTTCGCGTACAGCATGCACTTAAGATCGGTTTCATGCGAAATGCAAATAGTCGAATGCTAAACAGAGAGCAAATAGTTAAATATCATTTTAACTTTGCTTGAAATTTTTCTATTACACGGAGAAAATTTTATATTAAAAATTATTATGTATGGCAGTAGCCGTGGACCATTGCTGGAGTTATAAAAATTTTTACTATGTTATTATATTAATAATTATTAAACTCTTTTGTGAAAACATAGTAAAAATTTTTATAATTCCAGCATGGTCCACGGCTACTGCCATACATAGTAATTTTTAATATAAAATTTTCTCCGTGTATTTCTAAATTGCTGTACTTAGTTACCTTTCTATCATTTATTATCAGAAAGACACATTAATTAATCAGAAAGCAGACAATTATCGTGCTAATGTTTTGAATCTTCGTTTATTATTTACTAGATGGCTTGATATCCGTGCTTTGCTACGGTATTTAACTACTTTAAATCCATTCTGACTCCAATAAACTTTCCTTTCATTGCAATGAACAATTTAAATTTAGCACAACTACCCTATGTCAGGCAACACTCTGTAATTATTTATAATTCACCCCCGAATATAAATTTGTCCCTTTAGAATTAATTAGGGCAAAATCATGAATTATGTTTTTAAGTATTTGTATGGATAACCTTTGTAAGCAAAAACTAAATCGATATCTCATCTCTAAGAAATATTGAGGAATCCGTGAAAACACATTTTATCCTTTTTCACTCCCTTAGGGATCGAATTTCTAAAAATTCCTTCTTAATGGGTGCTTACGTCATGGAAGGAATATACTCCTTGAATTTCATGTTTCTAAGTTTAGGGGTTTGGGCTGGGCGTTGATGAGTCAGTCATTTGTTTTTAGTCATCAGGACATTTGTTTTTATATATAGATCTCAATTTTTACAATATTTATCTTTTTTATCTGATATGTCACTAATGATCTTACGAACGTACTTTGATTAACCATTAGGCGACTATCCGCTCAATAATTATACGACGTTTTTGAATATTTTTCGTGCCGAGAAAAGGAATGTTTGTCAACGCATTCGTTTGCAAGCGAAAAAAATGTCCGAGCAATTTTGGTACAAAACTACTGACAATCAATTCGCGCGAAAGCGGCTTAACTCTTGTCGTTACGCAAGTGTAACTCCGATGCATCCGTGTGTATTTTGACTCTTTTGCCAATATTTATCGCACATTTTCGCTTTTGGTGACGCGCCTTCCTAAAACGTACTCGAGGGATCACGCACGCTAAATTTTCGCGGACGTAACTTTTCTGGCGCAGTTCCTTATGGTCCAGTCAATAGAGACAAAAAAAAGCCTTTTGGATGCAAAAGGTCAAGGAAAGTTTATACTTGGCAATTTTGTTCATTTTGGGGTCCTAATGAAAACCCTAAGTTTGTGACCTCGGCAAGCTGCCGCTCGCGTCGCCATCTTGAAAAAATGGCTCCGAAATGCGGTTTTTTGCGAATCTCGTTTCCACTGCAATTTAGAGCAAAAAGTATTCAGTACAAAGTTGTAGAGCACAAAATTTCCTACAACTTTCGTATTTAACACTTGTTTTTCAGATAAATAGTTTACGAGTTATAGCAGAGGAAAGCGGAGAGCTTTTTTGCAATTTGTAAAATATGCTGGATTTTCCCTGGAAATTTGAAAATTATTTATTATTATCGTTATTATATTACTATTATATCATTATATATGTATATACATATATCATTAATATATTATATTATATATACATATACTATACACACACATACACATACATACATATGTATATATAATTATTAATTGTGGGTAATGCCTATTCGTTACTCGTTTCCACACCACCTTGAGGTAAAGTAAGTGGCGCGTTTTTTTATTGCGTGGTATTCCCGGTAGGCCTAATCCACAACCTTTTATTTAAGGTTTTCTTTTTAATCTTTTAGAGAACCTAGATGGGCCAGGTTGACTGATGTCTTCTTGAGAATCTTCAGGATCTTGAGAATCGCTCACCTCATACACAGTTGCTGCTTCTTTTTTTTCTTCGTTCAAAAATGCTGAAATTTTTTCCATTACATCTGTTGTACCAATGTCATTTTCATTTTCCTCGTCTTCAGAGTCTGCCAAAATCTGTGGAACGTTTTCGCA
>NJRQ01000004.1:449506-487669 GCA_003063805.1 Aphaenogaster ashmeadi
TCGCTTCTTTCATCTATTAAAATAATGAGATTCCTCTAGCAACAATGACGTCAACCCTACGCGGCTGAATACCTCGATGATCTTCATACTTAAATCTTATACACATCTAGATGTGTATAAGAGACAGTAAGAGTGCAGACTATTATATCCATTATATATATATATAGCAGCGCGATTTTTCTTACGTAAGGGAATCTCGAAGAGCAATATAATAGTAGAGAGCAATATTAACGAATATTTAGAAATTTGCATATTGCGGGGTATGCGATAAATATTTAAGAGTACGCACTGCACTGTACCGTACTATGAGTTTGAACGTTAATTACTGTTACTCCGTTAATTGGAAATCGATTAACTAACGCAGATATGTCTCTCGGACAGTAGTTAATTAATTCCTTTATGTTTCGTAATTCGATTGTTTCGGACAAACGCGGAATTTTTGAACATCCCGGAGATACACAGCTCGTGTTACTACGACTTCTCTCGCACAATTATATCGCGTGCTGCGCGCGAGCGGATATTCACCGCTTTGTACCATATACACGTGCGTTCGTTCCGAATTACGCGCAACGTGCAATAATTTATTGCGATGACACAACGTCGCGAGATATCGATTATTGAAGTGCAAATTATCTCGCCAAGTGAGAATTTATTCAAAATTTATCTCGCGCAGCAATCTGCCGCTTACATATCAACGCATATTGCGCAGTTAAGTGGATACGTCGTGTTGCAACATATTCGAGCGCTGCAGCATCCGTCGCTCATTTTTTTATCATTACAATATCCTGCAAAAATCGCTTCAATATTAGTGGCAATGAAAATCGCATTGGCCAACGTCTGTCTCTTATACACATCTAGATGTGTATAAGAGACAGGTACCGTACTATGAGTTTGAACGTTAATTACTGTTACTCCGTTAATTGGAAATCGATTAACTAACGCAGATATGTCTCTCGGACAGTAGTTAATTAATTCCTTTATGTTTCGTAATTCGATTGTTTCGGACAAACGCGTAATTTTTGAACATCCCGGAGATACACAGCTCGTGTTACTACGACTTCTCTCGCACAATTATATCGCGTGCTGCGCGCGAGCGGATATTCACCGCTTTGTACGATATACACGTGCGTTCGTTCCGAATTACGCGCAACGTGCAATAATTTATTGCGATGACACAACGTCGCGAGATATCGATTATTGAAGTGCAAATTATCTCGCCAAGTGAGAATTTATTCAAAATTTATCTCGCGCAGCAATCTGCCGCTTACATATCAACGCATATTGCGCAGTTAAGTGGATACGTCGTGTTGCAACATATTCGAGCGCTGCAGCATCCGTCGCTCATTTTTTTATCATTACAATATCCTGCAAAAATCGCTTCAATATTAGTGGCAATGAAAATCGCATTGGCCAACGTTTTTCACGAATTCATACATTATTTCATTAATTTATTTATACACGGAAAGAACGGTTTTGCTGAAATATCTAAAAATTCGGCCAGATACAGATCTGAAAATAATTTTGTTAGACCATCAAAAGTAACTACGTGGAACGCTCAAACATTATGATAATGCTACAAAAAGTTTTGATATTCCAGCAACTATTTTGGGCGTCCTACATAATTATTTTGATGATCCAACAAAATTATTTTCAGATTTGTATCTGGCCAAATTTTTAGATATTTCAACAAATCATTCTTTCCGTGTACGTTATTTGTTTCATCGTGTACTTGGGGTTCCTATCATATGCGTCATTTCGTCGCACGTATCTCTATTATTTCGCTACATATTCTGTTACAAAGCGCGCGAGAGGCGCCTCCGCGGAACTGCTCGTTTTAATTACTGCTTTGACTTGTAACGTTGAATTAGTGAAAAGAAAAGCGTATTAAATGAAAAGTTCATAAAATGCGCTTTCCGAAGTTTGCGAAGCTCGACGTGGCGCTATCGCACGGTGAATGTAACAAGTTTTAGAGCAGGAGCATGCCCGGGCAGAACGTGCCATCTAGCCGCAACGAAAGGCGGGAGATTATTGATCGTAAAAATGGCGCCAACGTAAAGTTGTGTAAGGCGGATATCAAGTCATAATTTCGGTAGCTTTGACGGCCCGGATCAATTCCTAAGCGCTCGCTTCTTTCATCTATTAAAATAATGAGATTCCTCTAGCAACAATGACGTCAACCCTACGCGGCTGAATACCTCGATGATCTTCATACTTAAATTAACGAGATAGAGTGTCTATTACCGTCATCGAAACTCTCGTTAAAAAATGATCTGAATCTTATTAAAATGTTTACAAACCGTACTGTGATTTAACAAGCAAATTTTAAGCGATTTTTAACTCTATACTGACTGAGCTATGATTTTAAAAATTTGAATATAAATTAGTTACAATTATATAGACACAAATACAAGTTCTCTCCAAGATATAAGTAAAGAAAAACTTTATACCTATACATATTGCAATCAAGTAACTTACTTATTAAATTATGTCCGGAGTCAATTAAAACTTTTGACAATAAATTTCATGAATGATGAAATTAATAGTTATAATTTTTAATGATTTTATAATAATTATCAGATAAGTACTCGCGCTGTTCTTCAATGATCGTCTGAGTTAATAGCTGTTAATTCTGTCATTGAAGGATCGTTCGGTTATATCGTGCAACTAACGATTTCAATTATCTCAATCATATCGTTTAAGCAAGTCTACGGGAAACTAAGAGAAACCGGAGAAAAATTGAACGCAGTATTTTTACAATTAATAAAAACAAGTGGAATATATCGACAATGCCGGTTACATACGGTCGTGCTGAACCGACCGAATCGGTGAAATGAGAGTAGCGCAGAACAGCACATTCGTTTCTACGTGTTTCCGGAGCGGAACCGCACTATTTGAGAGCTCCCGGAGGATACGGTATAGCTTCGCAATCACGCAAAGTTGAAAATGGACTTACAGGGAGAACGGCCAGGACGTTTCGAGCTTCTGCGACGGGCGCTTCTCGTGCTTCGCGGCATGCCGGTTCTCAATTCCGTGGCAACTGTATCGGGGAAAAAACAGAGAGACATATAGATTAGAATTAATTCCGTTTCGCGTTACGTACTGTGCATATTCGTGATCTCTCGCTGTCTCGCGAATCTCTTGCTCTCCGTGGCTGCTACACTTTATATCGCCGGAGTGGAGAGAGGAGCGCGAGTGCAACATCGAAATAAGCATACGCTCTAATAAATATTACAGCTGACAAAGAAACTCCGACGTTATACTCCGTGTGGTGTACATAAGTATGCGACTTTAGAATATGTGGACCCATGCATCATAACAGGAAACATCAGAGCGTGAAAGCGAGAGAGAGAGAGAGGGGGGGGAGGGGAGATATTAACGGCAAGAAAGGGATACATGTATGCAAAGAGTCCCGACACGTTTAAATAAATTCATTAACCGACGAGTGGATTTGCATTTTTACAAAGAGATCAGGATCACTGTGCGAGACGTGCAAGCAAATGAACTGGATGAAATCAACCACGATTATGCAAGAAGGAATGAAACACGTGCAGCTGCGTTTAATTTCAAGCAATATTGCATATATTATATCCGATTTTTGTATCGGAAGTCTACTACGTATGAATACTTTATCTATATATATGTAAGTCCATTCTGACAAAGTACCCCGCACGTTTCTTATGGAAAAGAGTCGAAAGATTCTTTAATTTTTTATTTTTTAATAAATATTTTTTATAAAAAAATAAAAAGTCTTTTTTTATTATTATTATAAAGTAGGCACTCTTGAAACCATTCAACTTTTATTAAAAACTTTTTTTCTATCTCTTATAGTGTCGACGATATTTGCTCCGAAAGACGATAACCAATTTTTTTCAAATGGGTGTTTCACCCCCATAACGTGCGAGAACGTACTTTTGGGGGTATAGTATCTTTGATGGAGATGGAAAGTGGAAGGTGGAAAGTGGAGTATGAATGTCTTCCCCAAAAATACCATCCACGGTTAGTTGTGTTGAGTAGGATGGTTGAGATGGTGACTCCACTATGTGTGCCAACGTCTGGCCCCGACGTCTGGCCATTAGATGTTCTTGCCGAATTTGTTTATATGTTGTTATCCGTGCGACCAAGTACTATCGCGAGAAAGCGCGCTCGCAGCAACAAACGTGGTGCTGGGCTGCCGCTTTATAGGGGCATACACGGCCCCCACATACTTATAAAAAAATACGTGTTGGTTACTCTTATTTTTGTCTATTTTAACATATCCAAAGCTTATTAAAATCGGAGGGGGACACTTGGTTGTGTTCCCTGTCAGATTCTATAACTTCAAAGCTCCATTTCTTTACCCTTTGATTTCCTGTGATTGTAACAATAGAAATATATTTTAATGTATTTCTATTGTTACAATCTAAAGACTAATATATTTTAATTTTAAGAATGAACAAATTTTTGTTTCAATTCTTTGCGCACTGAGCTCCGCGCTGTACTCTCATCTGCCTAATTCTTATATCCTTATTTTAATCTCGAGAGTCCTTATATATTTTAAGAAATATATTTGTTCAGATTCATAAAAACTACAACATATCTCAGAACGGAGCAATTTGACCGGGATCACTTTTCCATAAGAAACACGCGGGGTACTTTCGGATCGATCTTTCCATAACGAGGTCAATTAGACACTGCTATTTTCTGCATTAAGCATCTCGATGGCCGAGTTTTTTTGACTAATCAAGCTAATAGATAGAGGACCTAATCAATATTTCACGCTAGCTGCTTGATCAACAAAAGATTTAGAATTAACTAAAGAGACCTTGTTTACCTAGAACTTCGATATTTTCGTTAAGAAGGGATTTGAATTGAAGAATCTTTTTAAGTGCAACCACTCTCGCGAGTTTTGCATTTTTCGCAGCGATATGCATTTCTGCCGAAAGTGCACGTCGATTAGCATACATTCGATACGCGCGTTTCACGATCAGATTGCATAAGTCCAAGCTCGATTCAGCGGAATCGCGCACTGCGAAGCACGTGTACTCTAAACAAATGGCGGAGATAAAATAGATTGGCTGGCAGTGAAATTAAATCCCGCGTTATTCTCGCCCGACTGTAGGAGCGGGTACAAGAGATCACAGTGTGACGTAACATCCTTTAAATATTGTAGTCGCTGACATATACATACACAAGCACGCACACTGTCGAATGATTCATGTCGTTTTAAAGACCATTCTCTGTGTAACAAAAATAAAATCGCGACACCCGATCTTGATTTTTATCGAACACTTGCATCACTCATAAAGACACATGTCCGAGGAAATTTTTCGATGCGATGTTCGGCTAAGTAACAGATTGGGTTTTTCAAAATTCAGATGATGATGTTAATTCTTAAATAGCTGAATATTTACGTTGTCGAAAGAACGGAGGAGGAATACTAAACCTTATACTAAGCCAATTCCCCCAACGTGGTCGATTGACTTTAACGAATTGTCCAATAACTTGGATTCTGTTCCTAAAATGGAAACGGTCGCACGGCGCGCCGTGATTTAAATTAAATCAACGTCGACTGGAAATTCTTTCTCTCTCAGGGGCCATCCTTTCGCCGAGTATCGTTGTATTAACGAATTCACGCGCGGGACTGCGAAAACGAGGCTCATGGATCCACAGGAAAGCGCATCAAACCGCGTGCGGGATCGTCGAGTCACGCAGGCGAGAGTCAATGGCTGCGTTCAGTAGAAAAAGCAGCTTTGCACAACTGTTGTAAAATTCTTTAATATGATTGGTTTATACGCTTAGATCCCCAGTGAGGGACTAAGGGCAAGAACTAATCATATTAAAGGATCTTACAACACTTGTAAAGCTGCTTTTTCTGCTGAACACAGCCAATCGTGCATCTCGCAACATACCTAACGTCACTCACGAAAGATCCGCCCACGCATCCGCGCCAAGAAAGGTATCGCGGCCAAGATTCCGCGCGGCTCGATCGCTGCAATATTTCGGCTGTCGGTGGCAACGGTGGCAGGTAACGTACACGCGGTCGGTCGATACCAAACGCCGGTGTGACCTACAGGATACATCGGTGGTGATACGGCACCGCGCGAAACACACGGTATACCCATCCCCGAGGCCTTCCCCTCTCCACCCTTGCCGCCCCCTCCGCGCCCATTCTACACACGTGCCCGACGTGCCTGTACGTGAAACTCGAAGTGCTTGTCATTGTCTGGCGCGGAGGGCGCTTGACCTTCCGCAACGTATCGAGCACTCCCCCGATTTCCTTTCAGCTGGTCGTGTGAAGAGGAGACGCGGCCATATTTTTCGAGGTAGAAGAGAGAAAGAAAAAAAAAGTACGTCGCCGACAATACGCGTGGTACCTATATTCAGGATATTTCGTGTCCTTTGTCGGCCGCGGCGTTGCTCCAATTCATCCGCATCCGTCCGCGCGCGTTCGTGGGTATGTACTCGAAGAAAAGGGGAACGGGACCAACCCCCCGTCAGTCGTCCCCCCCACGCTCTCTATACTGTAGTCCGTGATAGCACGGCCCTTTCCTCTCCCTCTCCGGTCCCTTTGCCGCGCGAGGTCGAGCGCCCTTTCGAAATTTGCCGATGGCCAAAGGACTCCTCGAGGACTGTGCTCGTCTGGCCTCGAATCCGAGATTCTTATCTTTTAACTGAAAGCTCGCGGAAAGAAGGTGTTATCGAACGACCTTACCACTTGCGAACGTCGTCTGCAGCTACTGCGAGACCGCGAGCCGCGTATGCGTCGGCCGACTTAGGAAAATATTCACGACGAAATTTTCTACCCTCTTTCCCTCTTTCGTTTTGTTACTCGCTTTATACACGTTTGCGCGGTATGCAAATACTTGAAAACAACATGAGGCTTTCGGCTCGAGTATTCATTATAGGAAGGAATTTGCGTTTCTACATTACAGAAAAAGATTTTTATGAAATTTTTAACTAATCTATTTGAAGAACTAGTCTATTGATTGCGGCTATAATGATTAAAACTTTCTTCTTTCTGACATATAAATTCACCTTTGTACATTTCTTTCGTGGGAAATTTACTTTCTATCATTATTTATGGCAATTTAAGTATTCTTCTGAAGAAAGAGTAAAGAGATTCTCTGAAGAATGTATATATAAATAAAAGAATATATATATAAATGTAGAAGTATAAAATATAAGACGATAGAAAGCTTTCAGGCGTGCTGATCCTTGCGTGTCCGTTCATGCAATGCAGTCATTGCGGAATCTTTTACGCCACATAACGTCGCATGATGCGGTCTGCAAACTGTGCAAAATAACTTCATGAAGAAATCAGCCGCAGATTTTTAGCGGTGGAAGGCCTGAGGTCGGCAAAAAAATAGGGCAGATTTTTTTAGAATCGATGCCGGGGAATACATTTGTTGTCCTCGCGTTCACCCCCGTTGGGAATCGAGGTGAAAATAGCAAAAGTCATAGTATATTTCCGTTTGATGCACACCTCTCTAACGTGACAACTAATCCAAATGCTACTTTCCACTGGGAAATATCTCGTTTACATAATCAAGAATTATACAGCTAACCCGGCTCACGTCGCTGCCACTGCGTCACGTAGCTATCTACCGATAAACTGAAAACACGTCTATTGATATTGTGTTAAACATCACTGGCTTCATGTAGTGAAACATGCTCTCGATGGTGCAATTAATCTTCAACTGTTAGGCCTAAATTTGTCTAGCTCAGCTATGTCATCTTAATCCCAATGATGAAATGAATTTGTACTACGTCTATGCCTCGTAAAGCAATCGATGTTTCTTTCTACAATATCACATAATTTTATATGTATTATATAATAAACGTATCACGTTTAAATTAAAGAACGGATTGATCATAACTCCACTTTGTTGTCTAATTTCTTTTTACAATTTATTTTTACGATAAGAAATCGGGTAATAAGAAATTAAAAAGTTACTCATTCTTAAGGATAATCGATTTTTATTCATTTTGCGTAAAGCACGAAAATGGACTATATTTTTTTATTACGAACGATGATGAAATATCTTATTTGCCTGGTATTTTGTCAGATAAATATTTATTAATATTTCTGTAAAATTATGGCGAAGCAATAACGGTGGGTGAATTTATCCGTCACTGACTGGTCACATTTTAATTGTAATTTTAATTTACAACTACCGCGAGCGATATTGAAATGCAATCTGTGAATGCTGTTTGGACATTATATTCTATATTTGAATATTTCATATGCATCAGAAAATATCACATAATTTTATATGTACACGGAGAAAATTTTATATTAAAAATTACTATGTATGGCAGTAGCTGTGGACCATTGCTGGATTATAAAAATTTTTACTATGTTTTCACAAAAGAGTTTAATAATTATTAATATAATAACATAGTAAAAATTTTTATAATTCCAGCAATGGTCCACGGCTACTGCCATACATAGTAATTTTTAATATAAAATTTTCTCCGTGTATTATATAATAAACGTATTACGTTTAAATTTAAGAATGGATTGATCATAACTCCACTTGTTGTCTAATTTCTTTTAGCGTTAAAAAATTATCCAACCTTTTTCAATAATACCCGTAGATTTAAGAAAAAAGTCTATTTCGCAAATAGAAGAAAGAAATTAATAGGAATGATAATTTTAAAAATATTCGTGGAAAAGAAAAAAATGTTCAAAGCATGCGTTACGATATAATCTGCATTAATAGTTTTAACGATTGTCGATTTTAACAAACCGTGTTAAAGATACAATCGTACAAATTGATAAATAGAGAGTGCGAATAATAAATTTTTAGTAGAAAATTTTAAAATTTTCGCAATCAACTTAGTATTTCGCGGTTTGGCGGTTTCGCCATTAAAAAGTTCGCACGCATGAAGAGAATGAACGAGTGTATGAATACCAGTATAATATTTCGAGGAAAATAGATTTAGATTGAAATATTGCGTTTTTTAAAAAGCGCTTTATGAAATACGCATGGAAGGGTGTAACGAGAGAAGATTATGCGAGAGCGAGGTCGAAAAGCGGAAGTGCATAATTCATTTATTTCATACATTTCCCATACGTCTTCGTCTCTCGGACGAATCCGATTTACGATACGCTTTCAGCATCGCGTATTTAAACCACTTCATTCACCTCGCGTTTCTAGACACTACAGAGTAAACTTTCTCGATACGATCGCGTTTACTGCAAACTGCGACGTCGTAATTTCGTACCGCCTCTTTTCCCGTGTCTCAACGAGCGTCTCGCTCCGTTGATCGCGCTTCATCGCGACATCCTATGCTTTAGATACGCATGAGTGTAGCACAATTACCCTCTGGGTGGTACACGCGTCTCATCTATGTTCGTCGAAACGGGAGAGCGACTCGACATCGCGGATACATCGGCAAGCGCCTGAGCCGCATGTGCAATATGTCTGTGCAGGTGCATGTGCGTATATCCGGATGTTGAATCTGTCTGCGTGAATAGCGCAGCTCGTGCACACATCGGCTGACTCGAGAGAAAAGGAAAAAGAGAAAGAGAGAGTCGACGAGAGAGCCTTCATACCGCGGCTCGAAAAGACCATCCCGACTATCCCGTGCACACGACCGGTCGAGCGCACCGCGAGCAATTTAAAGGCGAAAGGAGCAAAAGAAGTGTCTTTACATCGCTGCTGCTTCAAGTTCGCAATTTCCATTGTCCTCCCTGTCCGTCAGCCCGTCCGCCGCTACCATCGCCAACAATCAACTCGAACGTTAAGGGTGAGTCCACAATTAGGACGGGGTTCGATCTCGCGTTCTTTTGTGTCGGCACGGAGCTCGATAATTGTTATCTTGGAAAATATCCCGGTCCAAGTGCTTTTTGTAAATTAACGCACGGTTGATTTGGCGAGATTAAAGATACTCGAGAGACAGACTTAAGGGTAACACAGATGAGAGGCTGATACTTGAAGGGAGGCTTTGTCAATCGACGGCACTGTGACAAAGTGTCAGAGTCTTTACGGATGACAGATAGCATTGAAATTAACATGCTGTCATAATTTTATGTAACGCGACGATAATTATTGGAAATTTGCGAGAAAAATGGAACGCAGCAGAGAAAGACACTTCTATTATGCGTACAAGTATTAATAAATTTGATATAAATGCAATTATTATTCAGTATCAATTCGATATAAATTGCGATCTTTTAAATAAAAATAAAAATTTTGTATATTTTTTAATGCGATATGAGACATTTCGAAATTCATGACTAATCGAAGTCAATGCTCAAATACTCGTTAGGGATCACCGAGCGATTTGATTATCATGAATAATGATGTAAATTGTACAAATCGACGTCCCCCGGGGTTTCCGTGGTATGTCGGAGAATTCTATCTCGCCATAACAATGCGTTAAATCGCATTTAGCATCATTATGTGGAAAATCTATCGCTGCAGAATAGATGCAACTCTACTGTGAGTGCACCATAATGAGGCGACACTTCTCTCGGCTGCTTATGCTGTTTAATCGCGAGGTCTTTCAATTTTTTCAAAAGTGTTTTTCCCGCAAGTGTTTCCGTTTCTCCAGCTCGCTGCACTGAAAAAAACTAGATATACTGTACACTTCCTGAGATAGCGTCACTGAATTAGCATTGGATAAAAAAGCTCACAAAATATATAGTCTGATAATTTTCGCGCTTATTATATTAATGGTTATTAATATATTAATTAATGGTCATTAATATATCGTAGATGATAATATGCTAATTTTTCATTCAGTATAGAAAATCATTGGAAAGTAAAATATATTTTATTAATATTTAAAATTACATTAGAAATACTTATTATATAGCTATTAATTTTTATTGATTATTACTGCAATTTTGCTATATGTTAATATCGCATAAGCTAATTAATTAAATTAAATTACAAAACACACATATACAGCGCAAATTGAATAGCCAATGATAAAAAGATAAATATTGTGAGACTTGAAATTACTCTAAATATTTAATAAGCAACCAATTTCATTTCTTTTACTGATTTTATCGAATCTTATTGTGCTTATTTGATGTCTCTTTACTATTAATATTTCTATCTTGAGATTAATAAAAGTTATAAAAGGAACAGCGTGTTGAAAATAAATATTCGCGGATCGGATCATCAAGTATTCGCAATATTTCAGTCTGCTATTAAAATTAGCTTCGTTTGTCGAACATTGTTTACCTCGAGTTATGAGCAGGATCGTCGAAAGTATCTGGAGTATACGCCTGATTTCAACTTGACGAGACTGCAACGAAGCTAATTATCGTTATTGTACGATAGGAAGAGTAACGTCGAGTCGGCCTTGTTCTCGACCCTTAACGGAGAACAAATGCACAGATTGCCTCCGGCCGTCACAGTCTGTTCGCGCAGAAAGGAACACATTGATGACGAGCTTTATATGTGTTTCCGCATAAACAAAGGCAGTACAACTGCTGTATATTGCATTGAAACTATGAAGCGTATGAACATACAGATATCTTTTTTAATCCCGGCACACTTTTGAATCTCATAGAGATTGTCGCTTAATAAATATTTGTTTGTTTGTTACTTGCATTACTAATTAATGCAGAGAGGGAAAACCACGTTACAATAAAAAAAAGAAAATTAAAATACTGCTTTTTCGGCGATTTTTTGAAAATAGCCATGAAATTTATATTATTGAATACGATTTGCATAGTATCCTTAAATATGCAGGGTACTGTGTTTTAATGGTATTCATAAATTTGTAAATAACATCCACACACACGTTATCTCAAACTACGTTTCAATTGAGATAAAAGAGTATAATTTCCATGCAGAAATATTACTGCGCGCAATTAAAAGTTTTAAAGCTACAAATACTTTAGTTGAAACGATAAAATAGTTGGAACGAACATATTCGTGAACATGATTTCTGAACGAGTGAAATTGCGAAAAAGAGAATAAAAACTATACAAAAGATAAAAAGAAATGAAATTATATATCTTTTTATGCATCTAATTAATAAAGATTCAATGCGCGAACATTAATTTTGAACATGCAGAGTCTTTTAATTTTTATTAACCTTAGGGTATGAACGATAAAAAGATGTCAATGTGTGCACAATAACATTCGGTAAGAATGAAGAGAATGAAATATTCTTATTAAATATTCATAATAATCTGGAGTCTCACTAAAAATTTTTCTTCCATTATTGGCTATTCAATTTCGTTCTACATTTGTATTCCGTAATTAGCTTGCGTGATTTTAATAAATGAACGTATGAAACAATCTTAAAATGATGATAATAGCGTATTATATCTTATTCGCGTATCTCCGTTAAAATTTCTCGTAAAGTGCAGTAAGATCTACTTAATCCTGGAGTATCCTTACAACACAAATCTAGACGAGATGAATACGCGAGTTAAGTAATTCAAGTCAAATAGCAGGGTGAAGATACAGAAGATTGCAGGGAGCGGTAAGTGACTCGTTTATTCTTCCTTGCGTTGGCCGACGTAATGATCGGGTGGTTCATAAGACGAGCGTCTCTGAATAGGGCGGATTTTTCTCAACTCCCTGATGAGAGGAAAATGTCGCGGAAGGCAATAACGAGTAAGAAAGTAAGAAATGACCGCATGATAACAACTGGTAGTCCAGTAATCTGGATTATAATGACTATCGTATATTATCCGTCAAGTCAAGGCTTCCATATTTCGTTAACTTGCGGCGACTTTATTTAATGTTGTATCACTGAACGTGATTTTAAATTCATCGCACGCGATACTTGGATGGTGGGTCGCAAAATTCTGATCGCGATTAGTGAGATTAACAGGGGATACGTGCTTCGATTCTTCCGATATATTTATCTTAACTCTCACGAACACAAATAAATTTTTTAAAGACATGATTATATATTTTATATACATCTCATGTATGTATTTGACCAATCTGGATTTGATTTTTTCTAAATTAAGATATCGTGTATTTAAAAATTCTCAATGTTGAGAGTACAAGTTTTTTTAAGAGAATTAATTTTGTATCATTACTATAAATATAAATTATAAAATAAAACGAATATATACTTCTCTTTTTGCGGAAATATTAAAGCGAAAACAAAATACAAAATTTCTTTTATTAATAAAAAACGCGAAACGAAAATGGTTGGTAAATTTTAGGAGGACACTGTTGATTGTCGTAGCTATCATTATTATTCTTTAGGATTAACAATGATATGCTTCACGTATATTCACATTGAGCGAAAATATATTGCTTACCGCGGAAAGATATTGCATTGCTGAGAGTGCACTAATAGTGGCTCGAGTTAAGTACAGTGCTTTTACCCGCATTAATATGCAAATGCAGGTTCGGATATAAATCTTACGAGCATCACAACTGTCTAAGTACCTTAATTTTTCATTCAGAAGGCGTGCCGACGTAAATTACTCGTTTGCCCGTGCTACTTTCGTCATACGCCACGCGTACTTATTTTTTTAAAATAGTCGATTATTATCAAGAGTATTTTAGCTTGAAGAATAAAGATCTATCTGTGCTGGTAAAGATATTTTTACTGTGATGCACCTATCTTCGATATTATCGAACTTTTTTTTAACCGCAGAATTGCAGATCGAATATAGAAGAAATAGAGAAAAATGTTTCAAAAGCTAGAAGCCACACAAACACTAATCATTATGAAACTTACCTTTGCAACTTTGCACAAACTCGCACACATACACACGCTTTAGACGAACAGTATTATTAAAAATAATAATAAATAAGAGTACAATGATCGAAAAGATCTTACTGATCAAGTGATTACTTCCGCTGCGCATGCATTACGGGAGAGAATTAAAACACGAGATGCGTCTCATAAGTCTCATACGCTACCAGCTTGATGCACTATTTTCCGTGTAATGTCGCAGGATAAAAGTTGGTGAAGTCGAAAAGATCGATGACAGTAGGCAGAGAAAAACGGAAGACGAGAAATGTCAAAGCATGCGTGACTTATGACTTAAGATTTAAGAGGCCATATTACTTTTAGAAAAAGATAGAAGGAAAGAGAGAGAGAGAGAGAGAGAGAGAGAGAGAGAGAGAGAGAGAGAGAAAGAGACGAATAAAGTAGTGACAATGGCGAAGTGATATGTATCAAATGATCCGCTAAGAGATAAAAGATATAAAGAAGTAGTAATAGTAGAAGTAGAAGAAGAAAAATTCGAGCGTAAAGAATAAAATATGAAGGCAAAAAATAAGACAAGAGTCAATGTACCCTATTGTTCATAGGTCTGCGATGGTGATCGCCCGGCAGTCCAGACAATAGTCCAATCCCTACCAACACAATAATATAATAATCAGTGAGCTTCAATATGATCGCCGCATTATGCTAAACCGCATTAATAACAATACCGGTATGAAATATTACCGAGTGGAATGTTCGGTATTTCGATTATCTCTCAATTTAAAAATAATGCAGGAATTTTAATATTTAAAAAGAAAGTTTTAATATTCAAAAAAGAAGTTTTTTTTAATATTTGAAAAAGAAGAGACCGCTCTGAGAAGATATAATGATAACAAAAAGTTCTTGTTTTATTACGTATATTATTTTCATCTTTTATTGTTTATGATTCATAAGCGAATTTAAACAAGTTCATTTCTCGATATGACAATCACACAGTAATTTTTTATTTCAGAGGATTTTTATATATTCGATAGAAAGACTGGCACGACGTTTCCACTGAATTCTTCATTCGTGCTAATTCTTTCTTTATTCGGCTAATATTTCGTGTAAGATTTTTGCATCGATAAGTGATTCTTGGATCGTAACGAATCGGGCAATGGACAGTTGCCTACGACTTTATATCGAGGTAACTAGCACGCGATCTCGAACGTGCGATTTAAAGCGTGATATTAGATATTGTAGAGCCCTCAAGGGCTGCAAGATGCGAGCCTCGACAGAGATTGCGAAGATACGAGCCGCTGCCATTCTCTAAGCACTTCTTCCGTTCATCTTCTGGCGCATCCCCCCACACTGGTGATATACCTCTCAGACTCCTTCACCTCCTTCCCCCTCACACTCCACGCGATGGCACCCATTTTCAGGCCTACTCGAAAAACGCCTATTTACAAGACGCGGATAGCTCACGATCGGAAAGATCTGGATCACTGATTCGAAACTGCTTGGCGGAAAAGAGAGAGACAGAGATAGGGAGGAGGCACTCGTTCGATACGATTGAACGGTTATTATAATTATTCTTCGTTCGATAGAATTCTCTGCGGCACGTATAGTTGCCCTGACAGCGCGGATACATGCTGATCGAATCGTTCAGTATCGAATATATGTCGTGCGACATAATGCGACACGAGATAGTGTGTATCCCGGAGTTGCTACCGCTCTAGAAAATCGTGAAAACCGGGACAAGACGGGAAATTTTAGAATTCTATATGCGTGATGTAGCAACTTTGTAGAAAGAGAATCATCAATTTTCAAAGATCCCGAAGCCATTCTTAATGGTTTTCCTTTTTCACTCCCTTTACTCGCTCGGCATTTTTACAACATATCCAAAAGATCAGAAAAAATAAAGTAAAATGTATTTTATATAAAATAACGCAGTTACTATCACTTGTGTGCATATATTTTGTACATATGGAGCAATTTTTTCTTTCAATTATATAAACAATAATTCACACACAAGATATTTTTAGAAACCGATTATTATGCAAATCGGTACTGGATTATAAAATTCTGGATTGTATTCAGCATTAGGAATTTGAAAATTTTCTTGCTTGAAACACAAAAAATCTTCAGGAATTAATCCAGATATACATAAAATCAAAAACAGCAAAACAGAGCAAAAGATTGATGAGTGTAAGAAGAATGTCAATACTGTATTTCGAATATCAAGAGGAAAAGCATTTGAAATGTTATGTTTGTAATACTATTAATAATTTTATGTTTTAAGCAATTTAGGCACAATTTAACTAATAATCTCTACTTTCGTAATCATAATTAGAATAATGTTTTTTTCTTACATATCAAAAATTATATTAAGCGTGGACATTTAACTTGCGTGCCCTAATATTTCTGTAGAAGACCGGAAGGCATTACGTTTCCAAGATAGTGTCACATCTTGAGACAAGAAAGACGGCGCATCATTTTTCAAGAAAATTCGCGCGTGCATCTAAAGGTTAATAGGCCACAGAGTGATTTTTAGATCGAAATGATCTCGCGTAAAAACGCGTATCGCCGGCCGACTAACGGAAGCGAGCATAAATCATGGCGGCGTAGAAATCTGATCGGATTAAGCGCGATACACGGACGAATCTTTCGCTTTTCGAAAGCGGCTACGGATCTGTACAATAAGCCCGTATTCGCAAAAAGAGCACGCGGGATTACGGGCTCCGCGTAAAAGAGACGCGGGAAGCGATTATAAATATATCCGCGACGCTCACTCTCGCGTCATAATGCACTTATAATTCTGCGTTAAATGCAGCGCGCAAAGCGAGCTGCATTAAACTATTACCTGCCTGAGACTTGAGTTTACAGGAAAATACGGGGTATAACAGGAATGCACAGATGATATTTTCAGAATAAATATTACGGGAATAGATTTTTCTATAATAAAAATATCGGAACAATGTTCAGTTTTAAACTATAAACTGACATGCCATTGAAAATGAAGGTCTTTTCGCGAGTTAAGCTTTGGAGAATAGATGATGGGATGTAATCGGAATGGAATCGTCATGTAATTTGAAATAGTGTTTTTTAATTTAAAACTTGGTTGCTAAGATATTTAATGTGTTAAAATTTTAAAAATTCTAGCTAAAGAAAGGTAGACTCTTTTTTTCATTTCTCAAGTGATTTGTCCGTAAAATTTCGCGCTTTAGTCTTCTTTTCATTTATTATTAAAAGAATTACAGATGTCCCTATACGATTTAAATGATCATTTTAAATTAAAATGATTCATTTGCATATTGCAAATGAAGAGAGATGTGAGCATTGGTTCGGAAAGAGCGAAGACAGGTCGACAACTGTCGCAAACAAATCTCTGTGCAAGCATTGATAAGAGGAACTGGTAGAAAGGAGGAATCATGAACGAAGGACGAGAAAGCGCACAAGAGTTAAAAAAGAAAGGAATAGAGAGCAGGTAGACAGAGAAAGAGAGTTCGCCCGAGGGGTGGCAAAGGGGAGACAGTATAGATAGAAGAGAGAGAGAGAGAGAGGAAAACGAGGACTACAATATGGGTCAGTTATTGATTGCTCCCTAGTCGACTCTCCGTAACGCCTACCATACACCTCCGCCGTTCCTATCTTGTTATCTTAGATACCAAAACGTGGCCACCACTTACCGCCCTTTAACATCGTCAGTCCCTTTGCCATGCGGACTGACTGTCGCGGATGGCATCGCACCGCCGAAACTGTGTTTCTGCTAACCGACAAGCGACCCTAGTGCATTCTCGTTAAATTCACGACGAAGGCGTTGTGCGGATAGCGATAACGTACGATTGCGTGCCTTGTCTCGATATCTTCCCGATTCCCACATGCCGCAGGGCTCTAAGTCATACTACATCAGCGGTGCACGTTCACGTGCGACGACTGCGGGTGTTTGGGCGACGTCTGTTCGTAACTTTCCAGCTGTCAAATCCCGAGCAAGTCGTATATATCGAGAAACGCAGACCCGTCTCACGCCATGCACACAATAAAATATAAACAGCATTCCGTGCGATGTAATATCGTATCTGTTTACCGAAACAAGGAGACACTTTTCGAAACAATTGGACTCTAAGTGGATTTCGAATTGGATTCTAAATAAGACCATTATTTATAAAAAGGAATTAACCGATCTTGAATTAAATCCAAACGATGCCGAATTGTATTTTAGAATCTTTGGAAATAACAAGATGAATTTTGCAGTAGAAGAAATTTTATCCAAATTTCCCGTTTGTAACTTTTTAACATTAATGATACTAAATACGTTAGTAATTAATTAAAATTCTAGTAGAAAAAGTAGAATTCAAAGCAAAAAAAGGTTTCTCTATTTTATTGCGAGCTTAAGAAGCTTGCGAAAATCTTTCATGTTCAATTACTTATAATGCAATAAACCAGTGGTGTTCCAATGTTTTAGATCAAGAAAGATTAACATCGACAGCGATTTAATCATAGAATTTATCATTATATCGTAATATAAAGGAATTAAGAGCACATGCGAGAATTAAGAGCGTACGCATTATTAACGGCAATAATTCCTTACAAATTGCCAGCCAACATTAAATAAATTCTTGATGACTCTCGCCCAAAGGAAAGCGGTCAAGGCTGAGTCGGCGTACAGCACAGAAAAGATTATGTAGAAATATTTCCGACCGAAGAATCACTTCAGCGTCAGAATCACGGCGAATCGAGAAAAAAGAAATGCATAAGAGGATTTAACGTATCAATTAGCGACACCGAATGAACAGAATGAATGAACGTAGTTCCTGGCCGTGATGACACGGTCGATGGCAAATTCCACGTTAGAGGATAAAGAAAAATCGATAATAGATTAATCTCCACGTTCATGTCATTAAGATCACGTGATTTAGCCCCGTATTTATAGTCATTACGTGAATCTCATATTAAAAAGCGTATCATGTGAAAAATATTTTTCATGTATCTCCTAACAGACGGTTCAATAAATATATTTTGATTAGAAATTAACAGAGTAGGCTCATACGATTATGAGAAGCGAAACGATTAATTCCTTCACATGAAATCTGGTACTATTAAAATATTATAACATTGTTGTAAAACATTTCGCTATATTGTAACATGCAATGAGATACTTATTGAATCTTACATTATTAAACATTTTTCTTTCGAATAATATAAAGTTAAATTATATCAATAAATAAGAATGAATAGGCTACAAAAAATGAACATAAAAATGGCATTTGCATACAATTTTTTATTGTAAGAATATAATTATCACTATCATGTCTTTTTATAAAAGTTAGTTGAAATACGTTATCTGATAGTAAAATATTTTTTATCTCTCTTATTTATGTATGTGACATATTGAAAAAATATCTAAAAATCTCTATTCCTTTTTCGTGTGCCAACGTATATAATATTAAGGAGGGACACCCCACCCCTGAGGCTTAAAAATGATACCTAACTTTGGCGATTTATTGTAGTAAAATAATTAACTCCATCAAAAACTTTTTTAAGGGCTTTATAATATGAACCTTTAAGAGTAAAAAAATTTTTTGTTGAATTTTTATCGTATAAAATGGCGGCGCTATGGCAGTCTCCATTTTTAGTAGATGCACATGCGGTGTACATCAAATCTCCCACACCTGGAATAAAAAACTAAAAATTTTCGTTATCTACATGCCAAAAGCTAGAGAAGGACGTAGGATTTTTGCGATATATTGAAAACTTTTTTTGCAAGCAACATTTTAAGATAAAAATTTTTGGTCGAAAATTTCACTTTTTTCAAACATTCGCCATTTTTACAAAAATAAATATTTTGAAAAAATCCTACGTACTTCTCTAGCTTTTGGCATGTAGATAACGAAAAATTTTGATTTTTGGTTCCAGGTCAAAAGGTATAGGAGATTTGATGTACATCGCATGTGCATCTACTGAAAAAGGAGGCTCGGCGCTGCTGCCATAATGCCGCCATTTTATACGATAAAAATTCAACAAAATTCAACAATTTTTTTTTACTCTTAAAGATTCATATTATAAAGCCCTTAAAAATAGTTTTTGATTGAATTAATTATTTTACTACAATAGATCGCTAAAGTTAGGTATCATTTTTAGGTCTCAGAGGTGGTGTCCCCCCCTTAATAATCTTAAAAGCACGTATAAAAAAATAAAACGCAGATTTCCAATTCTATCTAAAAAATATTCGGGAAAGGGAAAATAACAATTAAATTGACAATTTTTCCCTATTATATTTTATAAATAATTTATTTTTATTTCATATAAATAATATTGTAGAATAAAAATTATATATATGTAGCATCTTCCAATCTTTATCGTCCATGAGATATGAATACCATGAAGCAAATTAATATAAGCATGTTTTGTTATTCTTAAAAATATCAGTATTTTATAGATGTTATTTTACTTCTTTCTTTTTTTTCCTTATTTTTCATTAATTATCTGATCAATAAACTCGAAAATTGGTTCATATCTACTTGACGTAAGAATTTATGACAAAAAATTAATCATATAAAATTATTAATCATATTGAATTATTAAACAAGTTATATTATGTCTTCATAGTCTTCACAATTACGTTTCCTAAAAATCGTAAGCTTGATAATTTGTGTAAAATGTTCACTAAAGACAGTTATATCATTTCCAAGATTAAATATTTGTAATAATCTGGAGTCCATCCATTTTCCAAGATCTCAATGAGATGTTATATTTATCTATATTTTTATAGTACTTATAACTCGATACATTCATATATGTATAATATATTGAGTATAATTTTTACACAAATCCAGTATCTTAATAAAATAATATTTCACTCACCGATACGATGCATAGCGGCGGAGTTATGACTACGCTGAAACTGCGTTGAACTATAAAACAGAAATAGAAATAAGTATGAATTATAGCACAGTGCCTAGAATAATCAATATTTAAGAATAGGTATTGTTCGTACATAAAATATATTATAAATGGTTAATCTTGCGAGTAACAAATGAAATAAAAAATTATAATTTACTCACCCCCTGATTGCTCCGCCACCACCCGATGCCTCCCAGGCCTCCTCCTCCTCTCAGATTCCATCGTTGCACTCACACAACACTTACTCGCGAAAACGCGATTAATTGCGATTGCGCGCGAACGATTACAGAGTATGACAGTCGCGTGACACTTTGTACGACACTCCCGATGTTAATCGCACGCGACACGTATATTATTATATTCCGACGGACGAATAACACGAAAAAAGTACTACCGCACGAAGCTATAGTTAGTTCGACGCTCGTGACGCTTACAAGTCGTCAATCGCGAGAATTAATTAGGCGAACAGGCTGACAATAGTTAATTGAAGGAAACGGTCACGTTCAATGTCTCGTTGTACTTGTCGCGATCGCGTTTCGATGTGTAATGAGGGGACGCACGGAGTGGATTTGCCGATCCGAGTCTCGCCGCGCGAACAATGATACGCCTGACCTTGTGTTCGCGGCAGCACAACGTACGTCGCAAAATCAAACACCAAGGTTATACGCCAGTCAATTCGTCTTTCCGCAAAATATTTTAAGTATTGTGAATAAAATTGTTGAATATTCCGTTTCTTATATTTCAAATTAACTTCGATAAATAAGCTATTATTGCTCTTTGTTTTACGAATTCATTAGCATCACTTAAGATAATTCTGTTTAGTCGAGAGAGCGTCTTGGAATTGAAATATTGTTATTTGAATTTCAATCGATAAGAAAATTTGTTTCACTTTATTTGATATGTATATAAATGTATATTACTAATAATAATTATATATTACTAATATAATTATATATTACTAATATATTACTAATATAATTATATATTACTAATATATTACTAATATAATTATATATTACTAATAATAATTTTTTAATTATTACATACGAGTTATTTATTTCTTTCTTTTCAATTTGAAAATGATTTCTATTAATTACTTCATTTAATAGAATTATTAAACTAATTATTTGAAAGATAAAATTTATCTTTGTTTTGATCGAAAAATTAACTGCCTAAATTAATATATTATTATTTCCAGATTTTTATTTAAGAGAGGAATGAAATTTCATAATCTTAATAAATCAAGAATTATAATTTTAAAATAAAAAAAGTCGAGAAAATCAGATTAAATCGCTGCAAAAAATATTTTATTTATTTCTATTTTAATTTATTAAAATCACGCCATTTAACTGCTTTCGGGATGTAACATCGAAAAGAAATAATAATTTTTATAAATACTTTTCCGATCAAAATGAAGATTAACTTTATTCCTTAAATGAATATTAAATTTAATGTCGCTGATATGTCTATCAAGTTTGACAAAAATTAATTTCAAATAAGCGTGCTTTGTTACTTTATTAAATCAATATCCAATATAAAAATTATCATTCAACATTATCTTTCATTAATACAATTCAGTACAAGAATATCGTAATAAAGAACAATATTTTGTATTTCTTAATTTTAATGCTTCAAAAATTTACTTCTGATGTACTGTAGATTTTTCTATTTTGTTAGATGAATAATCGTTCGCTTCTCAAAACGATTCCAGAAAAATTTTACGGGATTAAAAACAACTATTGTAAACATAAATACACGCATGATCTTTCAAAAATCTATTGTTAAATGGCGAGAAACAAAACTCAATCTGTATTCCAAGATAAACTTTATCCGAGTTTCTCAATTGACTCGCGATTGCAAGTATGACATAACGGATATCAAATTGATATTCAAGATCCAAAGATTTATTTAATCGTATCATGTTTCAAGATTAGTTTCAGCTGACATTTTCAACAAAAATGCGGCTGTAAATACAACCTTACTGTCGAAATAAAAGCGTTTAAAATTTCGTTGTTTTATTGACCAATAGAATTTTGAGACATAGTTTATTGTTCTGCTATATATGTTTATTGAAAATAAAATGTTAGTATCTTGTGTTGAAAAGAAATAAAAACAGAGATATATTGCTATTGTAAATTTTAACTCAGATATTGTAATATTTTGATATAATTATATTTTATTGTCATATAGGAATGTTCAAGTTTATCAACATGGTCATGTTTTCGCAGAATTCACATTTGAAATTTGACATTTTTATTATGTTTGTTTGAAAATTTTTCCAATTATTCGCAAGTGCGTAAATTCTTTTAATTCATGCCGCAAAATTATACTGATGCAATATTTAAATGTTCCTCGCGTGAGTTTCTCTAAAATTATTTGAATTTAATTAAATTCAACATGTCAGGTTAACATTAACATCCGTTCTCTTTATTAACTTGACAAATTCGTGACGTTGAGCTAACTTTGAAAGACGGGCGTATCGTCAGTGAGAGACGGACTCGACATTTCTATCGAAGATATAGGAAGCTTGCACTTTACGACCCAGGATATATCTATCCTTAACACTCTGCTCTTTGTACATAGAGATTTAAAGCGTGAGATTATTCGAAGAATTTCGCGCGTTACAAAGACCGCCCCGCTAGGCAAGAAACAGGATCGACGAACAAAGCAGAGCACAACGATGACAGTTCAACAGCTGCGAGATTTGTATCAGCCTCAGAGGTGCGATATATATCGGTACGACGAGGAATTTCTCGTCGAAAAGAAGAATATGCAATATAAGAATCGCATAAGAAAATCGCAACAATTTTTGAACGGAACGCGCCGTTCTCTCGTGATTGTTACAAAATGAAACTATGAATATTTGAGAATAGTCGGATTATTCGGATGATCTCGGGTTAGTCCAAATATCTAGCGAGATTTCCAATTGAAGTTGTTTTAATATTCAAAGTATTGAAATAGATTACAAAGAAGAAAAAAAATAAAATTCGAAGTGCTTGATTCAAAGTATTTAAATGATTGAAAGATTCGAATATTTCAAAAATTTATAGCTTTTACCATATATCATGCTGTTCGCTTATTCGAACAATGATCAATTTTCCGTGAACGTTTCTATTCAGATGCTTAACTGTTTGAATGCCGCGAGTCATTGTAAAAATTCGGTCGAAAAGAGCCAAGTGGCGCGATCGCGCTTCTCTTATTTCATGTCGAAAAATGCCAAGCGATACGATCGCGAAAACAAGAGAAGTCTTATTTTCATTTTTTTAATAAAAGAAGTCACTGCAAAGATTTCAGAAGCAGAAGTTTCAGTTTCATAAAACCTCTTTAAACAGTAACGCTAACGACTACTTGGTTGTGGTAGAATCCGCGAGCGCACATCTACTGAATGCACTTTTCGATATAGAATGCAAGCAGCGCGACACTGAAATTGATTTTTTATCAGTGATTTCGTATCTTTCGTGTCATGTTTTTCGAGTATTTCATTAAAAAATTCTATTCAATACTTTTATTAAAAAATGTTTAAATAATCTGCACATTACTATATCAATTACGTTTCAGAACAGAATTTTTTAATGAAATACTCAAAAAGCATGACACGAAAGATACGAAATCACTTAAAAAATCAAATTCGTCAATACTTTCTCCTTTTGTCAAGCCAACAGTAATAAGTGACGAGAATAATCATATATAACGTCCAGCTCGCTTGCGTGTGTAATAATACGAATTGACAATTATTACACGAGCTTTATGAGTCAGGAAATCGATCAGGGGAGGTATGCCATTCATGTCACAATAACTGGTTGCAGTGTTAATTTATCGCGTTATAATCGCGGTTACGCTACTTTCCGATATTACGGGATACTTGATCAACCGCATGCGGTATATCGCCTGTCGATCGTCGTAAGATTTATTCGCATGCGACTGCGAAACGAGGAGACTTCGACTACGGATGGAGTCACGAATTAATTGATTTTCTCTGTGACAAAGTTACGTCACAAACAGAAACAACAGTTGACGGGTCGCAACTTCGAAACCGATTTGCAGGTATATGCGCCTGTTCTACCGTTCTATCTCGCTTAGCTTGGATACACGAACATCGCATCGTCGTAATACCCACTACACATGGTCGACACATCGCATATCGATCCCTACGAGCGGTTTGCAAAAAAAAGAGGAACTCTCGGGGCGCGCTAAAGCATATTCCCATATCACGTAGCGTCAATCGGGGTAATCGCGACAGCGAGGGTGAGCTCGACGAGAATTTTCCAACGATAACATTAATAGTCATCGTTATTTAAACGATTTGATACAGCAATAGATAAGTATCGAGTATTTTATATAGCGTTTTATGTATAGGCGAACACGTGCTATCTAGCGCTATATATAACAGCTTGCAATCAAGTGTCTAGCACTTTGTATAGGACTTTATATAGCCTTCGGTATAAGTAGTATACATTGGATAAACAGTAAATTAAGCATCTAACGATATCTACGTCAACTGTCGTTAAATATAACGTCAACGACTAAAATCAGACGGTACTTGCGACTTATGTGTCCACACAAATACAATCCTCAAGAAAAGTCGATTTAGCTCGATAAAACTTTTGCTATCGGGCCGATATGTCGGACAGAATAATTTCCGATTGTACTTTTTCTAAGTTTCGAGTCATTTTGACAGCTGCCCTGTTTTTAATCAGTCCGCTTTTCGGCGTTATATGACAGCACTTTTCACGCGCGCGGAAATTGCACGAATCACCGATTTTCCGTCGCTCTGACATTTTAGTTGAAAAAAATTGTGTTCTTAACAGCCGGCGACTTTTTCACGCTTTCACGATGACTGTTCGTCTTATCGTTTAAGAACCATTGCGGTTTTTTCCCCATTTCTTCGTCGCAGTCGGTCCGATCGTACGATCAATCGGTTACACGCAAACCGCTTAACGTTTTTACGTGAGTCTCGATAAGTACACCCTTCAATTCAGCGCGATAAGTAGTGGATCATCCTCGTCTAACAACTCGGGGGTGTTATCCGCGCTAAGAAATGCGCGAACTTCCAGGTCATTAACGACAGTTTTGAAGTATTAAGAACAAGGTACAGCATCTGGAAGTTCTTACAAAGTATTAAATAGTATGATTCGGTATAATTCTCCCATCCTTGCGGCGTCATGAATCGAGAAATCAAGACGGACAGCGTACTTTTCCGATAAAAACGATACCTCATATTGATTCGGCAAATATCCGCGCTGTGATTCTCTCCGCCGTAATATTTCCTCGCGCTAATCTGTGAAGTTACTTCCCTCTGGAAACGAGCGTCACCGAGTAGTTAAAACGCGCTTAACGCGCTCCATTTTCCCATGTTGACGAGAGTCCGCACGCCGCAGTTTTAATTTCGTTCATTAAACTACTTGTTATGTGTGCTCTCGCTAACGTAATAACGTGCCTGAGATATTCCCTGACGGTACGCCGCGCACAGGAATGAAGCATGATGAACTTGGAAGGGAAAGGGTTGACCGGTATGCATTCGAAAATAGACAAGGGTACCTCCGCATTCTATACAAGAGCAGTTAACTGAACGATATAAGAAATTCCAGGCTCGGAGTTTAAGGCAAACAGCGAGTGAATTTAAGGCTGATCGATGTAATTGATGGCATGGAAAGAAAGTTTTTATACGATGAGTCATTTGATTCTTACTGCATAATTGATTTTGTCGATCGAAAAGTTATTCATGCAAATTAATTACTATTACTTTTTTTTCTAAATTTTCTAAATAAGTTTTAAAAATGCGAAACTGTGTGATTTCAGTATAAATCAAGATTTTTGTAATTTTAAAACAAAAACATTTCATTGCCGCGGAAAATATCATACTTCATATTTGTGAATGCGTAGAAAGATATACATACATATACATTATATATATATGAATTTAATACAAAAAATATAATATATGCACTACTTATCAAAAGTCTGAGCACACACTATCTATCTGTTAAATTAAAAGTAACAGAACAAATAGGCTTTCAAAAATATTTTATTGATATAATACAAAAGAAATATAAACTATGTATTTATTAACGAAATGTTTAGAATATAATATATTAGCACAACTATCTGGCTTGGCTCATTAGCCCTCTTGATTTATTGTGATTACTAATGTACTGAATCTAAAGAAGTAACTTGATTATTTTATAAACTATGTAGTGTTTATGGAGATAATGTATGCTCAGACTTTTGATAAGTAATGTAAATGAAAATTTAATATTTGCATTAAGGAAATAACAACTCAACCAGTAGGAAAACTTTAGCAATGAAGATGAGAGAATGAAAATGAGGTGTCACGTGAACGCGACAAGTTTTTCATTGGCGCAATATCGTCGCCGAAGATAAATTTTTGATGACTATTTAGGAATATGAACGAAAACTTTTATGACAAGTTTCAAGGATGCGAATCTATCGCGTGAAGTATTTCCGGTGTACTTATTTTACGATAGGAGGTATCTGTACGACGGGATCAGTTCGTAGGTTCGAAGTTTCTCAATTGCGCGCAGATATCGGAATCTTGTGTTTTACTGCTGGTCATGAGCGGAGCTAAGTTTAGCGATTCGAGCACCGCATCAAAGCTTTCGAAGCGACTTGATTTTCGATAACAGAGGTGACGTCATTTGCTCGCAGGCCTCAGCGGAATAGGATGCATTTTACTACGTTCTTCGAAGTCTTAGCTCACTGTCTTTTCGACGATACTGTCGCATCAATGTTATTATTTCGCGACAGTTGAAATAACTCTATGTCTACATCTAACAGAGTAAGTTGGAATGCTTTTGAAGAGTATCGTGTGGAATGCATAATACAGTTTGAATATTGTTTCTCAGAAGTCATGTGCATACTTTATTATGTTATTTATATGCTAATATAAATCCTGCATGATATTCCTACACATAAATCGCTACGCATTTTTGGCGTTGACTTTTGCGGTTTCGTTGATGTTACGGAGAGAAATCAATTTATTAATAGTATTAATAATAGCGTTATCGTGTATAGCCAAAAATTCTATTATTTTCTAAATTATCGGTCTCTTTTTTTCCTTTCTTTCGCTAATTAATCTTATGAGATATTTTTTCGTCATTAGTCCTTTTAAGGTATTATCTTGATCCGTTATAAGCGGATCGTATTTGAAGCTTGGGCGTGCTAAGCTTTCTCGGCAATATGTCATTAAACAAAAGATATGCTACATAACGAAAATTGATCGATAATTTTATTTTTGATAAGTTTAAGCCTCCTCAAAGGCTAGAAGCTTGAAAATTGCCTGTTATCATAACTCTGTCACATAATTCTTTAATCGTGTTATAAATCATCCCTTCTAAATCCTTTTGAATTCAGTTCTCTCCTTCTCCTGTCAAGTCATTGAAGCCGCAAAACATCAACGTCACGCAAAACCATGCAAATTCCTATCGGAAGTTACGACTGTCATCTACAATCGCTCCTCGTTTCTATTATACGATCCGAGCTAAAACTCGACATTAACTCTTTCGATACGATTGTATAATTATTATTTATCAGCTATCATAAAGAGACTAATAAAAGAAAGAAAGAATATTTTTAAAAATTTTGACAAACGATATTTCAAGTTATACTTCATGTATATCAACAGACATAGTGCAAAACTACAAAGCGCGATGTTCTCAAGCAAAAGAAAGCATTGAAATGTTTGAATGAAATTTTAAGAAGAAGGGAGTAGAAAGAATGGGAAAACGACACATTTAGGAAACAATAGTGAGAAAGAATTTATCTAAAATTCAACGGATGTCAGAGAATACAAAGAATAAAAGCAGCAGCAATTACAGAAGTGAAGATGTTTTAAGAAAATCTTATTCGGACAGAGAGAGAGGAATGAAACAATGAACTAACGAATAATAAATAACAAAGTTGAAAGAAAGTATATAAGAAGATCTCGAATCATTGGATCAATTGGATCTCATAGAAGACATTTTCAACAATTTATTATTGTTATACTTATTAGATTTATAATATATATTTTAGCGCCATAACTGAAAAATAAGATGTCTGCAGATATCTGTTTACATAATATGTTTTCCCGTTTAAAAAATTTTAAAACAACTTTCTTTATATCACCCATATCACATATCATACTTCGTATTCAATATACAGTATTATTTGAATCCTGATCGTCATCCGCACCAAAAGAGTTAATATCGCCACTTGCTGAAGACCAACTACTATCAATCTCGCGCCCACTCTCTTCAACCCAATGACGGACGGTGTAAAATGTGTCTGCCACGCAGCGCATGGGTAGGTTGGTAGATAATATAGAAACGGCCGGCGATAACCCGGGGCGTGCCCCGGGTCCCGCCCGCTTCATAACGATAAATGCCTGGACCATAACTTACGGATGAGAGACGCGCCGGTGCAGACTCCTCATGGACATGGCTCTGTTCTTGCTCCGACTCGTGGTGGTGGTGGCGTTTGTGCTGACGGTGGTAGCGATGGTAGTTGTAATGGTGGTGGTGGTCGTCGTCGTCGTCGTCGTCGTTGTCGTCGTCGTCGTCGTCGTCGGCGTCGTCGTCGTGGTCGTCGTGATCGTGGTACTGCCCGTGATCACCGTGGCCAAGCCCGGGAACGGGCTGGCACTTCCGTTCGGCGTAGAGCGGCGTGGCGCGGCTGCTGGGGGAGCGTGGGGCTCCCCCTGGGCCGCCACGGCCACCGCCGCCGACGTGAGGCCCGCCGAGGTCGCCAGGCCGGTACGCCGGAAGGGGCCCGAGGTAGCCGCTAATCGGCGTGCTAATCTGCGGGCGAGCCGACGGGCCAGGCGCGCCCCTGCGGCACCGGCACCCACGCTGACGGCGTTTCTGTGCCACCCCCCGTGCCCAGGGGGTGGTACACACACTGGGCTCGGTTACCGCACCTGACCACTACCGTTCCTCTCGCACTTCCTCGCACGCGGCTTCCTCTCCCCGGCTTTCGTCTGTATCTTCTTTTTTTTGTTTCGTTAATAGTCGTTATTCACCGGTCACCCCCCCGAGCCCGTACGTCTCAGTCGCAATTTCATCAATGTTCGCCCTCGGTCGCTCGGTCGTCAGTCGAATTCTTTTTCTTTCAGCGGCGAACGTTGCTCGGTGAATCGTGCGTGCGTACCTGCGTGCGTGCCGCTGAAACACGTAAAATGAGAAAGATATAATAATAGAGGACATATGGAAGTGGGGGGTGAAAATAGAGCACGTGATTAATCATGCCGGGAATAAATTAGAAAGGGCAGCGTTTAGTACGAATAATTAAAAACTACATTTTTCTGACCTATTTTATATTATAAATGGAGTATAAATTGTTATATCAAAATGATAAAGATATATGTATATATTATTTTTTAATATTACGATATAAAAATTTCAGGATCTCTTTACCCGAATCTACATCTTTGTGGATTTTTAATCAATATTAACGATGTATCAAAATCCAATTTTATTCGCACGTGAAAAGCAATATTGCTTCATATTGTACGTTATCTAATTTTAATCTCTCTCCAGTGTGAAATTTAGAGCCGCGATTATACAAATTTGAGAATCACCGATACAAGCGTACTGCATGTCACGGGACAGTAACGAAGATGAATGCAGCAATAAAATAGCCACGAATTGGAAAGATATTACAGCTTGTACATATAAGCGCCGAGTAACGTTACAAAATTCACCGAGTTAACAAATGTTTACGATACTTTGTCGATTTAACGACACCGTGTTTGAAAACCGATCGAGCCGTATAGTCGACCGAAGCCACTTTGCGAAATAAGCAATAAATATGTGCGCGTTGAATTTTAATGCGCGACAAACTTGACAAAGGAGTTTGTCGAGGGTACGTCGCTTGTTTACTCCTATCGATACGAAAATCGTTATCGGATCGGTTCGTATGGAAATGTTGCGATATTCATCCACTGACGTGTAATCAAAACGAGTGCATCGGGAGGCGAAGGAAGAATATCATCTCGGCCGTGTGTTTCGTGTAGAGTTCACTATCAAACCATTTCCCTGATTAATGCGGCAAGTAAATCGAGGAGTCTCGTGGTGTCGTTATCCCCCCCGACTGACAAACGGACGGAAAGGAGCACAGGAAACGACGGTGCTCTCTCTATCGTTCCCGATAGAAATTTCAGTGTTCGTATTAAAGATGGTGGGCCGTGGCCCTCGTTAAACTTTAAATTGAAAAATACCGTCGGGTATATCGCGTTATTGGAAAATTCCCTCCGCGCGCGCGCCCGAGAACTTTTTCCTTCCGCGGTGTGTTGTACCCCGCGAGACAAAAATCAGATTTTCGAATATTCTGCGCCCGGACTGCGGCCCACGTGTATTGGATTTCGCGCATTGAATATCTGATCGACTATAATAATCACACGTGAAGTATTGAATTGTCGCAGGACGCAGTTGAGGCCGCATTACTGCAACTGCTTTCTTCAGGTAACAATCGCATTGTATCGCGGTTTTAACGGGGTTTTAACGAAGTCGAGTCTTTGGAGCATGAACGTCCCAAATCTTTCGTAGCAATCTTTCGCATCGCTCAAATTTTCCTTACATCATTGTAAAAATTTACGCTATTCATTGTAGTTCTTTATTTGTTTATTCTCCGTATCGCGAAAATTGCATAAACGAGATATCCTCATCTCCCGAGAAATGTGTTATTTGAAACTTGTATATTTAATATTAATAAAATTTTTATTTATGAGAAATAGGACAGAATTAGATACGATTGCGACACTCGTAATTCGTGTGCTTAACTACTTATGTTAAGAGAAAGTAGAAATGAATTTTTGTTTGCAATAACGTGAAATGAATCCTTCGTATAGAATATTAGGACTCCGCTGTAATGCTCTCAAAAGTGGAAGAAAACTTTTATTGAAAATTATTACGGTTAATATTACGCAACGTTATTTTTAATTAAATCTTTTCCCTCGCTTTGGGAAATTCGAAGTGATACAAGTACCTCCATGATACGGACTCGAGAAACCCGAAAATTCCGTCCAGTCGTTTAAGTATTACATAATCTGGTGGTGGCAAGCCGCCCTATTTTCGTCACGTTGCTTTTATGTAATATTCATTTAATGCTCCGAGTCGAGTATTCAGTGTCAGTAGTCACGGTAGAAGTACCTACGAAATATTTGCGATTCCAATGTTGGGTATTCTCGTGCATGTTTAAATAAATATTTCGACTAAAACTGCTGTTGAACTGGTCGAGATGCCATTCGGTTTAATTAAAGCAAATGAAAAAAAACACGAAACTTTATTTGAAATACAATTATTTAAAAATACTCGTAATAAAAGTATCTTTAGAAATTAAAAGAAATTCGTTAAAAATTACGGCAGGTATGATAGATCATTAAATTTAAATAATTATAATCCTTTGGTTCACAATGTCCTACAAAAAACAATATTTCTTAATAAGTTTAAATTACTAACATATGATTTATATAAATTCCTTTATGATATAGTTATATTAAAGTAAAAAATATATAACTAAGTGGAGGAAGTGGACTTTTTATTAGTCTTTTTTAGTTTCTATTTTTTATTCGAATGCAAGCTTAAATTTAAGTAACACATACACACATGCACACATACATAACAACGATAAAGCAATAAATTTATAGAATTTCTCAATTGAAAGTCAATATATAATTTGTGACTAGTTATTATAATATTTTCAGTTATATTGGAACGTAACATAATGCCATCATAAAGATAATTTTTTTTATTTCTCCGCAGAATTAATGCAGAAAAATAAGCCAATTCATGTTAAATTTTATGGCAGAGTAGAATCAAGTAGTACAAGCTTTAAAATGTCAGCATAAACCCTATATTTTAATTAAGTACAGATAGTGGGCGATGCAATGTATTTTAATTTTCCTCATTGTAAATGGAATTTTTTAAACAAATTATTTTAATATTAAAATGTCAAAGCCCGCGAAAATAAAATGGCATCTATTTAAATTTTAATAGAAGACAAATTATTTCAGTTAATTTGCGAGAATTGTTTCAATTTTATTAACATAGTTTCTGTATTTTTGTTGATGTGTCTTTAACTTCCGTATCTCTCAACTTCCTTATTTTAAAAAAGCTCACTATGGATCTTCTTCAAAACCATCGTACTGTTGAGTGAATTCGCACAGTATAGTGAATTCGTGTTTGTCCCTCATTTCGTTTTTTCTTTTGCGTAGATACGCACCTGGCGATTTATCAGGATACAGTGGCGAACGAAATCCCGCATCGGCGGTGATTCGTCATCCCGTCCCGATCTCCCTCGTCCCTGGCGAACGAAATCCCGCATCGGCGGTGATTCGTCATCCCGTCCCGATCTCCCTCGTCCCTGCGCACCTTGTGCAGGCGCAATTACAAGCCGGCGCCCTCTCGACGTCGTCGACGGTGAGATCGGATAACGGGTCTCAGATTATATCAGTGTATCACAGTCCGCGGGTCCGACGCGCGAGCACCGCGATCAACCATTATTATCCCGATCGAACACACTCGCGTCGCGTGCCGCACTCATGCCTCGCATCGCGGCGTTCATTCATTCATGCTCGGCCCGTGACGGTGGTTCCCCGTGAGAGCGCACGTGGGTGCCTACCCACCCCTCCCGCGAGCATCACCTCGTTATATATCATAATATCACAATGGACGATTTTTGTTTGTTAATAATCTCCTGGCGTTTTACGATACGTGGTAATAACCTTAAGCTTAGAAATCACAGTCGCGAATTGATAACGGGTCCTCGTGCGTGCCCCCTCGCGCGGTGTACCTCGCGACGTCCTCGCCACGTCCACGTCGTTCACTGGGCATACTTCCGTCTTCGGTGTCGACGGCCTCGACCGAGGAAGAAGAGGAGCCGCTCTCCTCTATCCCTTTCTCTCCGATCTCTCTATCGCACGCCGGCGACGACCTTCGCGGAGTCGATCAACGCGCTTGCCTCTACGCTCTCCGGGGTTTCCGCGTCGATCGCGACGACGATGGCGCGGAGCTGGCGCGAGCTCGCCGGCTGTATTTATCCCTCTTCTCCTACTGCGGATTGCTGCGGACGGATTGCTGCGTCTTCCTCTCCTCTAACGGGCCCGATTGCCGATCCCGACCTCCGGCTCGGCGGCGTTATCGATCATCCTCGCGCGTGTGTTTCCCGGCCTCCCCCCTACGGAAACTTTCCTCGTCCGACACACAGGGACTCTTCTCTCCACTCGAAGTATGCGATGCGCGCCGGGGATTCCTCTCACTCTCTCGCCACACACCTTCCGCTTTCGTCCTTGACTTCTCGCTCGAGGGATAAGGGGAAGGACTACCACTTGACGTCGTCGGGCCGTCGAACGACGTGACTGCCAAATCGCGGGGAACGTCGTACGACGACAGCCACCGTTCTCGTTGCTGCGTCGCCGGGGGTTGTCCGTTGTCGCTGTCGCAGCTCCCTGTTGTGCTTGATCGCCGCTGCTACTGCTGTTGACTCCGATCGACGACAGCTCGTACTGCTGTCCGCGCCGTGGCGCGTGTCCGCGCGCGAGCTCTTCCGCGGTGTCGGCTTCCTGGGGGAGCGCGCGGCGCGCGATGCCATCATCCTCCCTGTGCCCGTGCCGACCGCCGACTGTGTGCCGGCACACACGACCGCCTTGTCCCACGAAGACGAGGTCCGCCGGGGCGCGTGCTCTCAGTAGTCGCTCAGTGTCGCGACGTGATGACGCGACAGGCGACTTCCCGCACGGATCCTATCGCTGGATCGTATCGGTTGACCGTTGTCCACCTCTTCCTCGCGTCGATGATGCCTCGGGGCTGCATCCGAGGTTCGCCATAGCTCTGCCCCTCTCGTTGCCCCTGATGATCGTGGAGCATTGACGGGCGCTGCTCTGATAAGTCTCAGAGTAGTGAATCCGTACAAGGTGTGCAAGATGTTCGAGAAAGGGTAGAAGTACAGGTGAAAGAAGGGAGTCTTTTTTTGGTGTCTTGCAGCGAAGTACTCTCGTTAACGTTCGTCTCCGAGAATTCCCTTGAATTCTCAGAGCGTCATCACGAGTCCTTACGCGATGACACGTTCACCTTCGATGACGACGATGTAAGTTCAATCGCTCTTCTTCCGTTGCACTCTCACTCGATCGCGACAACTCGTCGCCGTCGTGATGGATGTGACCTCGTCATCGCGCACTCTCACCGCGAATGGAACAGGATCCCGGTGGTCGCTCCGCCAAATCTGTTCGGTGACACACGGTTCGCGTGACAGTAACACCGTCGTCGTTTCGTCGTCGTCGTCCTCGTTGCGTCGTCGTTGTCGTCCCCGTCCTCGTCCTCGTCGTCGTCGTCGTCGTCGTCGTCGTTGTCGCCGGGAGGACTCTCTTGTGTCGCTTTTCGCTTATTGGTGGAAAGACGATGTCGTCGTCGTCGTCGTCGTCGTCGTCGTCGTCCAGGGGTGACTCGGTTCGAACGGATACCGATGAGCAGGATAGATGGACAGGATTCTACCGGGTGACGGCTGCGATTCTTAACGAGGGATCTCGTCCGCCGAGTGCGCGACTCGTCGACAGCGATGATGACGACTCCGTGAATCGAGCGCGGGCGGAAACTGGCTGCTCGACGTCGGTTGGCCCCGGCTGGCGAATACCATACTCCGAACGCCACATTCGGTACCACGGTCGGTCCTCCTCCACGTTTCTCCGCCTCTCGCGCAAGCTCTCCTCTCTCTGTCTCTCTCCCCTCTCTCTCGCTCACCCGATTCTTCCCTCTCGAGTTTTGCCAGGTACTCCGTCTTCCTCCTCACTGTCCACGTTTTTTTCCTCTCTCTTCTTTCTTCTATTTCGACTGATGCTTTCTCGTAGATTTTTTTTACGGCTCTTCTTGTTTACTCATTACTTTTCCTCTCTCGTTTTACAGCTCTTCCTCTCTCTTTCCCTTTCTCTGTTTCTCTTGGTCTGTTCTCTCACCTTCTCTTCTCCCTCTTTTCATCCCCTTCTCGCGCTCTCTCTTTCATCCGCCTCGCCCACTTACACTCTCTTTCTCCTGTCGTCCTCTATCGCGCGCTACCCTGTCTGCACTCTCCGCCTATCGGAATTCCCAGTCATCTCTCGACCTCAACGCGAAGCAACTACCCTTTTTGCTGCTGCTACTGTGAAAGGCGACGACGGTGTGCACCAGCCCTCCGCTCGCCCTTATCGATCACGACGCATGCCGCGCGGATTTGCGAAGGGCCTCGTCCCCTCCAATACCCACCGAAATGAGAAAGAAATTTCACTGTTCCCTCCTGCTCGTTCTACTTGCTCTTCCATGTGTGAACTCGGCGAAAGAACGAGACGCACACGGCGGCGGTACCACGCATGGGGGTAGGAGGGCGAAGAGCGTGCGCCGTTATATGTGCCTATCTGTCTACCTGTCTGTCTATCTGTTCGTCCGTCCGTCCGTCTGTCTATCTGTCGGTCTAGACGGTAGCGTGTACGTGCGTGTACGTACTGCCTGTGCAGCAGCCGTTTTACATATGCAAGCGTAGTCCCGACACGTCGATGTTGGGCGGCTGATAGCCGGCCTCGCACTGCTCCCCCGATATGGCTACGCGTCGTAACAACAGCAGCGGCCCGGCCGTGCGTTCTCCATTCCCCTCGCGCCACCCCCGGGGGGCGAAAAATCGCCACCCTCCCGTCACGACGACCCGGGCGCCGCGCCGCGATGCTACCTGGAAACGACTGAAGCGCGGGTCCTTGATGTAGGAACTCACCCCTTTCCCTGAGAGTGTCTTGTCTTCGCGGTCCTGAATATTTTCTATATTTCCTTTGTCTGAAAAGGGAGCGACACGCAAAAGCAGCTTGTGTAAAATACTCCACAAAAGATGACATATTGTATTTTTTATAAAAATATTTTTTTAAAGGGATGTATATCGGTAATCAGGGAGAAAATTTTTTAAATAAAGAACGTTTATTTGTTAAATTGTCTCTAATCTGATGGCGTTGCAAGCCGATTTTTATTATGTTAAAATTATGGGAAATATCGATTTTTACTAATGCACGTGTTTTTATCGATGGAATGCGATATGATTGTACCATCTATTTTAAGTATCGTTTGCCTTCTCCTATTTCCGAGAAGGCCGCGAACACGTCATGTATCACACTCCATTTAACCAATCAGTTTGGAAATGCAATCAGTTATCGTGCACTCAGTCCTACCTACTTGAAATCGCTAACCTTGCTTCCTTTATTCTAACTATATCAGACAGTACAATATACGGTCAAAGAATGTTTAGATTGGCACGTCGTTTAAAGAAACATTTGTATCGTTCCAAGCAATAAATCTGCACTAGATAAAAGACAAATATTAATCTTATATTATTTTTATGCATTCTTCAAGAAAGGTACAAAAACCGATTTCAAATATCTTAAACGCAAGTAAATTTTCAAAATGTTGAATAAAAACATGCTTGCAATTGATTCTTCATTTATTCAGTTGTCACGCATTAATCTATGAACTTATCTCAAATCTAGATTTTTTATTTGTGAAAATATATATGTGTGTACGAATTATATTTATAGCAAACGAGACAAAGTGTATTGCATGCCATGATTAATGACAAAATTTAATTTAATCTAGAACGTTTACGCTTCTCTGATTCGAACGCGAATATGTAACGTCTTATGTCTGGAAACCTGCCGATAACGGGAGAAGGGAGAAAGAGAGGGGAGAGAGAGAGAGAGAGAGAGAGAGAAGGAGAGAAGGAGAGAAGAAGAGAGAGAGAGAGAAACGGAAGCGATGTCCTCAATCGAGCGACGTCGATTCATTGTCTGACGAATGCGATACCGTGACTACTTACAGAAGATATAGGGTGACCGTAAATTTGCGCTCACATTCCATTCTCTTTGGCGAATGCGATGTTCACTCTAACGTCTCTCAAATATCAAGAACGAGGTTAATACTTTCTATAAGACTGAAATGACGCATGAAATTCTAATTTTTAACGCAAACAAGATTCGCGTAGATCACTCGCGAACCGTCACCAGTTCGCCATCAATGGAAAATTCCTAAAACTTCTAAAATTATTTTTAAATAATTCGATTCGATAATAGCGATTATATGGAATCGTAATCGTCGTGATAGATTTATGTATAATTTTTATATGGTATGTATGCTCACTAATAAATAATAAGTAGCAAGTGTAATTATTTGTAATAAATAATTATTTTTACCATAATTATGCGTTCGTGTCTTAAGATTCGCGTTCTTCCACTTGTCGTCAGAGTAAACGTGAACTTTCCCTGAAATACAAATGACGGGATAAATTGTGAAGTAATACCATCGTTTTGTAAAACGCAAAGTTCACCGAGAGCGGAAATATCGCAAAGCATGCAGAAGTGACGCTCTCATTCATATCGCGATGGAGTCTTAAGCAGCTTACTTGATTCTATTTCTGGCATGTTCGGTCGCTTCTAAGTCCCACGCTGCATGTAAGCGCGGGCGATAATTATTTCTGCAAATACATGTTACCCGAATGCGCGACAACGTAACGCGTGCATTATTCGCAAGGAACGCGCGAACCCGCCGATCACCCGCGCAACGAAACTTTGAAAATGGAAGACGTAGAGACCCTCTAATCAGAGACTGGCCATAAGGGGGCCACTTTTGATTGGTCCGCCAGTTTTGTCAAAAACAAGAGAAA
>NJRQ01000004.1:488143-507930 GCA_003063805.1 Aphaenogaster ashmeadi
TCCATTGGAATTGACCAATCGCATTTGTCGTTAAGCAAAATTAACAAATGCGATTGGTCAATTCCAATGGAATAACCGGCCGGTTAAGTTAACCGTGGTTGGTGAAATTGGCCCTAAATATTGCGCGCATCGTAACTTGGTTACTCGAGAAATTTTATTATTGCTATATTATTAATTGTTATAATTTTTTGGTCAAAATTAGTATGTCAAACTATGAAACATCACTTCCAGCTGCTTTGAAACAGCGTTGCTTGGTTCTTTGAATAGTTGATCAACAGTCACGATGCGCGTACATTTATATCCATTTTCGTCAGGGTTTTACATAGAATTATATCAATTTTTCATTTTTTTGACGCATAAGAGGATATTGCGTCAGGAACGACAAATTAGGAATTTTGCTGCGAGCAATTCTGCTGAATAAATTAATCGCCGATCGAGTTAATCAGAGTTTAGGTCGGCCGAAGTCGCCCTCGGGGATGTTAAGCCTTACACCCCCAACCTTAGGGCCATAGCACACAAAAAACGTACGCAGTAAAACTTTAACTTAAGCGAATCGACCAATCATAAGTTTTGAGTTTTAATATGGCATTCTTAAGTCTCGATTGTGATTGGTCGCTTAAGTTTAACCCTAGAAGGCAAATGTGAGGTAATTACAAGTCCTTGTAAATTTTAGTAAAATTTTTAATTAATTAGTGACCCGTGAGCATAGATCTCGAACCTTACACATTTAGGGGTAAAAATGAAACAAAAGTTTGTGTGAAAAAATATAATCATAATAATTATTGCCACAGGATAGTATAGTACACACATACAACTTATACTGTCTAAATAAAAATCAACGTTAGATAAGAACTATAGGTAAATCAACTACATATTTAAAAAAAAACTTGACTGTATAATTTGGACAATGTTTAAGTAAGTCAACATACTTAAATAAAAATAAACAACTTCAAAATTCAACTACATAAATTATTTAAAAACTTAACTGTATCATTTGAACGATCCCATACAGCACAGAAATTGCAGCAACATTGCAGTAACATAACAATATTGCCGAAATGTTGCTGCAATGTTCTGTGCTGTATGGGATGTGTAAGTTAACATATGTAAAAAAAAGTAACTAAAAAGTTTGGCTCTTCTGCTCATGTTATGATTTTGTTGAAATTTTGATTTTCCGGGACGGAAGACTTCAATTACTGGACACGGGACAAGCCTAAGGGAGCTGTCCCATGACAGTCGGAAATTCGGAAAACGGAATCTCGGAATCATTCTGATTGGTCAGTTCCATGGGGCTTGTATTGTGCCCCATGGGGCTAACCAATCAGAATGATTCCGAGATTCCGTTTTCCGAATTTCCGACTGTCATGGGACAGCTCCCTAAGAATTCCGGGACTTTCCCGGAAATCCCGGCCATCTGGCAACCTTAGTGCCATGCCGTACCACCCCACTTTTGCCTTTGAAGCTCAGCAAATTCAGTTTTGCCTTCTAGGGTTAAGGGCCGATTCTTCCAACTTCTTGGTAAGTTTTACCTGACAGGTAGCACACACACATATCTACGTTTCTTTTCAGATAAGTTCTAAAAAAGAGACAGAAATATATGCTACCTGTCGGGTAAAACTTACCAAGAAGTTGGAACAATCGGCCCTTTGTCTTACTGCGTACGTTTTTTTGTGTGCTATGGCCCTAAGGTGAAACCACCCATACAGCACCGAAAGATTGCCGAAACATTGCATAGACCTTACATTGAAACATTGTAATATTGCATGGAAGTTGCGAAATGTTTCTGCAATGTTATTGCAAGCTTACGGCTGTCAGTTTGCGGTTGTAATATTTCTACAATATTGCTGGAACATTTCGGCAAAATATTGATCTCCAAAACATCTCTGCAATATTACATTGTAATTTGCAATGTTGCAATATTTCTGAAATGTTACTGGAAGCTTCGATGCTGTATGGGCATGGGCGCCCTTACAATTTTTTTCAAGGGGGGGCAGAGTGTAAATATGGCTGCGGTCCATTTGATGCTACAAATGCTTTGAAGCGTTCAATTGACCAACCAGAGTAAAGAATTCTATTTAATTGACCAATCAAAGAATCCTTCAAAGCATTTGTAGCACCAAGTGGACCGCAGCCTATATTAGGGGTGCCAAACAAACGTATTTTCAAATAATATTTTTTAAAGAAATATTTATGCAGATTTTTATTTTTAATTGTATAAATTTCAAACAAAAATTATCTGGTTGTCAGTCATAAAATCATTCTAAATTGAAAAAATTAAAATCCAAGAAGAGGCACCATGCCCCCCATCTCATGGGTGAAACCGGACGAAATTTTATCATCTCGAGTCTCGCGAGGAGATTCTCCCCGCGGCTGTCAGATACCGCCGCGCCGCCGCGGCGCGGAAGGAGCGTCGCGTCATCTCTTCCTTCCCGCCGTGTTCGCGGCCTCGATGGATCGACAGATCGTTCGGCGATATCGATCGGCGCGTATCGGGCGCCGTAGCCCGTCAGATTTACTGTGATTCTCTCCAATTCTCTCCGCAGAATACTCTCCCCCGGGAATCTCGGCGGCGACGCGAGTTATGTCCACGCGGGTTAGGCCACTGCGTTGCGCGACGTACACGTAGCGTTATTCTCGATCGTCGTGCAATCGAGCCTCACGTCTGCCCACGTCGTGTCGCGGTGGGCCCATCGCGATCATCCCGCAGGCTCCTCTCTCTCCCCGTCCCCTTTCCCCTTCCACGGGGAATTGTAACACACCGCGGGCCATTTTTCGCTGCCTCCTGGATCCCCGAGGGCAGACGTGCCTGTCCCGCGATCCGCGATGACGGAGACGAACGGGGCTGCGAATCTCAACACGAAGAACGGCAACTTTATTTGCGGCGTGGTGGAAGGTACGTGGACGGGTCGCCTACCGGACCCCGCGTACGGTATTTCCGAGGAATGTAGCCCAAACGATGCCTCTTATGGCATACGACACTCGCGTCCTTCGCCCCCCAGGCGTGTAACATATTTCTTCGTTTGCAGGTTTCTACGGACGACCATGGACCACCGAGCAACGAAAAGATCTCTTTCAAAAGTAAGCCCACGTCATAAATGCATTTTATATCAAAGGGGAATTCGCGAGGATGAGATATCAACGTTTGTCAGGAAGATGGTCACTGATAGTATTTGAAGCATCATGACACATTTTTGTTTGTTACTACTCTGGTTTTAATTGCACATAAGCCATCCAATTATTATTTGAATATCTTATGGGATACATCTTGAAATTTCAAAATTTTGTACAAAGTAATAGCTCTACTTTTAATTTATGCATTATTCAAGTTGGTAAAGTCGACGAGAAAAGATGATGTAATTGTTAATAAATCAATATTGACTATGTATGACAAACCAATAAGCAAAGCTAGCAAAGTTACTGGATTTCTTTTTAAGACACTGATAGTTTTTATATTGTAACAAAATTGTTTGCTTTGTATCTGGCAGAAAACTTATGAAAAAATTAAACATTAGCAAATTTTTATTAAGTCCAACAATACAATTGATCATTAACTGTAAATTATGTATATTACTAGATTGAAAAAATGGGGAATGGACTCTTATCTCTATGCACCGAAAGACGATTACAAACATCGTGCATATTGGAGGGATCTGTACACGGTAGAGGAAGCCGAACATCTGACTGGTCTAATCACAGCTGCTAGGGAATATGGAATAACCTTTTACTATGCGTTATCCCCGGGATTAGATATCACGTATTCCAGTTCAAAGGAAGTCACTGCTTTGAAGAGAAAGCTGGAACAAGTCAGCCAGTTTGGTTGTACAGCATTTGCATTGTTATTCGACGACATAGAGCCAGAAATGAGTGAAGCTGATAAGGAAATATTTCAGTCATTTGCACATGCTCAAGTATGTATGCAGTGTGTTTATACAGTATGCAAGTTCTAATAACAATTTTAATGCTTAATTTGGCATATTTTTTAATGCTGCTATATATATGTATGTATCAGTTTATTGTTCCCGAAATGAGAGGGTGAGAGGTTACAATTCATCTTGTATTCCTTTATTTATAACCTTCAACTTTTTTATAAGCCAAGAGATAGAAAGGGTCAGAATCAAACTCAAAACCTATTGACTCTGAGTTGACCACTCATACAAAGCTGTGCATTATCTAACATAATGCACATATTTTATATTGTTCTTTTTTTTATTTATAGGTTTCTGTCACAAACGATATTTTTCAACATCTTGGCCAACCTTGTTTTCTTCTGTGTCCCACACAATATTGCGCAACACGCGCGATGCCAAATGTTGCCTCCTCAGAATATCTGAATACACTTGGAAGTAAATTAGCTCAGGAAATTGATATAATGTGGACTGGACCGAAAGTCATATCGAGACTTTTAACAGTGGAGTCCATTGAAGAAATCACAGAAGTGCTCAGGAGGCCACCTGTTATCTGGGATAACTTACATGCCAACGATTACGATCAGAAGAGGGTGTTCCTTGGACCGTATTCTGGTCGTTCTCCCGATCTTATACCTAAACTTAGAGGAGTTTTAACTAATCCTAATTGCGAGTATGGAGCAAATTTTATAGCAATTCACACATTGGCTCAATGGAGCAGATGCAATGTGGATGGCAAGAGAGACCTAAGTTTAAGTAAGATTTTTGCTATATTCTATTTTAAATATTTGTTATGTCTTGTAAGATAAACTGCTAAGCAGGAAAATTGTCGCAAGAATAACTAAACCGGAAATCAAATTCGAGTTTGCTTTTCGGCCAACTGCTTTACATATTTAACATTCAAGTATGAATAATAAGAACACAGAAATTGATGAGTTCTATATTCCAGATGATACTGTATCTGCGGACATTAAATTAGAAACCGAGACAGAGGATGGCGTTCTTGGTGAAGATGTTCCGTCGACATTATCGCCGAATATGTATCATCCTCGACACGCTCTGAAAAATGCAATAAGCGAATGGTTATTAGAGTTCAGTAAGAAGAAAGCAGCTTGGGGAGTAATAGTCAAACCACAGCCATGTGTCGCACCTACAATACCTATCCCAATAATTCCCTCCGTGAACACGTGTATGAGTCTTACGTCGACGACTACAACCACAGTTTCTGCCACGTCCACGTCTGGGGTGAATTCTAATCATCTTCAAGCATTAGCCGAAGTTTGCTCAACTGTAGCAAGTAGCGACAGCTTCGCGCAACCTTCGTCTGGACCAGTGATGAATTCTCTAGTGTCAGACATAAAGGTGATCAGCGAGCCTGTCCTGACTACGTTATCCACCAATCTGAGCGGTGAACCACTCTCAACAGGATTATCTTCTATAGAACCTATGGACTGTAATACGACACCAAACAATTCGCCGGCGCATATAGCAAAAATTCCAGCAGAGGATGACGCTATGGTAGATAACACTTCTGTAAGTCGTTAAAAATTTTTGAGAATTTAATTATGCATGTATAATCGTGTAATTTCTATTTGCTAGACATGCAGCGAAGCTTCTGGAAGTATGCAAGTAGAAGTAGACGGCACTTCTACGGTCAATGGTACACAAATGATTATAGAGAACGATAGCGAAAATCATGAGAGCTCCGATAATGCGGATGCAGTATCACAGGAAACTGTGGATATCGATAAACAACTCACACAGGAGGATCTGTCGCTCTTATGTGATTTATTTTATTTGCCGTTTGAGCACGGCGGTCAAGGAATTCAACTGTTGCAAGAATTTAATTGGTTGAAGAGTAATGCTTATGTTGTTATGAAGAAATGCAAGGAAGAAGAATCAGTGTCTGAATCAGATGTGAGTTGCATTGCGAAGAAAATTTATTTTAACAAATTTGATGTCATATATATATATATATATATATATATATATATATATATATATGCAATAATGATAAATGGTTTTTTAGATTGAAGAATGGCATCTTCGTGCAGCTAAATTGAATGATATGTGTAATGCGGTAAACAGATTATTCCAAAGACTCACGTATTGTAATAATCGTGAGTTGCTATATGATCTGTATGCGTACGTATGGGATATGAGAGGAGTTGTGTCTCTTCTAAATAGTTACGTGAAATGGCTGGGTAAGTTGCATTTGATTCATATATGAGACATTATCTGATATATTGACAATACTAAAAATGCATTAAATATATCTTCAAAGAAACAGTTTTTCTGATAATTAGCAAGTCAAATTATAATAATATTAACCAATGATTTATAGTGAACATGATTGATATAATTTCTAAAAAATTTAAATATGTTTGTATTCATAAATTTAAATTATCATATTTAATGTAATCTTCAATTTTACAAAATATTTTTACTTAATTGATTACTATTTTTTAACGCGATATGCACAACATATTAATTTTTGTCAAATATCGGAAATCTGTATGAATCAAGATAAGAACTTTAATAAATATACATAGTTTTGCTATTATTTTTATTATATATGTATATAAAGAAAGTCTATTTGAAATGCTAGTATGCTGGTAAAAATACACATATGCAAGTCAATGATATTACTAGTTTTTAAAAATTCATACATATATTTATTGCTACAGTAACAATCATATGTCTAAATAGTCATTCATCTTATAAAAATTAACTTTTTCGATCTTAAATTCAATCGAATTTGAAATTATCTCCATTATACTGCAAACAAGTGCTGTTGTTGACTTCTCTTAGAAATATTATAATTTATTACCTATACTTATATTTCAGAACAAAAGTGTCTTATGTATCGGTAAGTGAACGTTACCTTATTTTTTGTTATATAATTTTATCTTTTTACAAGGAAAATCTCTTTTATTCGATTTTAAAGATAGAATTTATACAGTAACGTACTGCATTGCTTATGCTTTGTCAAGATACGATTATTGTCAAAATATGATTGAATTATTCAATATTAGCCTTACATGAAGTTGAACTGAAATCTTGATATTAAATACAATATCTCATTTAGTATTAATATTTAATATATCGAATACTAACAATTTATATAATATTTTTGTAAAACTAACAATACATGATAATTATTATATTTCCTTGTAAACTGATGTAACCATGCTGCGAAATCTTTTTTTAAATATCTGCTTTCTGAAATCCGTAAATTACTGATTGATAAATGATTCCACATAGTTTTCTATACGTTATATTTACGTCGCTTATATATCCCAGACAAGAAAAAAAATTTAGTTGCTTAAACAATATCTAATTGTTTTAGAGATATCTAACAATCTTTAAACATTTTTTCTTTAAAAAACTTGTTTAAAAGAATGACAACTTTAGTGAGCCGTTAACAGTAGATTTTTTTCTGCTTATTTATTATGTTTATAATATACTAGAATATAGTTTTCGAAATTTATGCATAATATTAAGTAGTAAAAATTATCAGTAATATTCGGAAGTGTACATGCCACAAACTGCCACAATATTCGTGAACTCAGTATGCATTTGTCTCTGCGCATTAGAGATAAATGCATCGCATTGCGCGCGTAGGGAAAACTTTGCCGTAAGTCAGAATTACATAAATATACATGTTTCTATTCATTGAATACTTTTGAAGACAAAGTACAAAGAGTAGACAGAAATTAAATGATATGTATCGTAATACATTTATGAGTACACACACACACATAAATTGATATTTGTCTGAATGATAATTTTTAGTTATTTGTGTTGTCTAAAACATTTGTATATGTTTTTAAAAACGATTCTGACTAATGGCCGCTGATTTATTTTGATGATTTTTATATAGGCAAGCCACAACATCTATTTTTTTGTTTAATCAAATTTATATTACATAATACAGATTTTATACTTTAAAAGGTTTTATATTTGTGCTCAAAATTGTTTAATCCAAATCTAATTCATAAATTATATACATTTGATTGAAAATGTGAAATAAATTGATGTGGCTTTCCCATGTAATGGCGAAAAGATCATTTGTAGCAATGGCGAAAACGGTGATTTTATGAGATAACATTCAACAGCATCTTTACGGAGGTGAACAAATACTGTGGATTAAAAGTAAACTTATACCAGCTATTAACATATCAATCGACTTTCTTTACAGATAACATGAAACAGGAGATTCTTCTATATGTAAATTTTTGCGCAATTATGTTTAAATTATCTAAATTGTATATAGTTTATATTGTATATGTTCTAAATGATCTTTTTTACGTATTTATTGCAATTAAAATTGTATGCAAAGTGATCTAAGGACTGTACTGAATATTCTCCTGTGAAATGTAAATGTATCAGGATGAGAATAGCTTTGGTTCATTCACTAACTCGCATTTCTGTGTTTTTTTGTCTTGTTGATAGCGTTTGGCAGATTCCCATCGACGATGACGACGTTTACCCAGGGCAGCTACACATGTATGCGGTTTAACAGTCTTTGAGTAACACGGCAGAAAGCGCGCGAAATAACAAAGTTTCAAACATTGCAGTGATAATTGCATTTCTAAATTTTTGTTTGGGACTTTACAAAAGTTTATTGTCTCGTTTAACGAGCGAGAAATGTATGCATAAAAGCAGCGTTGCAACAGCTTGAAAAATCAATGTGTACAAAGCACATTTATTTTCGCGGTTCGCTACATGTGATGGACATACTTCCTATATATCGCAAAGATTAAATATATATCTACATTTAATCCCATTATTTTACATAAATAATAAAACTGTACATGATATACTATTTCGTTTTGCAGTCTGTTACATATATATATATATTATGTTTTTTAATGATAATTTTAGCATTAATATTTTGTGTTCTTTGATAAATTAATTTTTTTATTTATATACTAATTCATATTTAGATATGTAATTATTTTTAAAGCTTTCTATCAGATTATATAAATATATATTTGTAGAGATATGCTCGAAACACATATAGATCAATTTTAATATATTTTTGCGTTTCTGAAGTAAGTCCATCAAAGAATTACATAGAATTGGCACAATTTAGCTAACAGGAAGTTATAAACTCTTGAACGTCTCCCATATGCAAATCGTGATCTTTGATCATTTGCGATAAAAGATACTTTTTAAGTCTTTATTTGCGATATATGACGATGGATTAATAACGATGTTACGATATGCAAAAATATCTATTCTTCTTTTATCTTAAATGATCAATGCTCCTATGCTCCTTTTGCCAACTTGCCTGCACTAATTTGTTTTACTTAGTTTCAGAAACTATATTCTTTTCAGGCGTGATAAGAATTTTATTTCAGGCGCATATTGGCAAACTGGACTATTATTCCACTTTTCCTAGATCCTAATCCAGTGCTTCAAGAGTTTAGCATTGCGCGAGCTTTGGTGCAACATCTATACAATCCAATTCTTTTTTTCTATTTACTAATGTCAATTTATCTGGAATAAGACAATAATTGATATAGTTACAATTAAAATTTCTTCAAATATTATACATAAATTGGCTTTATATTACATGTCAGAGAGTATATTTCCATAAAATTTATCTTTCTACCTAATCTTTGTTTTGAATTTGTAAAAATTGGTGCACCTTAGTTATCCGATTGGATAACTCATTCTCTCTCTCATACTCCAATTGACATGGGGCGGAAAGATATTCCGAAATAAACGAGAGAAAGAAAGATGTTACATTTCCAATCGAATTGTACCTTTGCATGTTAAAGATTTAAGCAAAATTGATGCCCAGAGCAGTGGAAGCCAATTGAAATTAAACTACACGCATAACGCGCGAATTTAACTCCAGCATTTCGTGATTTATTAAAAACGATTCTGTGTCTTGGGATAGGGTTTTCAAATGGTTGGAAAGAAACATTTATGAGTGGAGAACAGGAGCCTTGGGTTTTCCGTGGTGGACTTACAGCTGATTTACAGGTACATTTAATTTTCTTGTATTTGTTTATGCTTAATCATAAGAACGGTGAGATACATTGAAGAATATCATTCGCATGTTTAGAGATTAATCCCAGTTGATAGTGGCAATGACTTATTCGTCTATAAAGCACCGGAAGTGCCCAGTAGTAAGATATATACAATTCGACCATACTTACCGAGTGATGAAGAAGCGGTACATGCAGTGTGCAATCAAATTAATAATTGTACGACCTCGTCAGCTGTAGCAGATAGGTGTGTATAATATTAATATATCATTTACTTATTTTCTTAAATATATATAAACTATATTCTAAATATATATTTATCTAGAATTATCGGAGGATTTCTAACGTTGAGTCCGGAGTTATGTATGGTTGTCGAGGATGAAAATGGTGTAGCGGGTTACGCTGTGGCTACGCTGAATGTAAAGTCTTACAATCAGAAAATGGCTGTTTCCTGGATTCCTGAATTGCGAATGAAATATCCTTTAGATAATAGCATTAGCGAGTTGCCACAAAACATTCAGGTACGGGGACATTAACATTTTTACCTACATCTATATTTTATATATTTTATATATTTATCATCATACACTGACGACTTTCAAATGAAAATTGCAGGATGCCATACAGTACTTCCATTCGTTTATTCCTGATGTGTCGGAACAATTGTGCAGACAACATCCATCGAAACTTATATGCGGTATACTACCAAGTGTGACAGACCAGTCTATTTGTAAACGTTTAATAACCTGCGTTCTTGCAGCTTTAAGAGCAAATGGTACGTTTTTTACTGAAACTTAATAATAAAACAGACAACTCGATCTTTAATGAAAATTAAATTATATATTCTTTTTTCTAGTATAATTAAATATTATTTAATGTTTTATGTTTCAAATGCATAAATATATAAATATATTTGTGGGATATGTTTTAGGTTCTTTTGGAGTACACACGACGATGTCGTCAACGGATAAAGAATCTCATGAATTCTATGGCAAGCTAGGATTTGTTGATTTAAATCCGGCACACGAGGAATATCCTGGAATTAAAACTATGTGTAGAAGTTTCTAACAGAGAATCAATGCTCCAATGATCCTCGTCAACAAAGTATATCTACTTGGACCATCTCCTAAGAAAGCGATGATTTCTTAGGGTAGCTCCTAAAACGCAGAAGTTAGTAATAAAACTGAACGCCTTTATTCAAGACCTTTTAAAACGTAAGCACATCGAGCATGCAATAAGTTAAAAAGTGTACTTTTTTGAGAATATCGGAAACATCTGTAACATTATTTCTAATATATTCGATATAATCTTTCTCACAGTATCGAGATCTTTAAATGTATTTGATACGAGTGTATACATATGTATATAAATATAACATAATGCTAAGTTTTAGTATTATAGTGATATTTCTGTTATGTTAAAAAAGAGAAATTAAAAGTTTTAATCGGATCCGTTTTCAGTATAATATGAATTATATTCTTTATTTTATTAACAGTCATATGTCTACATAATATTATTATGATATATTACTATGCTATATAACATTTTATGCTCCTCATTGGTTTAATCTGATTGGAATCCTTAAACATGGTATGTATAAAAAATTCTCAATATGTGCGTGATGAAATGCCAGTGTGTTCATTATTGACTCGGTGAAACTTTCGAATTTATTGAGAAGTATTTTCTTATCAAGATGATACATAAGAATGACTGAATATAGTTTTAAAGCGCACTTTCTTTTAAATGCTTATGATATATATATGCATGTATGTATATATATATCATATAACAGAATGTAACTGAATATAAGAAATGATTGTGTGAGAAATTATGACACACGATTTAGATTTTAAATATGTAGTTCTAATCTATACCTGATAATCAGATGTATATTATGTATGAATATATTTCGTAGTATTTACTGCTCAACTACAAATTTGTAATATTGCAGTCTTCAGCAGTAAGGTTTTTTAAGGGTTTCATGTATATACAATAATCTCACATATATAGTGTTTATTATTATGGATTACCTCAATCGGCCCTACAACTGCAATACGCATGTATATATGTCTTATGTAATGAATGAAACTACAAAATGTGATATGTAAAACATCTACATAAAAAACATTACTTTGTCGTAATTCATTATCATTGGATATAAGCAAGATATACATTAGATGGTTTTTTCTATGCCAATTATTTCATATAAACGTTACTTTAATGAAACACTTTGAAAGCATATTATTAATATAAAATGCATTAATTGCTAAAAAAAGAATTTTTTATGTTAATTTTTACGTTAATACAATAAGCGAACATAAAATAGAAAGCGCAATATCGTAATAAGAACAATAAACGTGCATTATATATGTATGCAAAAAATATTCGAGTGATTTACTTTTTATTATGTCTCTATGATGGTATTAATAAATTCACCATTAACTGTACAAGTTAAATACATTAATGTATGAAGTGTATAAAATTAATATAAACAATAACTTATAAGGTTATAAAAAAATTAATCATAAAAGATCTTATATAGATTATTTGCTTATATCTATTGTCGGTACTGGCTAATAATAACTTGCTATGCTATTTAAGATAGTTTTCCAAGAATTCTGTGCAGTACCTCCAAACTTTACTACAAAGCTTCATTGAGTGCCATGTACAAAAAGAAAAAAGAACATCCGTGATTGTCTCACAGATTTATATGCTAGATTTTACTTCTTATATTTTGGTGGTAATTGCTTTTAGAACTTTTATACTGGATATATCTGGAATGCACTGGCAAGGAAACTGGAAAGGATGTTTTCTCGCAAAATTATTTTAATGATTTTTGCGGATATCTTTGAAATTATGTAATACATGTATCTTTTAATAACTTTATCTTATTTATATTACATTGATTATGCGCTTTCTATATATATATATATATATATGATATATCCGTGGAATTTTAATTCCATTTCAGTTTTTTATTATGCGTGAAAAAAATTTATTTTGTTTTCAATTACCTTGACATCTGCTACCGAGATTAGGCATGAAATTAATATTGTAATACATATATGATATAATACTGTTTTATTTAAATAAATACCTCAAGAGACTTCTCTGATATTGAGTTTTTTCTAATTAAAATTTTCGTAAAAAATAGCTAAAAAATGGAATCTAAATAAAAGAAAATATTAAGATGACCTATTTGGACTATTTGGAGAATTCATTGGAACTGATATAATTTCGTTGTATCTTCTTAGATTGTGCACTTCCTTTTGTAAATGTGAGAGCTATGAGATAAATCAAGACAATTTTAATTTTGTTAATAAACTGACCGAAACGAAATAATGTAGAATATACCTTTTCAATTTCAGTTTGCAAATATTTTTGTTTAGATTTAGGCGTCAATATTTCTGAAGATTTTGTAATTTCGAGCTTTTGCAGGAATCCTGATAATTCTTGAATCTTCTGATTTATATTTCTGAAATACGACGAGTAATGTTTAAAGTTACATTGAGTTATTCTTTATATCTTGACATCATGTATATTATTCATTCCAACTTACACTGATGTTAATTTTTTCTGTTTCTGATTATCTGCATAGTCTCCCTAGATTGGACAATAATAAAAAAAATTCTTACTGACTTTCCAAGTTAATGTATTCAGACAAAATATGTATGTTAAGTCATACCTTCTGTGAACGTTTTTGTATTGCAGGATAATCTTCAATGTCGATTGCAAATGGAATATCATCTAATAAATAAATATTTCATGTGATATGATATAATAAAATATTTCATTATAATACAGTTAATTTTTCGCATTTTGTATCCATATCCCGATGAGTAAAAAATATGAAAGTTCGATTACAAATTCTATTTTTTACCACATGAAAAGATATTTATTGTTATATACCTTCATTTCTTCTTAATATTTTCTCCATGCTTTTACCGAAGCTTCGTTTGTCACGTCTCCATTCTTTTACAGTGTCTGAATCCCTGCGTATTATACAATACAGTTCATGCGTACTGTTTATAATTAATGAAAACAATTCAAGTAGGTGTATGCCTTACTTAATTCTTTGAATTGTTGCCGATTGTGCGCTCAGCAAATCTCTCGCTTTAGAAAGCCATTGCAACCGTTGTTCCATGATAATGTTAGTACCTTTACCTTCGCATCTAAACGCAAAATATTGATCGCACTTTTTATATGTAATTATAAATTGAGAAAACAATTTTAAATCGTTTTTCGTACATTTTTTAAGAAAAATTTCTAAGAAAATTTGCCCATGTCGTAAACAATAAACTTTAGCAACTTTTTATAACTTTTTATTTAAATTTCGTTAACTCATACCGTCATTGGTTATTATCAATGAAAATAATTAGTATTTGATATATAATTAAAATATCTAATCAGCTTTTTTAATATCAAGATAATTCTCCAAACACGATAACATGCTGCTCGAGTCTTTCAACTGCATCGGCCTCAACTGCATTCTTTGCATGTCTTTTGTGACTATATCGAAAATCAGCTCCGGATGTTCAACGTTCCTACATTTCATTTTCTCCTCGCTGAACACCGCGGAATAATGCGACTTCGCGAGCGCGATGTGCTTCGTCTCATTACTGATCGTTTGGATCCTACATTCCTTTTCGCGATAATGCTTATACGTTATCAATTCCGTAACGTTTTGCCTAATGTAACACGATCTGGGCGACGGCCCAGTTAAATGCAAGATTTTCGCATCCACCTCGACGATCTCTCCCCTGATGCAAGCTCTCTTAACATCGCGGCACGAAGTTATCATTTTTAAAAATGCGTGCTGCTTGTCGCATCTTTCGTCCTGATTATAGTTTACCTCATCGGTACTCTCATTCTCCTTTTTGCTACTCTCATCTTTGCTTCGGATAGCAGCAAAATTTCGTGCGCACGATGCGCAAAGAGAACCCACTACACTATTGTTACGTGTATCGCCGATACTGTTTACCAAATTCTCTAAAAAAGCATCATTCTGCGTGTTGCTGTACCTGTTGCTAGGCTTGTAATCTCTACTCTTCTTCCTGACCGCAGAGCCTTTGAACGAACCGCCGATGTCGTTCGTGCTTTTCGATATTCGTCGCGGAACTTTTGATAATTTCCATCGCTTTTCATGCGGAGACCGATAACACAAGATCGTTGATGCTTTTGGTTCAATCTTTTCTAAAATAAATTTTATTTAATATAAATATAAAGGACTCATGACAATCAAAATAACAAAATAAAGAAAGGCATATAAGAGTCGAAGCGCGGAACTTAGTGCGCAGATATAGTGTTATAAATAATGTCAATTTAATAAAATAAAAAGATATTTTATAAAAACGTTTTTATAATACATCTTTTCATTACCCTTTTTTATTTTGTTATTTGAACTTTTATTTAATTTCGATTAGTGTACTGATGATTATTATCGATTATTGCAGTTTGTTCCGCTAGTCATTTCAAATAATTAATTGATTAAAATAAAATCTAATATGCATGCTTGCAGTGTGACGGAATTGCAATGTAGGATACGTAAATTTGAGATTCTTACGTTCCACAAACATCACGGGCTCATTTGGATGCAATTTATTCCATTCAGACCGGAGATAGCTGAGAATACTCGAACACCCAAGAGCTATAACATCTTTTGGAGGTGCAGTGATAGGATTATGTGCTACATTGAGAGTTTTAAGTTTCGGCACCAGGCCTGGAATGAAAATTCACCGAAATTGTATTTAAAAAAGGAAAAAAATTAATAACACAATTGGCAAAATATTTGTTATACATCTGACTACTTATGAAGTTACTTACTTACAAAGTTCTAATGGCAATTTCTCGATTTTATTTCCTTGCAACAAGATGGTCTCTAGCGAAGGATGCGATTTAATGCTCGTAGGTAGACTTGTCAATAGATTATTTCGAACGTCCAACCACTGTAAATGTTGCAGGGAAACGAAAAGCTTTTCGGGAAGCTCGGGGAGATTGTTATCTTCTAGGTACAACATCTAAAATTGAATGAAATATTCAGTACACAAAATGAAACGACGGTAACATAAAAGTTACGTTGCAGGGATCAGAAGAAATTTGAATCTAAATCTTGCAAACGTTTCAAAGATTATCCGCATTGCGTTTCGTACTTGTATCGCAGGATATTTCTCAATCGTTTCAATAGGAAGTGACGTAAGGCCGGTGCTCGTTAAATCTACAAAAGTCTCGTTGTATATCGGAGTTCTATTTAGCGGCGGTGTCGAAGGCGGGACAAACGTAATCACAGACTTCTTTGATTTCTTCTTCCCTGATATTGAAGAAACATCCGAAGCGCTGTCCGGCAGTACGTCTTCGCTAAGCGAGAGATACGAATCGTTCCCTTCGTTGTCTTCCAGACCTTCTCGTACAGTGAAGACATATATATATTAAAACATGCATTCAAATTACATTTTCATCTACGACGTTTTGTACTTACCTAGAGTGGTGGAGGCAGCCTTGCTGTATGTGGCAAGATCATGTGTCTCTTTGCTGGAAGAAGCACACGTATTTTCATATAAATTACCCGTTTTATTTGCTTGGAAAATAATATCGAGCTCAGACGATGTTTCTTCTTCGTCTTCAAGTGTTTCCCATTTCAACGCTCGCGAGGATCTTGCCGGAGTGTCAATGTCGGAATTCTCTTCCTCGTTTTCAACATCCTTTTCCTGCATACATAATGTTAAAATACTATTTGTTCGCATATTGTGTGTATATATTAATACATATATATTAATACATTTATACTTTGTAGCAAAGTCGAAATGTACGCTTCTCTTCTCACGTTTTCTTTTCGCATTGAGTGTTTCATAATAAATGATGTGGAATCTTTTAATATAGCTTATTTTTATTACAATATTATTTTTAAATTCTAAATGAAAGGGATTGCATCATTTTAATTACATTGAATTGAATAATAAAGCATTAAAATTTTTTTTAAATTTAATTCAGTCAAGCAAAATATTTTTTAATTTATCCAAGCACATGCAATATCTATAACAGTAAAGTATTTTAATGATTAAAATTGAAAAGAAAACTGTTATTCACGTTACTCTGAAATAATGCGATTCCTGCCACTCCCATTTATCATAAACGATTAATTGTATTATCAACTACTGTTATTTACAAGAAATAAATCTAGTTTAACAATAATGATAGAGTTATACTGAAATTCGCACCTGCACTTCCGTTTCTTTAGATGTGTCATCGCCGTTCGTGTCCACGGTCGATTGCTCGCCGATCAATTTGTCCGGGTTTCCACCATTCTCTATGCTGCCCACACATTCCTGAATTGATGGAAATTTTTCAGCTTTCCGTCCCTCGGAAATTCCATAATATTGCGCGAGAAGGCTTTCCGCGATGTCCTCGGACATGTCGAACGACATGATGTATTCGAAAGGATACGAGTATATGAGTAATATTCGGCGGCGACTACAACCCTTTTGTTTATCTGTCACCTAGGTGACTTGCCACTTTTGCATTGCCTTGCGTTTGATAGGAATTCACTTCCAGGCACTTGTGTCTTGATTTATAACTTTACATACGGAAACGAATCCTTTATTTGCTTTCACGCGTTCCGTTTTTGCGAGATAGACTTTATAGAAAATTTATGCTGATTAATTTATCAATTGATACACATACTATTCTTTCTTTGCTATTATTATATCCTACTTTTAAGACGAAGTCAAGGAGAAAATTTTGACGTAAAACTATACGTTTTTCTCCGGGGTAGAAGGTAACTTCGCGAGCACGGATGCAACGAAAACATGTCACACTTTGAACGGTAATTATATCTTCGCAACTGATAATCGTAGAGTAATAAATATTATCTCATTAGCCTATATAGTCTCATTTATAATAAAACAAGTTACAACCCTCCATCCTTTAACCCTTCGATACAGTCGCGTTAGAAAGTTAAGTTAAATTTCTTGTGATCTATGTTGTTGGTTGCGGCTCATTTACAACTGAGCCCGTTAATTTTTTAAATTTGGTCATACCCTGGTGGAAATAAATTTATGAAGAACTACAAACATGGCCCAAATCGCGTAGTTTTAATGTAAAAATTGCGTTAAAATAATCTAAAATGTTATAATTACATCCTAAGGCCCAGTTCCACAATCTCCAGTTAACTTAACCGGTCGGTTATTCCATTGGAATTGACCAATCGCATTTGTCGTTAAGCAAAATTAACAAATGCGATTGGTCAATTCCAATGGAATAACCGGCCGGTTAAGTTAACTAGAGATTGTGGAACTGGGCCTAAGCAACATTTAGATTATTTTTACATTTTTACATTTTTACATTATAACATTTTAGATTATTTTTCCGCAATTTTTACGTTAAAACTACGCGATTTGGGTCATGTTTGTAGTTTTTCATAAATTTATTTCCACCAGGGTAACCTTTTTTTTAAAAGGTGAGCAAACGAAAATTTTGGGTGGACAAACGTGGACAAATCGTGGACAAACGAATGTCACCTAAATTTTACAAAAATTTGCATTTTGGGGTGCTAATGTCAAATTTTTCCCAATTTTTAATTTGGTCATAACTTTTTATTGAACAAAACGAAAATTTTGGGTGGACAAACGTGAACAAATCGTGGACAATCGTATCCCGCTTAGAAATTAATGAAAAATGTTCATGGGGGTGCTGATGTCAAATTTTTTCCCAATTTGACATCAGCACCCCGAATGCAAATTTTTATAAAATTCAGGTGGCATTCGTTTGTTCACGATTTGTCTACGTTTATCCACCCAAAATTTTCGTTTGTCCATCGTTGAAAAAAAAGTTATGACCAAATAAAAAAATTGGGAATAATTTGACATCAGCACCCCTAAATGCAAATTTTTATAAAATTCAGGTGGAATTTGTTTGTTCACGATTTGTCCACGTTTGTCCACCCAAAATTTTCGTTTGCCCATTGTTAAAAAAAAAATTATGACTAAATTAAAAGAGAAAGTACCAAGAAATAGTGAAACAGTTGACGTAGTTCTACGTTGTTGGTTGCGGCTCAGTTGCTACTGAGCCCTTTTGATTTTTTCTCTTGCGAAATTAATTTCAAGAAAATTATGTTCAGATTCTAACAATTAAAGGCGATTTTGATCAAATTTCAATTGACTCGGCAATTAATTAACAATTCCCAGCATTTAATATGGATAAAATTATTAATTTTTTGTTGTTTGAGATGTAAAAAGAAAGACTACATTAAAAATAACGAATCGTGCAGTTAACAGTTTTGTTGCAATATTCTATCGGTTGAATTAATTGTCGATTAAATTAATCAAAATTTGATCGAAATCGCCCTTAGGAGCAACAAATTACGTGTTCAAAATTTTGCTGTAAGCAATTCTACCATTTAAGTTAATCGCCAATTAAATTAATCGGAGTTTCGTCGAAGTCGCTGTAAAATAATTTTGCTCGATAATGTAATACTTAATCATATCACACCTAATTATATCATATTATATCATATTAGGGGAACCGGACATAACGGGAACGCTATAAGGTTTATACAAGTTTACAACGTATTAAAAATAAATAAATGAACTTTGTTTGGCACTAAAATATTCTTTGAAATATCCACTATAAGGAAAATACAAGTTTTACGACAAAAGAATAGTTTGAAAGGATGAAATTATTGTTTTTCGAAAACGTGAGTTAACCTTAGTATGGATTTTATGCGGCATAATGGGATATACGCTATGAAACTTGTTTTTCTCAAATATTATAATGTCCAAAACTTCTTAGAAATGATTTTTTACAACGCAATATATGTAAAAATGTATTATTACACTTTCAATTAATAATAATTATTACACTTTTCTTATTATAGTATACCTACATT